>CAJQZP010000885.1:1800000-2347500 GCA_907164705.1 Parnassius apollo | reverse complement strand
AATCAGTTCTTGCCTACTACGGGTATCGCTTACGTATTTCGTATGGTTCATCGGACAGATCAAATCGAATAGTGTTGCCGGTCAGTCGCGTCTCAAGGAAGTAGATTGAACTCTTGTTTGAACATTACTTGTTTAAGAATTTTCCTAGACATCGAGTAGAATTATTCTAATAAATAATACGTGTGAAGGCTCAATAGTATTGTGTTCGTCTCCGTTTGATTTTTTGCGTGCAATTGTCTTTCATTGAAATTGCTGAAATAAAAACATCGTGAGAGTCTCGTTATTGCTTACGGTGTGCAATAAAAAGTGTAACGTTTTCAATAGCAATGCGCAAGTGGTTACGTTTGGTCGCAGTTAGCGTTGTTTTTACTGCGGCGATTGTTTTAGTGAGCCAGTTGAATCGGAATGCCGGGGTTTCCCGTACATATCCCGCTGATAGGGTGGCACGAGCCTTGCACTCTTTTGGGAGTCGGTTCAATACAACGTATATACCAGAATCAGATGCAAACACAACTCTATCCAAAAGATTACAAGTTGTACAGGTATGCAGTGAAATTTATTTATTACTAATATCTTTTAATATTACTAACTTGAGTACCAATGCTGTACGTATTTTTATATTAAATAAAATTAAAGTGTCCGCTTATAATGTTAAAATAACAGAATTTAACTAAATACATATAAAAGTATATACGATACTTATATAACAAAAAACTATTATAAACATTTTGTCTGTCCATCTGTTTGTTCCGGCGAATCTCCGAAAGCGCTGCAGCGACGGGACTTTCACAGGCAGGTAGTTGATGTTCTAAGGAGTAACTTTTAGTTTAAAAAAAAATTAGGGTTCCGTGTAAAAAAATTTAAATCCATGAAATTAAACAAAATCAAATTCAAATAGGAAAGAAATAAATTACTAAATTATTCTATGCGAACGAAGTCGCGGGCACAGCTAGTCTTTTATAAGTTTTGTTGGTAACTTAGTTCAATCAAACTTAATTTGATTACAAAAATCTAGCTGTCATAGTTAAAGAGTACTTACCTATATATGTACATACATATAAAATTCATCAAAACTATTTCGATATTGTCATAAGTAAAACACATATCGACAGTAGCCTAATGGTAAGTTGGTAAGAATCCAACTACTGTCGAAAACCCCTCCTAACACACTTTGAGTAGTTGACTGGTAATCAGTAATGTTAGAGGCATTACTAGAGTTCTTTTAAAAAAATATAATATATGATGTCGGTAGTGGCCGTATTTAGTGACCGATTTGTTCTTACTTGCCTTACCTACGAAATACCTTAAAAATTCGCTATCCCTCATAAACAAATGTAAATTCTTGAACATTTAAATGTTTTAATAGTAAATAAGCATTATTAACCAATTTACCTCAGATATATAGTCTGAGTATTACACTGATCAAATGCAACTTACTTTTGTTACTATTCAAAAGAAGTACTCAGAACAATAAAGAAGTACATATTTTGTACAGTACCCAATATCACAGTATAAACAATAGTACTACGTACTAACATGTTGGTCTGAGAAGTAATATTTAAAAACAGTTATATTTACGTGAATACTACACTACACACATTTAGTAAAAGGTATTTTACGGATTTATCTCAGTATTTATCTTTCACTTACTGAAAACTCGAAGCAAAATCTCTATTAATCGTCAATAAAACCAATTTACTTATCTAGAACCGTCTCTTAAAAAGCACGGCTAAGAAATGTTAAAAATAATTTTTAATGAACTGCTGAAATTTGTACATAATTAGTAAAATATGTTTGCTTTCACTGGTATTTATTGTAACCAATACATAAACGAAAAGAGTGAAATTGTTAATTGCAATTTTAAGTGCTGATTTACCACGTGCTCGGCGGTGGAGGAAAACATCGTGAGGAAACCTGCATGTCTGAGGAATAAGAAAAAAAATATTTCGAAGACTTGTGAAGTTCGTCAACACGCATTTGGGCAGCGCGGCGTACACTTCCTTGCCCTAAACCCTCTCAGAAATGAGGGGCGGCCTAAATAACTAATTAAAATTATACGTGGTAGAGCCACGCTGCAGCTGTAGCTGGTTGTAGCACGAATGGGTCGGCTCGACCGGGGAAAGACCACGCTCTTACAGAATACCAACGTAAAATAGCAGCTAAATGTTGCTGTGTTTCGTATGGTGAGTGTAGAGACCCGGAGACCCATATTTACTGGAAACGATGCATTCCATCTTAGTCCTCAGGGGTGACGACGCAGCTGCGTTATGATTTTTAATCGAGGATAGATGTAGATAGATGTCTATGGGTCATAGCATCCACTTACCATCAGGTGGTCTGTGTGCTCGTTTGTCACTCTTATTATATATAAAAAAATTTGGGCATTAATCCTCCCGATGTCAATATTAAACAATAAGGTACCAATAATCGGGGTCCAGAGTAATGTTGTAAATACCATATTATGTACGTTTTGGATTTTGTTAATTAACCTAATACCCGTTCTATTATTTATTTATTTTTTTATAATAAAGCGTTATAATAATAGAGCAAAATGAAGCTTCCAGGTCCAGGTTTACCAGGTCCAATGTATATATTGGGACATATAACGAAAAAGACCAATTGTGTTACTTGCTTAGCTTATTGTAAATGGAACTAATGAAATACTGTGTTTGTGACTGTGTAATTAGGCATTTGTGAGAGTGTGATGTGTATTGTGTGGGCTAGTCACTTATCATTTCGTTCACAATTTCCATTTACACTCATATTTTTTGGCAAAGCGTGGTCCTAGCTCTTTTCATTCTGCCTTCCCACTCGGGTATTACAGATGTGACGTAGGAGTATGTAGAACTGATTCCACACGGCCGCGTGAATAAATGTTCAGAGTACTTGTCTGCGCAAAGTATTATGACCGCTTTTCTGACATAACATTAAGATCTCTATCATATTTCTTAACATACCATTGGATAGTTAGGGATAAGGAAATATCTTAGTTTAGTTAAAATTAGGCACGTAAAAGAATTAGTGAAACCTATTTCTAATAATGTTATTTCTATTCAAATTTTTAAACTATGTCAGATAAACAAGTAAAGATTTTAACTGTAAATCTGCATGGCAGAATAAATTTAATATAAGTCCGTTGTCTTGCCCCAATCAAATTCAGTGATTCCGTTACTTTATTTTTAGATAACTTTGTACCGTTTGGTTTATTCTAGATTTTATGGATTTTATCGCGTAGACTGCAGACTTCCTGGAGCGTCGATTCTTCACATTCCGCTCACTTTACGCTCCGGGAAGTCTGCAGTCTGTGAACACGTACAGAATCACCTCCCGTCACTACATCATCATCAATTTAATACACCCCAAATCCTCACTAAAGAACACCGATTCCTTAAAAGGATGATTCATGAGGCTATTGAAATCAAAAACATCCTAATTTCAATACAGAAGATGGCTGCGGTTAAAATTAAATGTGAAAAAATCCGTAAAATAAGTTTGATTCCATGTATTCGCGTAAATGTAAGAAATTATTTGATTGGCAGTTAGTCGCTTATTTTTGTTAGTGGCCAAGGTCAATAATTTCGCGCGTTGTCATTGAAATCAAACAACATCCTAATTTCAATAGAAAAGATGGCTGGGTGCTACCATCTGCTTGGGATCCTATAATCAATAAAATTAAACGTTGAACACAGTCCACTCCCCCCACCCCCCGGACCATTGGTACTGTAAAGTGCTCGAAACGTCGAGACTATAAAATAAGTTAATATACGCCATAAAATCGTAAAATCTATTATCTGTTTGAAATAACTATAATCTACTTGAATGTGTAGTAGTGTTTACGAAAAAATAAAAAATCTAAAACTAGTAACTTTACACGTGATGGAACCACGCTGCAGCTGTAGAATGGATGTAGCATGAATGGATCGGCTCGACCGGGTAAAGACCACGCTCTCACAGAGTGCCAGCGTAAAATAGCAGCTTAATGCTGCTGTATTTCGTACGGTGAGTGTAGAGAACCAGAGACCCGTTTTACTGGCATCGAGGCATTCCATCCCTCAGGGATGACAGCACATCTGCATTTTGATTCTTAATCGAGGTTAAATTTCTATAGGCCACAACATCCACTTACCATCAGGTGGACTGCGTGCTTTTTATCACCCTTATTTTATAAAAAAAATTGTTTTATTTACTCTTTTGTGCACACTGCACTGTCCCGTCTAAACCTAGAAATTATTTAACAAATATTATAATGTTGAATCAAAAATAGTAATTGATCTCTTTAACCAAACTATAATAGCTAAATTTACTAATCCATGATATTGCAACTAGTAAGTATCCTAAATTTTGCAAGACACTGGCGCACTTGTCTGAAAGTTGTCGCAGCCTAATAATTAATGGTCTAAAGTCCGATATACTTTCATTAGTGTTCCCTCCCCACAGAGCGCTCGAGATTATAACTTTTACCCCAGGCGAACCACTCACTGGGACTCTTTTAAAAGCCAGCTTTTTTAATATGCCTTTGAGGTAAAATGTAACCGCGCCCCTTTGAAAGTATGTTTTAATAAGAAAAGAACTTTTGCTGCAGTTTATTTGTTTTCCCATTATTGATTTTAATCTGAAATTTTTCCTAGTTAATTTAATTAATAATATAGGAATACTGCATGTTTCATTTGAACCTCTTTCCATCTAGCAGGGGTCGCGTGCCAAAACCACCCAGAACGAGGATCCATTCACTCCAGATCGTATCACACAAAATAAATACATATATATGTATTTGTAATTAGATCGAAAAACATGCTGACAAATTATTCCACTCCTTTCCTGTACATAATACGAACAACGAAGTAAACCGTTTGGTTCGACCTTTTGTCCATACGGTGTATGTCGATGTAGAGCCGCCTATATTTTTTTTTTTCAAAAAAAAAACCCCTATATTCTCGTTGGCCGACGCTAGAAGAGAGAAAGGAATTAAGGCATCTAATTCCTAAGCAAACCTTTCATAATTCCAGCTTCTTAGACTTACATTGGTAACCTTACTCTTGAGCGGTGGTCAGATAGTTAGCGCTCCCTGTAAATTTCACAGTACGCGAGCAACCGGGGTACGATCCCCGCCGCCACCAATGAAATTGTTAATTGCAATTTTCAGTGCTGATTTACCACTTGCTCAGTAGTGAAGGAAACTTCGTGAAGAAACGTGCATTTCTGAGAAATAAGAAAAAAGTATTTGAAGAGTATAAGAAATATTTCAAGATATGTAAGTTCACCAGCGCGGCGGACACTTCATGCCTTAAAGCCCTCACAGAAATGAGGGGGGCATGTGCCCAGCTGTGTGTCGTATGTAGGTTGTGCATTAAGACTTAGCCTGACCTTAAAACCCTAATCGAATATGACTGGCTTTATATTGTAAGCTAATAAATTGTTTTTATTTTCAGATGATGCGACATGCGTGGAACAATTACAAGCTTTACGCGTGGGGCAAAAATGAACTGAAGCCGATCTCGAAGCGAGCTCATTTATCCAGTGTGTTCGGTGCCGGCGATCTCGGGGCTACGATTGTCGATGGCCTGGACACGTTGTACCTGATGGGTCTCATGGATGAGTTCCGTGAGGGACGGGACTGGGTCGCTGAGCACTTACATTTTAGTGATATTGTAAGTATTATAACTATCGTATATTGTATTATAATTATGTTTTCTTTTGCTTAAATCATCTTTTATATACCCCAGACTTAGACAACATCTGGCGGCGACTAAAGCCGCAATATTTATAACAAATATCAACCTCGTTCAAATAGCAAATAGCAATCACGTTTACCTGACCACACTGAGGTATATGATTTATAGGTGAAATGCTTGCTTGCTTATCAATACCTTTCTTCATTATCAATATAATCAAAAAAGCTTTCTTTTATCTACTGCTAGAAATAAACCTTTCCGAGAATGCACCACTTGACATATATTACATGGAAGTTTCGTTTTTATTGATAAGTATGATAAACGAGCACACAGTCCACCTGATGGTACGTGGATGCTATGGCCCACACACATCTACATCTATCTACGATTAAGGATTAAAATGCAGATGCGTTGTTACCCCTGGATGTAATATGCCACGTTTCCAACAAAAAGAGTCTTCTCTACAGTCACCTTACAACAATTCTGTAAGAGCGTGATCCTCTCGCGGTGGGGACGACCTATCCGTGATACAAGCATAATGTAGTTGAAGTATTACTCTACTAAGTAAAAAATAAAGATTTGCTCATTCTCAACCCGCCTAAGTTTGGTGAGCTCAGAGTCGATGCCTTCGCATGGGTAATTCTGATCCCCATCACCAGAGTGAAATTTCCGATCGGTGTCGTAAGAATATCCGCTACCCCATATCATCCGATGGGTGTCGTAAGAATATCCGCTACACCATATCATCCGATGGGTGTCGTAAGAATATCCGCTACCCCATATCATCCGATGGGTGTCGTAAGAATATCCGCTACCCCATATCATCCGATGGGTGTCGTAAGAATATCCGCTACACATATCATCCGATGGGTGTCGTAAGAATATCCGCTACACCATATCATCCGATGCGTGTCGTAAGAATATCCGCTACACCATATCATCCGATGGGTGTCGTAAGAATATCCGCTACACCATATCATCCGATGGGTGTCGTAAGAATATCCGCTACACCATATCATCCGATGGGTGTCGTAAGAATATCCACTACATCATATCATCCGATGGGTGTCGTAAGAATATCCGCTACCCCATATCATCCGATGGGTGTCGTAAGAATACCCGCTACCCCATATCATCCGATGGGTGTCGTAAGAATATCCGCTACCCCATATCATCCGATGGGTGTCGTAAGAATATCCGCTACACCATATCATCCGATGGGTGTCGTAAGAATATCCGCTACACCATATCATCCGATGGGTGTCGTAAGAATATCCGCTACACCATATCATCCGATGGGTGTCGTAAGAATATCCGCTACACCATATCATCCGATGGGTGTCGTAAGAATATCCGCTACACCATATCATCCGATGGGTGTCGTAAGAATATCCGCTACTCCATATCATCCGATGGGTGTCGTAAGAATATCCGCTACCCCATATCATCCGATGGGTGTCGTAAGAATATCCGCTACACCATATCATCCGATGGGTGTCGTAAGAATATCCACTACACCATATCATCCGATGGGTGTCGTAAGAATATCCGCTACACCATATCATCCGATGGGTGTCGTAAGAATATCCGCTACACCATATCATCCGATGGGTGTCGTAAGAATATCCGCTACACCATATCATCCGATGGGTGTCGTAAGAATATCCGCTACACCATATCATCCGATGGGTGTCGTAAGAATATCCGCTACCCCATATCATCCGATGGGTGTCGTAAGAATATCCGCTACCCCATATCATCCGATGGGTGTCGTAAGAATATCCGCTACACCATATCATCCGATGGGTGTCGTAAGAATATCCGCTACCCCATATCATCCGATGGGTGTCGTAAGAATATCCGCTACACCATATCATCCGATGGGTGTCGTAAGAATATCCGCTACACCATATCATCCGATGGGTGTCGTAAGAATATCCGCTACCCCATATCATCCGATGGGTGTCGTAAGAATATCCGCTACACCATATCATCCGATGGGTGTCGTAAGAATATCCGCTACCCCATATCATCCGATGGGTGTCGTAAGAATATCCGCTACACCATATCATCCGATGGGTGTCGTAAGAATATCCGCTACACCATATCATCCGATGGGTGTCGTAAGAATATCCGCTACACCATATCATCCGATGGGTGTCGTAAGAATATCCGCTACACCATATAATCCGATGGGTGTCGTAAGAATATCCGCTACCCCATATCATCCGATGGGTGTCGTAAGAATATCCGCTACACCATATCATCCGATGGGTGTCGTAAGAATATCCGCTACCCCATATCATCCGATGGGTGTCGTAAGAATATCCGCTACACCATATCATCCGATGGGTGTCGTAAGAATATCCGCCACCCCATATCATCCGATGGGTGTCGTAAGAATATCCGCTACACCATATCATCCGATGGGTGTCGTAAGAATATCCGCTACCCCATATCATCCGATGGGTGTCGTAAGAATATTCGCTACACCATATCATCCGATGGGTGTCGTAAGAATATCCGCTACACCATATCATCCGATGGGTGTCGTAAGAATATCCGCTACACCATATCATCCGATGGGTGTCGTAAGAATATCCGCTACACCATATCATCCGATGGGTGTCGTAAGAATATCCGCTACACCATATCATCCGATGGGTGTCGTAAGAATATCCGCTACCCCATATCATTCGATGGGTGTCGTAAGAATATCCGCTACCCCATATCATCCGATGGGTGTCGTAAGAATATCCGCTACACCATATCATCCGATGGGTGTCGTAAGAATATCCGCTACACCATATCATACGATGGGTGTCGTAAGAATATCCGCTACCCCATATCATCCGATGGGTGTCGTAAGAATATCCGCTACACCATATCATCCGATGGGTGTCGTAAGAATATCCGCTACACCATATCATCCGATGAGTGTCGTAAGAATATCCGCTACACCATATCATCCGATGGGTGTCGTAAGAATATCCGCTACCCCATATCATCCGATGGGTGTCGTAAGAATATCCGCTACACCATATCATCCGATGGGTGTCGTAAGAATATCCGCTACCCCATATCATCCGATGGGTGTCGTAAGAATATCCGCTACACCATATCATCCGATGGGTGTCGTAAGAATATCCGCTACACCATATCATCCGATGGGTGTCGTAAGAATATCCGCTACACCATATCATCCGATGGGTGTCGTAAGAAAAACCGCTACCCCATATCATCCGATGGGTGTCGTAAGAATATCCGCTACACCATATCATCCGATGGGTGCCGTAAGAATATCCGCTACCCCATATCATCCGATGGGTGTCGTAAGAATATCCGCTACACCATATCATCCGATGGGTGTCGTAAGAATATCCGCTACCCCATATCATCCGATGGGTGTCGTAAGAATATCCGCTACACCATATCATCCGATGGGTGTCGTAAGAATATCCGCTACCCCATATCATCCGATGGGTGTCGTAAGAATATCCGCTACACCATATCATCCGATGGGTGTCGTAAGAATATCCGCGACACCATATCACCCGATTGGTGTCGTAAGAATATCCGTTACACCATATCATCCGATGGGTGTCGTAAGAATATCCGCTACACCATATCATCCGATGGGTGTCGTAAGAATATCCGCTACACCATATCATCCGATGGGTGTCGTAAGAATATTCGCTACACCATATCATCCGATGGGTGTCGTAAGAATATCCGCTACACCATATCATCCGATGGGTGTCGTAAGAATATCCGCTACACCATATCATCCGATGGATGTCGTAAGAATATCCGCGACACCATATCATCCGATGGGTGTCGTAAGAATACCCGCTACCCCATATCATCCGATGGGTGTCGTAAGAATATCCGCTACACCATATCATGCGATGGGTGTCGTAAGAATATCCGCTACACCATATCATCCGATGGGTGTCGTAAGAATATTCGCTACACCATATCATCCGATGGGTGTCGTAAGAATATCCGCTACACCATATCATCCGATGGGTGTCGTAAGAATATCCGCTACCCCATATCATCCGATGGGTGTCGTAAGAATATCCGCTACACCATATCATCCGATGGGTGTCGTAAGAATATCCGCTACACCATATCATCCGATGGGTGTCGTAAGAATATCCGCTACACCATATCATCCGATGGGTATCGTAAGAATATCCGCTACACCATATCATCCGATGGGTGTCGTAAGAATATCCGCTACACCATATCATCCGATGGGTGTCGTAAGATTATCTGCTACACCATATCATCCGATGGGTGTCGTAAGAGATATCCGTACAGCATATCATCCGAAATCAATTGATGGGCAGCAACGTGTTGCCAATAACAACTAGATAATTGAAAAAAAAATGCTGAAAATAATAATTATAAAAGATAAAATTTTATTTACTTTGTTGTTCACTCCCATTAACGCCCTAAAGTAAAGAAGAAGAAGACCATGGGTGCTTTAAAGTAATTAAGCGACACTAGCCTAATGGCCCCGGCCATTAGGCTAGTGTCGCTTAATTACTTTACGGACCACGAACTCAAGAGGTCGTGGTTTCAAATACGCCATTCCATCTACCAATTCTCCTGCCAAGTGTGGCTACTATGGCGAATATGCTCCTTATGAGGCAATTCATGGGATCAGTGCATTTATATTCAGCTATGAACTTTGAAAAGCTTTTGAAAAACTTAGGTATGAATGGATATATGTATAAAAATAACTTATTATTGATAGTTAACATTATAGATATAATGTCGAAACTATTCTAATACCTACCACTGACACTGATAACTAATAAAAATAATAAACCATTAATTGATAAACCAATCAGTACCTGATGAAGCACTCTTGAAAGGACCCATTTTCGTCACATTTTTTATTGTAACAAATAGATGAAGTAATAGAAATATGCACTGAAATACCGTCATGAAAAGATCAAAATTTCTGTAATTTACTCTCTTAATGGCAGCGGCATAGCAGCCCACGACTATATATTTCATAAAACAACACAATAATACTCAAGGAATCTATATCGCCTATTAAACGTAGTGCTGCGTGAAGGTAGTCAAAGAGAATATAACGACTACGTGCGAGACATAGACATAGACTCACACTCACAAAATATACATTTAGAGGTAAGTATTTATTTCCGTGGGTGTCTTATAATACTTCAAATAAAAGTCAGAAAAACCTCTTTGACTCTGATAGATGAAACAACTACCTTGAATGTACGAGCTTTCGTATGAAACAACTGTCTTGAATGTACCAGACGTTGAATGAAACAACTGTCTTGAATGTACCAAACGTTGAATGAAACATCTGTCTTGAATGTACCAGACGTTGAATGTAACAACTGTCTTGAATGTACCAGACGTTGAATGTAACCACTGTCTTGAATGTACCTGACGTTGAATGAAATAACTGTCTTGAATGTATCAGACGTTGAATGAAACATCTGTCTTGAATGTACCAGACGTTGAATAAGACCATTTGGCTTTTCAGAAGGAGAATATGACCTTTGGTTGACTTTAGCATACTACTGACGGTATTTAGGACGATTAAGCGTTAGAGTTGCGCCAAAACGGTTTCTTACTGGGCCTTATTACGAAAAATATTCAAAGTTAGTCTTAGATTTAAACTAATAAGCTCTTTCACGAAAAAAATACCGCGGAATATATGAACTAAAATGTAAAGCATAGAGTTTGACTTTTTTTGTTTTTTAATTTTTTGCCAATGGCAAAGACTATTTTTTTAGTTGTAAGGGCTCTTCTTTAAACATAGCTTAAATACGAGCCTGTTCAGTCAAGAAATCACTTATTATACAAAAACGGATTAGATTTATTCACTCCAGTCGTACCATAACTTACTGTTAATAATGTAAAATATTTCCAAAAATAAATTTAGTTAAAAGGTTTGTATATATAATTTAAAAAATAATTATAAATTAATATAATAATTTAAAAAATAATTTGTGCTTTAATTTATCACGTGATTATTTATGACCTTTTTTACTACTGGGAAAAAAATTCACTAGTCTAACGATTATGATAACAACGAAATCAAGCGAATGCTTATTTGTCAGACATAGCCAGCCATATACGTAGGCTAAAATTTTAGAATAAGCAAAAATAACAGATAAATAATGCTTATTCAGGTCATAAGTTCTGTCAAAACCTTATTATTTAAAATTTTTGAATACTGAATAGATGAACTTCACCAATTTTAAAAATACAACGTTTGCCCTTGGCGAAAATAAAAAGACATTAATTATCATTCGTTTTCAAATATGGAGTGGTCAAAGAAAGAAGATAGAGTAACGTAGTACAAAAATTTAAAATAACCCTAGGGTTTATTTATTGCACTATCAAACGATTCCCTGAAGTTTTAAGTTTCGAAGATCGTAAGAGGACCGGCCGACCTCGTACAGTTAGGACACCCGCGATCATCAAAGCAGTGAAGGCGCGAATCCAACCCGTAATTATACCCGACTAAGTATATCTCCTGAAACACAATGTAACAATAGTTCTTACTTAAATATAATATAAAACAAATAGAACAAAAAATTTAAATTGTTCTCAGCATTTTCCACGCCGAAAATCCAAGTCCGACGCAGCACTGGTTTTTAGTGCTAACCTCCGTGACATCCCCAATGCTATTCAGACCCATCTCTAAACTGATGACACATGAACCCACAGAAATAAGCAACTAAATGTATATCTAATGATTCCTTTATTTACTACACATGGAATGAAACTAATTTTACGGATTTTACTTCATTTAATTTTAACTTTTTCAATACCCGAAGTTTCAGGCACTTTACAGCACCCATGGTCAGGGGTGGATTGAGGCAAACAGTATAAGGACTGAGGTGTTCGACGTCCCAATGTCATAGTTAACCACGGCTACGTTCAGATAAAAATTATATTAATATTTGGTCCGATCTACGCTGTTTGAACTTATAAATATCTTGAAGTCTTGCAGTTGCATGCTTGGGTTGGGATTTAATTGTATTGATTATAGGATCCCAATTATTGAAATTAGAATGTTTTGGTTTCATTAGCCTCGCGAATCATCCTTGGAAGGAATCCGAATCAGAATCAAATGTGATGTAGCTACGGGGGCAATCCTGTACGTGTTTACATACTGAAAACTAGAATAGAACATATCGCTGTTGAAAGAACACCGATTCCTACCAATAATGATTCACGAGGCTATTTAAATTAAAAAGCATCCTTATTTCAAAAGAGAAGAAGGTTGGGCGCTATCATCTGCTTGGGATCCCATAATTAATAAAATTAAATTCGAACCCAAGCAAACTACTGCAACACTTCAACGTACTGTAAGCTCGTTCTGCGTAGATCGCACCAAAAATTATTAATTGAAAGTTGAAGTTAGCCTTCGTTAATTATAACATCAGGACGTCAAACACCCATTCTGAAAAAATTATGTAATCGTAAAAGACAAAACTTTATTTACATTATTGTTCACTCCCGTGAATGCCATAAAGTGAAGAAAAAAAGGAAAAGGGCCATGGGTGCTTTAAAGTAATTAACCGACAGTAGCTTAATGGCAAGATGCGGACCACGAACTAAAAAGGTCGTGGGTTCGAATCCGCCATTCGACTACTGTCGTAAACCACTCCTAACACGAACATTTTAAGCTTACCAGGAGTGGTTACAGGGAATATTAGTACCTAATGTAAATGGCATTGCTAGAATTTGTATTTAAAAAATATATAAAATGAAAGTGCCCGAAAATTCGAAAATTAATAAATTTAAAATTAAACGCGATAAAATCCGTAAAATAAGTTTTATTCCATAAGTGCCTACCATTGATTTGCAAATGGAATACCGTGATTGAACTTATTAGTACAACTAACTGCCAAAATATCTTCTAAAACACACGTCGTATAAATGGTATCGTTCCACTTGTATCGCCAGTACAATAACGCGCTTGTTACGTTACTTGAAAATAACGAAAAAGTTAATATAATTATTCATTCAGCAGTTTTACACAACAGTGTAGGTAACATTGTTATTACGTCCTTTATCGTGTAATGTAACAGAAACAATACGAGTACACACTGCCTAGTTTAAAGTACGAGGGTGGATTGAAAAGTACTCGGCCTAACCAAGAAAATAAACACATACTAAATCAGTTATATTTTTATTTTTCTACATAATCACCATCAAGTTCAATACACTTTTGCCACCTCCCCTTCCAAGCATTTAGACCGTTGAAAAAAAATGATTCTTCCTTAGAGTCAAAATATGCGTCTACAGCTGCTTTGACCTCGTCGTTTGTCGAAAATCTTTGACCTCCCAAGTGCTTTTTTAGGTTAGGGAACAGAAAGAAGTCTGATGGTGCCAGATCAGGTGAATACGGCGGATGCGGTAACAGTTCAAAGCCACAGTTGTGAATTTCAGCCATTGACTGTACTGACGTGTGAACACGGGCGTTATCTTGATGAAACAGGACTTTTCTTCTGAGCATTCCTCGACGTTTTTCTTTTATTTCCTCTAAACGACGTAGTAAGGTGCAGTAGTAATCAGAGTTTATAGTCTGACTCCTTTCAAGATAATCAATCATAATTACACCTTTCGAGTCCCAGAATACTGAAGCCATCACCTTATTTGCCGACAAAATCGACTTAGGCTTTTTAGGGGTGGTGAACCAGGTCTTATCCACTGTTTTGATTGTTGTTTTGTTTTCGGTGTACAGTTATGAACCCATGTTTCGTCCATAGTAACAAAACGATTCAAAAAATCATCTGCATCGGCTTCAAATAACTCCAAACAGTCGCGTGAAATAGTCAATCGCGTCCTTTTTTTGTTCAACTGAAAGCAGTCGCGGAACCCACATCGCAGACACCTTGTGGAAACCCAACTCGTTGACAATGATGTTTTGAGTTCGTTCATAAGAGATGCCTATAATCTCGGCTATCTCTCTAATTTTTAATCTGCGGTCTCCCATTATTAAATCAAGTACTTTTTTAATATTTTTGTCAGTAGTTGACGTCGAAGGCCTTCCAGAGCGGGGTTCATCTTTCACACTCTCTCTACCACGCTTAAATTCTGCTATCCATTTTTTGACGGATGAATATGACAGAGCACAATCGCCTAATGTACTGACCATGTCATCATGGATGGCTTTTGATGATAGCCCCTTCTTATGGAGGTACTTAATGACGGCACGCTGCTCGATTTGCTCCATTCGCGGAAATTATGTCCGATTACTTTGTTAATAAATTTATAAAATCACAACTAATTATCGCACACGTTTCGAACTTCACACAATGAACTAGTCTGAACTGAACTAAATAATGTGGATAGATTTGATTTTTAGAATTGAATGGATCTGTGTTAGGCCGAGTACTTTTCAATCCACCCTCGTATCAAACAAAAATAATTTACTCACAGATCGGGGTAAGCTTTATTAAATTTAACATTTAAAACTCGAGGTGTAATCTTGAGCATGAAATCGTTATTTATTTCATCGCACATCAGAAATAAAATATTATGCGCAGATAAGTCGTTGAATTACTGGGTTACTAACTGGTTTGATTTAATATTATGATGATACTCCCTAACTCTGTAATATTTAACCTACCTAGTTATTCTGGATGTGATAGAAAGAAATGCATTATGTATTTATCCATTATATAGTATTATATATTATGTGTAAAAATTTTATTTTCATGTCCAGTTAGATATGAAAAAAATTACGTCATCCTCTGTCATTAACAAAATACTTTTACTATTTCGTAATGCCATTATTCTTAACTTATTAAAACGTGAATTATATGGTATAAATTAAAACATTCTTATTTTCATGAAATACGACATTAAACTGTATACGAGTGCGCAAACGCCATAAAATTTTGTTCATCGCTTGTTTTGTGTACGCAAAGTTAAATTAATAAAATACCTAATCTTAGATAACAATCTGTTTATACCATTACTAGTAAAGTAGCGTTTTATCGTGTTTTACACGGTGGTATATTTTAAATTCTTTTTGAATTAGAGACAGAGTTAACCCTGAAAAAGGTTTTTGCATAAAATGTAAAATTTAGTAGAAGTAAATCGTCTTCAATTTGTAAATTTTTTGTACCTTTATTTTCAGGACTCTGATCTTTCCGTGTTCGAGACTACGATTAGGTTCGTGGGCGGATTGCTTTCCTGCTACGCGCTCACTGGTGACACAGTGTTCAGGGACAAAGCGGCTGAAGTGGCTGATGCCTTACTGCCTGCGTTTGAAACGCCCACGGGCCTGCCCTATTCCCTCATCAACCCCTCTACTAAGGTATGTAAAATGGAATAGGCACTGCATTGCATTTAATGAACTTAAGGAAGATCTTTGAATATAAAATTTTCTGAATTATCGTTTACATTTATTTTGTTAATTTGTTTATATTAATTATAAAATTATACGCTAGTACGTTAGAGCCGCGGTAGCTCAGGAGGCGTTCGTCATAAATATCTTAATACCCGAGCGAGTTCGATTCTTACCGGCGCTAATGAAATCTTAATTACAATTTTAAAACGCTGGTGTTCTATGCTCGGTTGTGAAGGAAAACTTCGAGAGGCCTGTGTCCAGCAGAGGGACATATAGCCTAATTCAAAAAAAGATGAACAAATGCAAAAACATTTGCCGTGTTGTGACGACGTAAAATAATCTATATTATACCTATTTCTTCCCGTGGACGTCGTATGGGAAAAGTAAGAAAAAATCTCGCGCACCCCATAGAAATTACTTATTACCATCCCGTATATACATAAATGAAAAATATTGAGTAGCCAATTATGACGGAGGCCTATGTCGGACAGTGTTATGGGCTAATAAAGAATTTACCCGTGTGCGATCAAGAATACATTAGGTAGTCGTCACTGTTTATGTATTACATATTTTATCATGGTTGACTTAATGATACAAAGGATCCCTGGCATTGTGTTATTATATAATAAGCAAGCAATCACTACAATATATCTATAAAATTTATTTTACATATTTATCCTAGTTCATTGTTAAGGGGAAATATAACCTCAAATGGCTTAGCAAGATAATCCGTTATGCCGAAAATATTGCAGCATTAATTTTGAAATAAATATATGGTAAAGTTGAGGATTAATGTTAAGGACTATGTTAGACGAAAACACGATTCCGTAAAATTTCTCGATATTTCTATCGAGAAATTTTACGGAAATCCAAAGTTACCTCCAAAATAAACAATAAACCGCTGTTATATAAAATACTTTAAATAAGATCATGAAACTTTGCATACTAACTGAACTAACTATAAAGCAGTGCTTATGTTATTTACTTTTTTTTAAATACCATTATTTTCACTGTAAAAAGAAATTACCAAAACTATCGGCTTCTTGAAGCTTGATTCCTGCCGCCCGGTGCCCGGTCAGTTTCGCTTCGGCCTTTGAAGGGGGAGGTTATGTCGCTTACGATCAGAATACACATTACGCAACAGGACGACGTAAAATTAAAATGGGAAATAACCGTAATAAAAATAAGAAGCGACAGGGTTGGCGTTAAGAAACAGGCATAAATATGGTAAACCTAATGAAATAAGTATCTAACGACCTATGTACTTACGGTATTATTAGTGATTACAAACATGTCGGTATATAGCATACGACGCGCGGGGAAGTGGGGGCGAAATTAGAATTTGAGCTGACTTACTATATCCTCTTAAACAGAATTTAAGAACAATTAGTAAGGAAAGTTTTATTTTATGACTGAGTTAGAATGAATGACAAACTACTTTTATAATTTTCTCAATAATATTTTGAATTAATTGGTTCTCGTTAATTTTAACTAAACTTCTTGTTGAATTCCCTAAAGAAAAATGTAAATACCATGGAAATTGAAAGATATATAACAATATAAGTGACCAATAAACCTTTTGAAATGCATGCAGAAAATCAAATAATAGCATTCCCTAAGGTTTTATATTCCTTTGTAAAATCTAAAAACGCCACCAGTGCTTTCCCGAGAAATTGTCATACAATCGCAGGGAGATTATAACACGCCTTCAAAGAATGGTTTCATTCGGTATTCAGTAAATAAATAAAATGTCTGTTAAAATTTAAATGCGGTAAAATCCGTAAGATCCTTATTTCATAACTCAAAATCGCCTCTTCTGAAAACCTTATTTTGTTAATAAATAAAAAATAGTAGTATTTATAACTTTATTTCTTAGTAATTATTTTATTTAAGATTTAACGAACTACCAGGGCCAGGGCGTCATAATTACAAAGTAGTAGTACATAATTAAAAAATAAAATCCTTTTTCTATGAATAAAAAATCATGCACGATAGAAATAGAGTCTTAAATTTTCTTTCGCCGCCACCATTAATGGTGTTATTTTAAATAAATATTATATTCATGAAATGACAATTAGAATTTTTTATATGCATATGTTTGCAATGGATAATTTTTGGCAACATCGCTAACCGCACTGTTGAATAATATGTAGGTACGTCTGTTCATAACACTTGCCTTTATAAATTTTGTGCGTGAATTTACTGTTAATTACCTTTGAACTTTGTTACTGGACGCCTAAAATCTCTCAAACATTTCGAAACACTTATAATTAGTATGGGTATTGTACTTGATGAGTCGCTCTTTATTGCCGGTGGCCCTGGCCCTTTTAATAAGAGCAATGTATTTTGACATTGGCGAGTCGTCGCTAATTAATGAATCGCTCGGAATTGTAACAAAGTAAACTTTGCGGTTGCTTTGAAGCGATTACTAAATCGGTTTATGGTCCGCAGTAGGTGCTTTTACTCCACTAAAATCCGATATTATATTAAGTCATGTAAATTTATTGGCGAAATGTATGTACTTTTTATAGGTTTAAATTATAAATTTAAATGATTGAATGATTTTACGTGGTAGAGTTACTTATTATTTTTGCAGTCGTTGGGTAATCTCGATCGGAGAAGGATGTTGCTGTGTTCCGCCTGGTTAGAGATGAGAATCAGAGACCTCATTTGTGATAACAGGACGTTATAATTATACTATTATACTGTTAGCGACAATTTCAAATGAGGAACTTTCAAAGTGCGTGCGTCAAACTAATTTGTTATTATTAACGGCACAATATTTTTGTCAAAGTAATGAGGAACTGGCCGTGCCGTTATTTGATTGGGTCGAATGCTCTCAGAATGCATTGTCTTTAGCCACGACATTGTCATAAACAAACATTACGCAGTTGACGAGAGATAAATTGAAACAGAAATAAAAACTTTTTTATTCAATATAGATTATAAATAATACGTCTTGAAAGTCACTCTTTTAATTTACCACTGATTAATAAAGTTATCACTGTTTAATAATATTAGCCTAGTAGCGGCGTGTAAGAATATCCACTAACTACCCCATATTGTCCAACGGGTGTCGTAAGAGGACGAGAAAATGTCTAGTACCACGTATTTTCACGAACGAACGAATGCGGTAGGTAATAAAGAAATATTTAAAAAGAAGTTGAAAACGTGGTTGCTGGATAATTATATGTGTAGTAATTAATACTGTCTTAATTTAAGTTAAAGTTATAAATTAATTTGATTTTAAATGTGTTTAATGAGTTTAAGTATTAATCAGGATACATATAATAAAGTATATAACAGTAGTAACGGCGCTTAGTTTTAATTAGTTTAAATCTTTAAATTTTAAATTAGTGTAAATTTAATTTTCTTATTTTAAGTTTTTAAAGGACTGCATTTTAAATTACAGTAGGTACAGTTTATGTGTATTTTAAGTTCTTAAGGATCATAAAATTTACAGTAGGCACATATAATGTAAGAGGGTGATGTGTTCGCCAACAAACTGCCCTGCAGTTTGGCGAAAGTTGTATAAAGGACAACCGACTGTATTTTTGTGTAATAAAAAAAAGAGTCAACAGACGGGAACAGAAACAGGAGATAGGCACCCGTATCTTCCCGATAACAACTCTAAATTAAAAAAAAATTGCAGTTGCCAACCGCCTGCTAAGCGTGGCATCGAAATTCCCTGACGAGGCAATCTACGCGAAAGTCTACGAGTATGTTCAGTAGTGAATTTTGATAGGCTGCAATAGAAGGATGTATGGAATAATAATTGGTTTGTTTCAGGCGAGCCGCCAGTATCACTGGGCGGGACCGAACAGCATTCTGTCGGAGATCGGCACGCTGCATATGGAATTCACATATCTAAGTGACGTCACTGGCCGCGATGGTAACAACTACGTTAATCTGTATAATATACAACCGATGAGAGTTAAACATATAATATTTTACTTACTATACTCTGTGAAAATAACGAACGATAGAAGTATTAAAGATTGTTTTAACGAACTTTTGAAATGTATATTATATTCGACGATAGTAGGCAATATCAGTAACAAAGGACAGCCACAATATATTTTATTTAATCACAACGTTCCGTAGAGTCCATTGCAGGACATGGGTCAAGTGATAGGCTCACCTGATGTTCAGTGGCTATCGCCGTCCATGAACTGCAACACTAGGAAAATACATGCGTGGCTAAACTTTTAAAAAATAATATGATTCTTTTCTTGAAGTTCCCTAAGTCGTATCGGTTCGGGAAAATCGCTGTTGATAGCCGATTCTACAAAATAGTCGTGTGTGGGAAAAACTGGTATACCGCACAGTGAGTGACCGCCAGGCATATAAATGGCATGGATGCCTTGCAAATTTTGGTATAATGGGGGTGACCATTAAATGAACTACGCAAATGTACGATTGTGGATTTGGATTTGGAGCAACCTTGACGATGGTATGAAGGTACCTCGTGAGCTGATAGTCCTTTCGTAGGGATCGGGTGCACTAAATCTGTCTTCAGTGAGTTCGGGACTACGCCTAGGGATCAGGTGTGCCGAAAAATCCACTCGTTCGTATTCGCCACGGTTAGCAGGCGGATTTACGAACGTGCCACCTGACGTGTCGTATCTGTGGCGCTGCTGTTTACCACCGGCCTGAGTATTTTAAGTCTGGACTAGACTAAATGGTCACACCGCCATGTATTGGATTCCGTGAGATCTTTTAGCATTTTTCATAGTCGCCTCTTACAACGCCCACGAAAAGAAATGGGGTGATGGATTCCCTTTTGCCGCCACACGGAAACCAATAATTTATGATTCAAACCCAGATTATACCATTCTATTCTATTGTGGAAAGTCAGAATGTTTCAAAAAAGGCACTTAGGGCAATTCACAACGCTGCGTTAGTTAGTGAAAGTTGTGGCAGAAGAAGCATAGGAGAAGAAAAAATGCCGTAGAAATGCGGTCAGGACAGGACATGGACAGGGTGAGAAATTGTGTGATAAGAGAAAAGTGTGTTTTACAAAATGATGTTGTGACCAGGATTAAGAATGCTTCGGTGGTTTAGTAATGTAGAAAGATGAACGAGGAAATAGTGACAACGCAAATCTTGCTTAAGAGAACGGCGGAGAATTACGCGCTTTATTTCCTCCCTCTCTCTCCTTTTCACTATCGGACAACCAGGCGGTCGGCGGGTCTTCACCCCTTTATTGTCGATGTTCCACGCATTAGAACCATACAGTTTACTTCGTCTTACGTAATACGCACAGCAAAGAAGTGGAAAAATTTGCCGGCGTCTTTCCGTCCGAATACAATCTGGGCGTCTTTAATCCAAGTGTGAATAGGCTTTTGTTAGGCTAAGACAGTGCGATTTACCATCCCAGGCTACATCACCACTTACCACTACGTGGGATTATGCTCAAGCACTGGCTTATTGTGTGTAAAAAAATATATTACACCATTCGATCATCTGTCTCAGGTCACAGGTGTCCTTCCCGCGAGAAACAAATATTTCTATGAGCTACAAATATTTATTTCGGGTCTGATAAAAAGAACCTGATAAGTTCTTAAGAAGTGCATCAGCATTCTGGAGAAGGGCTGATGTACCGGGCATAGGCAAAACATGGACTAAAAAGATGATGAAATGTCAATACCCTTATTTTTTTTAGTTTACAGAAAGAAAGTCGAACGAATCCGCGAGGTCCTCAACAACATTGAGAAGCCAGGCGACCTGTATCCGAACTTCATCAACCCGCGCACCGGCCAGTGGGGACAGAGTTAGTATGATTTTCTCATAGTGAAGTAATTCAATTACGGTATGAATTTTCATCGCATGTATTTTTTTAAATTTTCAATGCTTCTTTTCGTTACTCCTAATATTTCTCAATATAAATAAAATAATGATTGTAATGTAAGGTTTTTATACTCTAGTCAAGCCACTTTAAGTTGCAAAAACAGTTAAATTATGGTTGGACAAGTAGAGTCCAGCAGCAAATCAGCACTTGAAATTGCAATTAACAATTTCATTGGTGCCGGCGGGAATCGAACCCGGGTTACTCGCGTTCTGTTATATTTACAACGAGTGTTAACTATCTACCACGGCTCTGATGCTGATTTACCACGTGCGGCGGTGAAGGAAAACAACGTGAGAAAACCTGCATGTCTGAGGACTAAGAAAAAAAATATTTTGAAGACATGTGAAGTTCGCCAACACACATTGGGCCAGCGCGACGGACACTTCCTTGCCCTAAAACCCTCTCAGAAATGTGAGGAGGCCTGTGCCCAGCGGTGGGATGTATATAGGCTGTAACTTTACTTTTAACTTTAGTAGAGTCCCTCGATTATGCATGTTAAAAGTAAAAAACGGTAAACTGTTAGGAAGACGCTAAGACAGCTTTCAAAGAATGGCTATACCTATTCGTAGTGTGGAATGAACTTATAGCATATAGCAGTTATACAGTAGTTGATTATTGAATTAAGGTAGCTTCATACGGAAGCTTTTATTTTTCCATAATAAAACGTATTTTCAATGCATGCTAAATAGGAATTGTTTTTCTTTTTGTGCTATGAGAACTTTTTTATAGCGTTAGGGTGACAAACGAGCACACAGTCCACCTAACGGTAACTGGTTGCTGTGAACATAAACATCTAGATGTAGATGTTTATGAATCAAAATGCACTGGCTTATTGTATGCATGCGTTGTCACCGGTGAGGACTAAGATGGAATGCCTCGTTTCCAGTAAGAAGGCTCTCCGGACTACCATACGAAACACCAGCGTTAAACTGCTATTTTACGCTGGTATTCTGTGAGAGCGTGGTCCTTCTCCGGTCGAGCCGACCCATTCGTAATACAACTATACTACTAATATAGCTACAGCATGGTTCTACCACGGAATTTAATATAAATAAATCCCTGTGTCTTTGTGCCCAAGTACTTCGTGTACGATGGGCGACATCATTGGAAAAGGAGACCATAATTTATGGACGGTTTAAATAAATTCTGAAATAACTTTGTGGAAATTTTATTATATTAGGTATTAAAGGTAAGAAAATTAACGTGTAACACCTCGCAAGTTCACTGCAGAACAAATCTCTTTCCCCACCCCCACCCCACCAAGGATTGTCACAAAACACGGTCCCGACGCACCATCCACCAAACACTCCGCTAAGCGTTTCGAGGTGGTACTCTGAACATTTCTCCATCATCGGTTTATGTTCTTCAAGTTATATCAGTCGTTTACTGTCGGCCTATTGCCACTTCAGCTTACTGAGAGCTCGAATTTATTCATTGCGTATTTTTACTACACATAGAAACTCTGAACATATAGGCCCTCCGATGTTTCAATACACAATACCTCTTAATATCAGAAGAGATATTGGCTCGATTGATCTTCGAAATAGAAATATTTCTTCCTCAGACGTGCAGGTTTTTTCACGATGTTTTCCTTCATCGCTGAGCCGCCGGTGGTTGGTTCGCGATCGCAACCAAAGTCGCTAACAATTAGCCCCTGAGCTACCAGGGCGACATAACACAGTGACATGTATAGTGTATAGTATTGTGTGGTACACTCTAGGGCACATGTCGCTGGGCGCGCTGGGCGACTCGTTCTACGAGTACCTGCTGAAGGCGTGGCTGGTGTCAGGGCGCACGGACGAGCAGGCGCGCGCCATGTTCGACGCCGCCATGCGCGCCGCGCTCGACAAGATGCTGCGCGTGTCGCCCGGCGGCCTCGCCTACCTCGCCGAGCTCAAGTACGGCCGCATCCTCGAAGAGAAGATGGACCATTTGTCCTGCTTCTCCGGTGAGTAACCCCTTTCACTCAGCAATTATAAAAAAATTCTAAATGAAATTCACATTTAAAATTTTGCCTGGACTTAGGTCTTTTCAAGGCGCACATACTGACATGTGCAACATGAATTGTTTACGCAATTACGCATTCCGCTCTCATTTAAGTTTTAAGCACACAACTATCACACACATATTCGTTACCCTGTTCCCTATTACCTGTATGTTAGAATATTAGAATATAGTCGGGTATCAATAATCTCGTTTGTTAATTAGCAGGAGTACAGCACTCAAATGAATTTGACCATTTGAAAAAAAAAGTAGAGAAACCCCACAAACCAAGCCTTATTGAAAAAATGTGTGTTATCAAGATTATCACAAAAATCTTCTTTGAAAATATTAAAATAATAACTGGAAGCAACCTCTTTTAAAGTATTCTGCCTTGCTTTACAATCCGAAATTCGTGCAAGTCTCTATTTGTAAATTTTAAAACTCTTTATTTAGTAAACTATACTCGGTAAAGGCTTTGATGCATATTTGAATTTTTTGGATACATTAAACTGATGCAATTTATGTTAAAAGGGTAGTCAAGCGATTTATGCAAACTAGTAGAAGGGATATTATAAAGTGTATGTGACTATTGCTACGTTAACTCGAAATAATCCACCTTGACTCAAAGCTCAAATACACTTCTCATATGTTTCGAAAAAAGTTATTCTTGTGGTTAAAAATAGATTGAAATACCTAGCTGTGCAATTACTTCGTTATCGGAAATTAAAAAAGATAATAGACGGTTAAAATATTGTTGAACTTGCATATTAATTGTACGTCATGTGTCATTAACAAAACGCCAGCTTATTAGTCGCCATTACCTTTCCATCCTAACACTAAATATTTGTCTTGCACTTTAGAAGCTACTCTCCGTTATTAATGTAGGAATTTAAAGCGCCGTAATTTGAGAAATGCTACTATAGGTTTTCGAAATATTTCTTAAGTCGCCCATAACATTAAGAAGGGTGACAAAACGAAAGTGAGTTTATTACCTTCATTCATATAATCTCCTATTGGTTTTAGGTGGTATGTTTGCACTGGCTTCAACCACGCTCGACAACTCTGAGTCGGAACGCTACATGGACGTAGCCCGCAAGCTGACGCACACGTGCCACGAAAGCTACATACGCTCCGAGACCAAGCTCGGACCTGAGGCCTTCAAGTGAGTAGTCGCTTGATTTATGTTCTCCTAGTATTTCAGACACGAAGTAACCTGTGATTTTGGTCGTTGATAATTTTAAATTTATTAAATATTATTAAAGTAAGTAGTAAGTATGCGTACGGTACCCAATCACCTTGGCCTCATGCACCATTTACCCTTGGGTTATATACGGAACTGGGCTACAAATTATATTTTTATTGTACACCAATACGATGTTCGCAAAAGCTAATTAATTCGAAGCTTAGGAGGGGCGTTTTAAAGAAAACGTTATTTTGTTAGTATAATAATAGTCCTCCAGACCGAATTCCGGCCACGGCGGCCTGCCTCAACGGAGGCTAGCCATCGGCGCAGGACAGGATTATAGTGCCCAAGTGTATGCGCAAGCACAGGTGCACTCTATATTCCCTCATTCTCATAATCCGATGGGACGGTAAACCGACACGACCGGAGAGAGATCAGGCGCAGGACCAATGGTTTTACGTGCTTTCCGAGGCACGGGGTGGGCTTCCTGACTCCGGGCAGCTACTGAGAATTTCTTGATGGAAAAACTCAATATTGTTTTTGGCCCGGCCCGGGATTCGAACCCAGGACCTCATGATCAGCAGTCGCACTACTACAACCACTAGACCAACGAGGCTGTCAGTTTGTTATTATAGATCTTTGCAGACAATTTTTTTGTTTTTTTTTATTTATTTTAATTAATTAGATTATTGATTATTTTCGATTCCTTATTGATGCCGAAAGACGTTACTAACATTATCATGTGAGAAATAAAATAGATTTCATATGTCTAATGCGGGTTGGTAGATAACATGTGCAATCTACCAACCCCCGTTTTAGACCTATGTTACAAAATTATCTTACGATATGAGAGGTTTGTGTCCAGTTGAGACAGTCGTGGGTTTTTAGCTTTCCGTAGTTAATCCGTAACCATAAAAATTTATTCGTTTTGCCATCTCACTAAGAAAATAAAATTGCCATATCCTTTCCTTTTAAGTCATAGTTCTTTAGATTTAAAACAGAGCTGTCCTTAAATATCCGCTAGTACGTTTGAAATTGATTTTCCGCAATTAAATAGTTGCCAAACCCGTACGATTGCTCATCTATTTTTATATTAAATTTTCTCCTTACACGTCTAATCGTTCTTTATTATGTTTAAGATTCTCTGGTGCAGTAGAGGCACGAGCGCAGAAGAGCAACGAGAAGGTGTACCTGCTGCGGCCCGAGACGTTCGAGAGTTACTTCATCATGTGGCGACTCACCAAGGAGCAAAAATACCGCGACTGGGGCTGGGAGGCCGTTCAGGTACTCGACGCCTGATTATCGTTTATGAATGTGAAGACCAGTTTCTTTAAATAAAAACAAAAAATTTGCTACTTAGGATTTTTGATTTTCTAAAATATATTTATTTATATTTCCGTATATATAGTATTAATAAAGAAACTTACCTTTTAAATAAGATAAAAAATCTGTGCGTGTAATTATGCACGTATGAAGTGAAACGTCTTTACGACACAATTATCATTCCTCTTATATTTTATATTTTACATAAGTTGGTTGAGTGAGGCTTACGCAAAAAAACGTTAAAATAAAACGTGATGTTTTTTTTAAATACCTTAGTAAATTTCTCCACTACGTCGATAAAGAAGTTTCACTCTTCACTAAACAGGTTAGCGGCCAAAATTCCGAGTTTTCCACAGGGCTCTAATGCACTTGATTCTACTATATAATTATCTCTCATTCTAGTGCTTTGAATATTCGTTGTGATCTCACCCTATTTGGTTTAAACAAAAGTACTAACATTCTATTAAACATTACTAATATTACATATAACTACTCCCAGTAAGCTTAAAATGCTTGTGCTAGGAGTGGTTCACAGTAGTCAAATGGCGGATTCAAACCCGCGACCTTTTGAGTTCGCGGTCCGCGCCCTGCCATTAGGCTAGTGTCGCTTACAAAATAGTAAAACTAAACTTTTCTTCTTCGATGTCTGGTGATGAATTTAATTAATTTACTACATTAAGCAAAATAATTATACTTTTTACAAATTTGTTAATGGTAAAAGATTAGCAGTATAATTAACTATTTAGTAGTAGACTAGACTTTTTAGTAAAATTGAAATACAGATGAATTACGATATTAAGCACACTTAACTTATAGCTTGTATTAATTAATTAATTCATAAAAAATCCAACAATGTATTTATTTTGTATAACTCTTTATAATATAGTATTTATAATTTATGAATTTTAATGCTATGAAGCAATAACAACATCAATTATCGTAGGCAGAATAGAATATGCAAGTAAGCCATTAGTGTAGAATACAAAAACAATAATTAAATAAAAATAATTCTTCGCCCTAATAGAAGAGTCTATGATTTATAATATTACACTTGTGGCCGGTGAGGAAGGAAAAGGGGAGATCTCCCGCCGGGCAAGGTGTTCTGCCCGGGGAGCGGCCACCGCTCCGTGTGATAGTTCGGATTTGTTCTATATATACTGTTTATGATTCGGAATGTTGATAGCGCGATTTAGGCTTCGGTGTGTTTTCGCTTGTGGCGGCGACGACAGCGCCGCTACATCACCCCCTGCTCAGACCGGAGGTCGTTAGTGCAGCCTTGTTGCCGACGAATGTGCAAGTGCCAGTGGATTGCCTTGTAGTCTGCGGTGAGTCGAGAAGAAGGCAAGTAATCTGCGAGAGTGCCGTGAAGCAGAGGCGAGCAGTAAGGCTCAGAGCCGTGCCGAACACTGTATAGCACAGAGAGTAGCTTGAAGGAACAGGAAGCATTATTATTCCAATGCTGCGATGAACGTTGTGAAGCTAGATGGCTTGCAGGATATGAAGACTGCAGACGATATCTGTTCGGGAGCGATACGGTGGGGTATTATATGACGATGATGAAGCTTGAAGTTTCCGAAGGTAATCACGTCGGGGTCACCACTGTGGCCGGTGAGGAAGGAAAAGGGGAGATCTCCCGCCGGGCAAGGTGTTCTGCCCGGGGAGCGGCCAACACTCCGTGTGATAGTTCGGATTTGTTCTATATATACTGTTTATGATTCGGAATGTTGATAGCGCGATTTAGGCTTCGGTGTGTTTTCGCTTGTGGCGGCGACGACAGCGCCGCTACACACTCAACCAAATCTAAGGATTGCCTTTTGACATTTCATATTAATCACTTTGTGCAAGCGTACTCACATGATTTAAAAGTACCTGGATGGCCGAGCTTTGCTCGGTATTTTTTTTTTTTTTTTTTTGGAAATCGTGTGTTTTGGAAATTATATTTAGATACAAATTACATACTAATGAAATATGAATAATATTTTTTGATCGTACCGACATAATAGTAAAAACTGAACTGGTTATTTGAATAAAAAATCATGAGTGCAATTAGTTTAATTTAAATTTTCGTGTTTTTAAAAAAAATACTAAAAAAGGGCTCAAAATAATAGATTTTCTCACAAAAGAAGGGAACTTAAAAAAAAAAGGAAAAAAGTCGGACCGAACACAGGATCCGAACCAGGATACTACGATTTCGGGACCGCCCAATAACCCAATTCGAGCTGTTATAATCATTACCGCATTGTCAAAATTTACCTTCTTATTCTAATGATATCGTAGCAGTTTTTCGTTGCCTGAAAACATGGATAAAACGACATTTTCTAAAAATGAATCCTAGCTGGATCGATTTATTGCCCCCGAAACACCTTGGACACTAAATTTTATGAAAATCGTTGGAGCCGTTTCCGAGATTACGATTATATATTTTTATATACTCGTTTAAAGGTATAAGATTTATTTTTACGTAAATCCAAAGAGTTATAGAGTTATTTATATATATATATATATATTTCATTACAACAAGCATAGTTCTTTACTACACAAGCGATAACTGGGCCAAAGTGAGGGAGAAAGCAAAGAACATTATTATGGAAGACTATGAAAGAGACATTCATTTTGAATGCATTATAGAAAATCAAATAATAATTAATGTAAACAATGATGATGACGACGGCAGCTCATCTAGTTGCGCGGTGGAAGTGATTAAATAAATTTGTTTTTAATTGAGTGCATTTTTAAATTTTTCTATTTACTTACACACATAAACTATCTCTAGATATTAGCACTAAGCAATAAATATGAATAGACTTATAAATTTCTGGTTTTGATTTATCTGTTTCTAATTTATTCTCGTATAATCTAGATAAAACTGTAAATGGTTACCAACTCTATAGAATCAATATCAATATCTCTTGAGAATCGAATATTATAGACAGTAGATGCCGATTTTTTAGATGGAATGCCTAGTCCAATAAACGTGACAGCTGTTAAAAGGTTTTTTTTTGATTTGGTTGAAGTTGGTAGAAAGATTCTATCAAATTTGTTGTCCAGCGCTCGAAACTTGTGCAGTTTGCTATATGGATAATTTTACATTATGGCAGGCCCTCGAGAAGCACTGCCGAGTGGAGGGCGGCTACACCGGACTTGTCAACGTCTACCATCAGAAACCTCAAGGTGATGACGTGCAACAGAGTTTCTTTCTCGCTGAGACACTTAAGGTAAAATTAATTCTGTCATGGACCATGTAAAAACCAAAGGTATCTATTTACACTTGTACATGTTAAGTGGTAATTAACTTTTTTTTTATAGGAAATTGGTGACAAACGAGCACACAGTCCACCTGATGGTAAGTGGTTGCTGTGGCCCATAGGCATCTACATCTATCCTCGTTTGTGAATCAAAATGCAGATGCGTTGTTAGCCTTGAGGACTAAGATGGAATGCCTCGTTTCCAGTAAAAAGGGTCTCCGGTTCTCTACACTCACCATACGAAACACAGCAGCATTAAGTTGCTATTTGACGCTGGTATTATGGTAGTACCCAGTCATTGTTATCCACATTACTCGGTAATAGTTTGTGCTAGACGTGGAACTGTTTCAAAATATTCGTCACACTTTTCACGCGGTTTAGCGCTTCGTAGTACTCTATTTGTCCCACCAACGCCGACGCCGTTCGTCAGCGGTCTGATTCTTTATGTGGTAACCCACACTGCAGGTTTACTATAGCTGCAATATATGTATGGGTGGACTCTACTTGGCAAGGATCACACATAATCACGAAATACTGGCGATAAAATAGTACCTTTATTATGTGTGGTGTGTCTAGAGAACCGGAGACTTCTTTTTTGTAACAAGGCATTTCAGTTCTCAGCATTTTGATTCTTAATCAAGAATAGATATAGATGTCTATGGACTACACCATCCACTTATAAATTTATAGCATCCCTATATATATATATATATATATATATATATATATATATATATATATATATATATATATATATATATCATATATTAAGGCTTGGATCATGTTTAGTCACAAGTATATATATATATATATATTTTTTTTTATTTTATTTATGTGTGTGTGTGTAGATAGAAAATTCTAACAGCAATGATAGGTGACTAGCGCATCGCGTAGTCATCTTAGTGATTACAATAAACACGGTACGTGAGAGTAATATGGTCACCTTAAGCTTTGCCGCCCTATAAACAAAACTAGGAGAAGGACAGAGACAAAAACACTAAGTCGTATACTGTAACTAATATATTAAGAAAAAAATTGCAAACAAGCTTTGTCAATAATTAGAAATACTTCAAAACATCTACATATAAAAACTAACTACTGTACACCATACTAAGATCGACTAAAACATTGACTATAATGTCAACTGTCAAAATGGTGTCTTTCGACCCTTTATTATTTGAGTGACACATGAAATGCTATCATATCACAGAGCCAATCTATACAAACAAGGCTGCAGTTTTGAGTTATAAGAAAGTGACCGTATTAACCGGACGACCATATTACCCCCACGTACTATAAACACATTAATTATTTTTTATTGGCTTTATAAACATTTTCTCCTTCTATTATAATGTATTGTAATATATCTTTGTTTACAAATAAATATTAGATTTCTTTACACGTTTATGTTTCATTTCAGTACTTGTACCTCCTATTCTCCGACGACACCCTGCTGCCTCTCGACGAATGGGTGTTCAACACGGAGGCACATCCGTTCCCGATAAAGGGAAAAAACCCTCTCTACCGTGGTGCAGAGAAACCAGTCGAAGTCGCTAAAGACGAAAACCATATCTAAGAACATTAAATCTTGACAGTTTTGGATAATTTGAAAGAATGCAATGCGGTTCGTAGTAAGTTAAAGATTTACACTGCCCCGTGAATAGAGGTTGGTGTGGAAATGTTGTGTGTTGTGTTGCCAGTAACGCGGAATCGAGTCCAACAATCCATCACAATTATTTTATTATTCAAGAACTAACTGTGAATTTTTCTCGTCATAATATTTATATCGAATAGGCGATATAAATTAATACATTATAATTAAAGTATGATTTTTTTTAAATTAAATTTAAATTAAGTATATGTTCAATGAAATAAATCTATATTTTATTATAAAATGTAAGATTGTATACTCACTCACTCAGTCAGTTACTCAGTCACTCCACAAATAAATTGATGTAAAATAACATGTATTAAATTGGGGAAACATTTTCATAATTTGTAATTCGAATTTAAGTCATAGTAAATTCCTATAACAAAACGAACACCACAATAAATAATACTGATGAAATTGAGCCTTTTATAAATGACTTACAAGACATTTTATAATTGAAATATAGTTTTCCTTTCGTTTTAGCAATTTTAAGCATTATTTTTTACACAAAATTTAATGTAAAAAGGTGCGCTGTCGTGCACTTTTCACTTGCATTTATCGATCTTTCTCTCTCTTTATAATAATTAGCGACAAAAACATTTTCTAAATACCTGTACATTTAATAATACTTGAAATTACTTATTTATTTTGCTTTTACTTAATATTTCGAGTTTTGTCCATACATTATTACATAAGTTTGTAGTATTTTTTACTGCCCGATTGATTGCCATAGACTCGCAGCAGGGTTGTTTCTTTTTTAAATTATGAACATTCATTAACAAAATATCACAGAGATTTCGATGTCTTCTTGTGTGGAAAAAATTCAACATTGCAAGCTTAGTCAATTACAAACAAAAATCATTTTTGATATAAATTAAACTGAATACGCGAACAAATAAATTGCAAATTGTGAAGTTTTATTAATTTTAGATAATCGCCTAGAAATATGGAAAGTAAAACATTTGAAATGAAATTATTATATTTATTTCTAACACTATGTTATTTTGAAGACGCGTTTATGGAACATATATCAAGCTTATCAACACGTAAATAATTCAATCATCATTCATCATCATCATTACAGCCCTTCAAGTCCACTGCTGAAGATAGGCCTCCCCCAAGTAATGCCACAAAGCACGGTCCTAAGCCACCTGCATCCATCGACTTCCTGCATGTCTTACCAGGTCGTCACTCCATCTAGTGGGGGGTCGCCCTACATTACGCCTACCGGTACGAGGCTGCTAATAATAAAATAAATAATTCAGTGCATTGTAAAATCTCATATTAGCTTTTTTAAAATATTGTGATCTACAATATATTTATTGCATTTATAACATAGTACTAATGTCATGTGTCAAAGTTAAAAATATACAAAAATTTATGTATAATTAAAGAATTTAACAATGTCTCATTTATGATTGATCGTTGTTATCGATTTCTTTCTTTAACAATCCTAAATGGTTCTCAGCTTTTTTATTTTTTTTTTTTTTATAGAATAGGGTGACAAACGAGCACACAGTCCACCTGATGGCAAGTGGTTGCTGCGGCCCATAGACATCTACATCTATCCTCGATTAAAAATCAAAATGCAGATGCGTTGTCACCCGTGAGGACTGAGATGGAATGCCTCGTTTCCAGTAAAAAGGGTCTCCGGTTCTCTACACTCACCATACGAAATACAGCAGCATTAAGCTACTATTTCACGCTGGTATTCTGTCAGCTGGACGTGGACTTGTTCAATCGTATGAAGATGCCACAAATGTCGACCGCAGTACCACCACGCGTTTCGCACATTTGCCCTAGCCCCGCGGCGCCGCTCGTGTAATGCTATATGTATATTTTACATCGGACATATTATATGCGAGTTGATACTATCGTCTATCGGGAGCGGCGAATTTTTTCTCTCATTTCCCATATTACCATTTTTCGTATCAACGCTATATATTATTAGATTTTGTTATATTACAAAGATAAAACTAATGTTTTGACTTAAAAAGTAAGCATGCAGATTTATTTCAGTATGTTTCTCAGACCAATAAAGGAAGAAAGACGGATCGAAACAAAGCCAAAACCATGCTCAATCAATTATAAGAACTAACACTTACGTACACATTTGCAACTAACGACATGATTTTATGTGCACATCTGTACGTCCAGTAGTGAATTTATGTGGCCTCATAAAGAAAGGAAGAAGAAAGATGAGTGCGGGGAGTGTGTCAAGAAGTTGAGCATGGTTTCGGCTTCACATGAAATATACACATCGCTCAGTATATTTTCTTTATTGGTCTGAGCTAGGTATGTTTGAATGACCAATGCCATTGACATAACTGTATACAATTTTTCTTCGATTTAATAAACATACTAATTAATCGAATAACGATAACCAAGATTAAATTTAATACCCACTAATGTTATATTGAACACTAATTAATATAATGAATTCTCTATAGATTAGCAAATTTTCTTTCATATATTTTTTTATTTATTTTACTTGTATATTATATTTGTATGAAATAATGTGATGATTATATTCCTTATCAGATCTCGTATTTATAAAAATATTTTCGAAATTGTTTTCACAATGTTGTCTTGTATTAGCTAACATATTCAAATTTCTAATAATGTAGTAATTATTTGTTTAGAAAATAAAATCATAAACTTAAAGATAACCAAAAGCTGGCCTACTCATTATTAATTAATATATTCTAATGTTCTTCCAAATTTTTACGTTTAATATATTCCTATTTATGTTTAAATTTAATTGACTTCATAGTGGTTTTGTGGGTAGTAGTCGAAATAATGATACTTTTTTAGATTCAAGAGAGTCATCGTGTTGTTTAAATTGCTACAACTTGCGAAATATGTCCAGATTTCGACTAGGACTTCATAACCTCTGTGACTTTATGAAATCCTTTTCCTATGGATTAGTTTTCTTACAATAGGTAAGTATAAGTTTTTTGTGATTATAAATAATGTTCAAAAGTAAATATATTTTAATTTAATTATTTTAATGCACCTGTTAACCTAAGCATCAAAGCGAAAATGTTTCATAGAAGCATTCATGTGATGCATCATACAAAGTCTTCAATACTGCGATTAGTCGAACTGTAGAAAAATTAGTGTGTACATTGTGTATATATAGCCATAGAAAGTCTAAATTAGCGTTAGGTACTGAATGTGTAGTTAAATAGTCTTATTAAATAATGTGTGAGTGTTTGTTGGTGTATTTGTTACTGTAATGCAACTCCATTGCTTTTCTGAATCACAGTGTTATGACATTTCTGTTGTACATAATATTTCCATGATCAGGCTTGATGTCTGAAGAGCAAATTTTAACTTTCAATTTATAAACATTTGCGTCAATTACAGCTCCCAATAATAATGTATTGACTTCTTTAGACTTAGAATCCTTATCGAACGATAAAATTAATTGAATTTATATACATTTTGTAACATACTATAACTTACTAAAACCAAAAAAAAAAACATGAAGTTACTTATGACAAATATTATTTTTCGAATTAAAAATCTTAAAACTCGTTTTGAAAATAAGTTATGTTACTGTATGGTAATTTATGTTAGTCCGGCTCTCATAATATTTTTATATGTAAGAAAGGTCTTTATCAGAAGTCACTGCTGAATATATTGCCTCATAGGGGAAAAATTTGTCAAAGTTGCCGCACTTGGCACACAGCAGTTTTTAAATATTTTGAGTCGTAATAATCTGCTGCTGCCAAGCTCCTGTTCCATTTCCCTCTATCGTCTCTCACGACACCCACGGGACGATACGGTAGAGTGCATTGTCTTAGACCGCCACTACACGGCCTCTATACATCTTGGTATTTGATAGTCGAATATACGTTATTATTATTACATAGAGCTGAAACTAATCTGAACCGAAACACCTGAATTATAATTTGTTATAAATAAAACACTTTTGCAATTTAAAACATCTTTATTGAAGTTCGCGTTCGCAGTTAACACATCACAGATACAAAAATAACCTATTAGGGAATGCTCAACATTCAAAACCGAGTTGTTGTTGAATTGGTTGTATGGTATTGTTAAACAGTTGCGCTTGGCTTGTTGTTGATCGTTTGATTTTATCACTGTTTGCATGACAACCAAGCACAACTGTTCAACAGTACTTACCTACTGCTTGTTATATTACGTATTTATGAAGTTATAGCCTTTAAAATGAATAATGTAAAATTTTCAGTTAATAAAACATGTTTATAAAGCTGTGTTTTCATTGATATCTTTTTTGTGCTAAATATATTTAGGTGTGCTTTTCGATTCCAGTCTTTCTTGGAGTCCCCAAACATTGCAGTGAGCCGATAGCATATTATGCTTTACTCTCAAAATTACGCTTGCACAATCTTTACTACTCCCTATTCTCGACTATACTGACATTTATTACCTTGATATCACGAGAAGAAGAGCAACTTATCAAACTTGAGCAAATCCAAAATCTCTACATACGGTTCATTTTAGGCTTCGTAAATATGACCATGTCTCAGAATAACGCACTAAACTCGAGTGGCTCCCAATCTCTCGTCGGAATACTCATATACTTTCTGCACTTTACTACGTCTTATTTAGTATATCAAGTCCTCCTTCCTCCTAATTTCTTCTTAATTTCTTCTGGGTTGTCTGGAAGAAAGTGCTACGTAGCAATAAGACCGCCTTTTGTTTTCCCCTCATTATTTGTTAATTTTTTTTTTGTTATTTTATCATTTCTTGGTGTACAATAAAGAGTATTGTATTGTAATGTTTTATCAATCATTTTTTCTCAAGTATAATATCTACCTTTTACTTTATAAAACTACATACATTTTTAGTGTGCTCTTGTACGCCTTGAACACGGCGACAATTCTGAATATCAAAGATTACACTATATTATAATTCTACATTACTCACATTATGATAAAACGGAGGAGGACTAGTGCAGGATAAAGAACGTACGGAAATAGAAATGTAAATTCTATTTATCCACGTCCATTCTCCGCTCCATACATATTTGTCCAGCACGAAATATATCATGACATTCTTAGTGGACAAAAAGTTATTTTATTTGAAACATTTTTGCTTATTATCAGGAAGTAAAGGACCTGATTGCCTTTGAAACATTTTTATGTTATAGATATATTTCAATATCTTATATATATTTATCACACAAAAAAAAAACGAGACTTGAAGGTGAAAGATTTTCCCAGCGATTAAATTACAACTTTGTTATCTCAATCAATATAAAGTAAGTATTTAAAAAAGCTAGGTCGATTAAGAATTTAAGAGTAGTTCACTTATACGCATATTTTATTTCACTATTTCAATATGTATCAATCTCGCGCATATAGATCGTATTTAAAATACGATAATTTTGTCCAACCTGTTAAGAGGATTGTGAAGCTGTAAATGTTCATATAAAAAGCGATTATGTTTTCACTCACGTAAACATAGTCTAATTTTCATAATTTTTGGAAATGTTATAGATATAATGAAAAACTAGGTACGTACGTTTCTATTTTAAGGAAATATTGTATACGATATAAGTTATTAGCATCTAAATATCTATATTTTTGGGTTAAAGTCTTCCTCAAGCGTTTTCTTTTTTAAATTAAACTAAACTGAATCACTAAAAAAGAAAATTGTACAGACCTAAAGGTATACTGAATGTAATGATACTAAAATTGTCTCATTTCGTAAAGGTTGAAAACCCTTAGGGGGGTGAAAACTTTATCGCTCGAAAAAATATTTTAAAAAGAAAATATAGGCAATTACTTCCAACATTTGCAACTCTGTCTATCGCATGACGACGATACGGAGCGAGCGATGCCGATGTGAAACACATAGCATTTTTGAAAATACCTATTCGCGCCGCGTATCGGCACTTCACAATCCTCTGATGGGTATTACATTGCCCAATGACCTTGAGGATTTGTGGATTACACTTAGAGTCGTCGGTACACTGATGTCTCTATAGTATATATACAGTAATCCATGCACTGATGTATTGCGTAGTATCCGTCACAGGTCTTTGCGGGGTTGCTTGCCGCAGGGTGCTAGTGTAATTTTGGGTACTACTTTATTCAAAAATGGTAAATGAAATAAAAATAAATAAACATTTTTGTTAAATGCATTATTGCGGTTTCTTTGGTATATAATGCATGTCTAATTATTAAGCCGTTATTGAGACAATTTACAATTTATCTTAAAAAGGAGCCTAGTTACTTTGATTGTTTTCAAAAATTTGGACGTTTATTAAATTTTTAAACAATACAATTTATTTGTGATAACCTTAAGTTAAACATATATTTTTTATGAGGCACAGGCACAAAGAGATTCACGTACAAACTTCTTTAAACATAAGGTCTTTTTGGGATTTGGGCGATGTAATCTCAAGTGAAGTTTTTAAAATTCAGTAGTAAAGGGATTCAAGATTACGCTAAGTCGTACTCGAGTGGGCTGGACGCTACACGCGGTGCGTGCGACGGGTCCGCGCTACGAATACCCGGCTGGTTTATTTCATAAAAATAAATGAACGCCGCAGGGTGCAAGCACAATGAAAGCACACTCGATTCTTAAATATTACTTCAGAGTAATTTATTATTGACAAAAGTAAAGTAAAAAAGTAAAGTTACGGCCTATATACGTCCCACTGCTGGGCACAGGCCTCCCCTCATTTCTGAGAGGGTTTTAGGGCAAGGAAGTGTCCGCTGCCGCTGCCCCAATGCGTGTTCGCGAACTTCTCATGTCTTCGAAACATTTTTTTTCTTATTCCTCAGACATGCAGGTTTCCTCACGATGTTTTCCTTTACTTAAACTTGCAATTAACAATTTCGTTGGTGCCGGCGGGGATCGAACCTACTCGCGTTCTGTTATATTTACAGCGAGCGTTAACCATCTGAGCTACCACGGCTCATTGTATACATATTATTGACAATCATCACTATATTTATATATAATTTTTATAGTATACGGTTGACAAACAAACACACAGTCCACCTGATGAAAAGTGGATGCAGTGGCCAATAGACATCTACAGTTATCGTTGATTAAAAATCGAAATGGAGATGCGTTATCACCGCTGAGGACTAAGACGGAATGCCTCGTTACCGGTAAAAGATGTCTCCGGTTGGAGAACCGGAGTGTAGGGACACTCGCCATATGAAACAGCAACATTTAGTTGCTATTTTACGCTGGTATTCTGTGAGAGCGTGATCCTTCCCCAGTCGAATCGACTCATTCGTGTTATAACCATAATATAGCCGTAGCATGACCGTGCTTTTGGCATTCCTTGGGGGAGTCCTATATTCAGCAGTGGACTTGTACTGTAATGATTGTAATGACAAGTCTTTTCAATACTTTGAAATGTAGGTAATGTTAATATAGGCTGACATATTGTGTGCAATGATGGAAACAGTCTTAGAGTAATTATAAGCCAGCTATGCTTATAAATACTCCTAAGGTTTCTGTCGATTCGTCGACAAGGCTATACTTTTGAAACCTATGGTTTATTTTGACCTTCATAGGAAGTTCAAATAAACGTAAACTGAATAAAAAATTGTTTGAATTCATTGATATAGAAAAAGGTTTTTTGTATACTTATCAATGTTTGGGTTATAAGATGTATGTCCTGCAAAAGAGTGAGTGATATAGGAATAGTATTACCGTACGGATCAACAAAACCCTTTCAGAAATGAGGGGACGCCTGTACCCAGCAGTGGGACGTATATAGGCTGTAACTTTACTTTTTACTTTTACACATCAACAACATATAAGTGGATTTTTAATGTTAATAGAAATAGTTTAAAAATCATAGACTTATTATACTACTGCGTACTTAATGTTAAAAATTGATAATTTGGAAAAGTTTTGATTACTTATTTTAATTCCATGAATGTACTTTGTTATAAAACTTCTAAACTTCTTCTTCTATATTCTACTTATCTGAGGTTGCCGATGCAAACGTATTTGCGTCATATTCACACGTCGTATATACATACAAACGTCGTGAAACTCTTTATATTATAATAAAACTGACCTTTATATTATGTTAAAACTGAGAATTACATTTGATTTATAATAATCATGTCAAAATCAATAATGGGGGACAACGTAACTTTTTTGGTTTAGATATCTAGTAACTCATTTCTTCCCAATGTCCACCAGTAAGCTCCAACGGAAAGATTGACGGATATAGCAACTTTTTTTTCCCAATATCCATGAGGGGAACAGAGATAATAGACGAACAAATTCACATATAAATTTTCTTTGTAAATTATTTGACTATAATGAAATTGAAAAAAAAAAGGATTCAATGAAATATCAAATTTACAATTGGTCCTATGAAATATTTATAAGTAGGTAACATTTTCATTAGTCTCAAAACCTTCAAACAATCCCGCATACGGGATTCAAAAAGGCATGTTCATAATAATTAGGGATGGGCCGCATATGGATTTCTAATATTATCTAAAAGACCGCATTACTCAATTCGTATCTACATTTCAATATATTGGACAGTATGAAAACGAATGTTGGGCGATTTAGCCGAATATTCGGCCGAATACGAATATTCGGTAAAGCTGCCGAATATGCCGAATACCGAATATAAAACAAATATTCCCCATATTGCCCATCTGCCCGCTTTCCCTCCCTTTTTTTTATATATTATTTTTTTTTTTTTTTGGGTTAACCAAATATCAAAAAACAAAAAAAATTTTTTTTTTTAAAATTTTACCCAACCCCGTTTTTTTTATCCCCCCCCCGATGGGTTTAAAATATTTTTTACAAATTTGCGAATACCCAATTTTTTTTTTTAAGTGATAAAACGATTCTGCTTAGATTATTGATAGTTCTTAGCGCGAAGACCTATTAATAATCTAAGCGATTCTGATACGCATGCGTCAGACGTCGGAAAGTGCGTAGTGTATGCGCTAACTTCTTGAAAAACAACACTAAACTTGACATAACTGCTTGAAAAAAGACCCAACTTTATTATTATTTATTAGCATATAAAATTCTGATTCGGACTGCCATTTCTGTATGATAGGTACAATCGAAAACGTTGGTCGCAATATTTGTACCAAGGGTAGGCAGCTAAACCAAATTACAAACACAAAGTAGACCAAAAGCTTTCGCCTGGATATTTACTACAGCTTTTTATTATTGCTATTATTGCAGCGTTGTAGTGTCAAGAGTTCCAAACAGAATGATTCTTAAGTTAATACAAACAGTTTTGGATTCAAAAATCAGAATTTGAAAGTAAGAATGCGTCAACCAAATTTATATCGACCTTTAAATACTACACAAATAATATTTGTTATGCTCGACAACGTTCAAATGATGAATTCTAGAAGGTTCTCGTAAAAAAGATAAACCAACTTCATTAGCTGCGTGTTCCAGAGCGAACGGCAATAAAGGGGCCGCGTGGAAAGGCGACGAAGGCCATAAGCGCCGGGTAAATGTCGCGGCATGATTGTCTCTGGACTAACATTTGCAGCCCCGAGCGGTTCGAGTCATCCAATTAAGGGCGTCGGGTGGCCTCCTTTGTATTTATGTAGACCTAGTTTAAACTACGTATTATCGATTACCACTTCACAAGCAAAACCGATGAAATAAACAAATACAAATTTTAAATAAATATTTCTTAAATTTACCCGAATATCAAATATGCATCATAATAAATATACCCGGGTTTCTTGCTGAGATTCTTCCCATCCCAATACAGCGGTTTTTTTCCGAACCTAGTGTAAAAATGTAAAAAATTACTTTCAAAACGAATTATTTACATATTAATCTAAGTATATTGAATAAACATTACCTATACTGCCTGTACATATTATGAATTCTTTGCCTGCCTATACATACTAAATACAACTGCATACAACATTATCTCCGAGCTTGTTATGCGTTGCATCGAAAAGGATAAGTTGGAATGGTTGAACACGTCCGCTTACGTGCACGCGGATATGTTGACTTCATATTATGTAGTTCATAGTGTCAAACATTACATAATATGACATTATGAAGTGATCGCTTTAGTTATAATCGACCAGGAGATATTTCATTATCACTAACCTCTTGTATCTGTATTTGGGTCACTTAGCATCACGGATTTATAATATTACATTATTAATTACATTGAGGTTCATATTAGGTTAATGATAGCGCATAAAACGGCAATTTTATGCTGTAATAACAATATTATAACGTGATAGCATATTAGTACTCCTTTGGTAGAGTTGATTTGATTTTTCGATAAAATAACTTGCTTCTTGTACAGAACATTACCAAAGATGCATAATTATTGTTTTTTACTTATTCTCTAAATACGGTGGAGACGATTTTAAAATAATTAATATCATATTTTATCTCACACTTTTTTTATTATTTTTATTACATTTTTTTTTAAATAAGCATTTCCCTCACTGGGTTCTCTCCTGTTTCGTGGGGCCAGTTTACATACATAAATTTCACAAGGACAAACATCTAGACACACTTCCGTACGGGATTCGAACTCGCGCCGCAACTCATTGCTAAGTCACTGCGACACGAGCAGTGGCATTGGGACACAAGGTTACAAAGGGGCACGCGCATAAGTTTGAAACAAAAAAATTAAGTAGGTAGGTACTAAATTATATAAAATAAAAATATACTTTCCATAGAGATATAGAGCTGTAGAGCTTTCAAAGCGCGCCAAGTAGACGAGGCGAGGCCCGGATTATTTTGCAACTAAACTAGTATATTATAAATAGGGTATTACACCCATTTTCAAAATGTGTTTTAAATGAATCCTAGAGTGATACTACAATTTTATATACTACTACAATTTTATATAATTTTTTAAGACCGAATAATGCCATGAAAGTTACTTTTAATCCATTAATTTAAATTTTCGCGTACGTCACTGGCCCAGAATTTTGCCGATTTTGCAAAGGAATATGATACTTTTTAACGTTTAATAAGTTATCATTTACATCATTGTTGAGTTATGCCTGAATGCAAAAATACTAGCATAAGAACGCCGAGAAAGTAATGGATTCTAGTGCCAACTGATTTAAATATAATAAATACTTGGTTAAAACTGGCAATAAGATACCCGAATACATTTTCTACAAAAACTAGACTATTCTTCTGTGAAGATCATTTTGATGTAAGTATGACTTATATTTAATTGGGTAATAAATTACGTTAACTTAGATATTATAACTAATGATTGCTAATGATTGTAATTATAGATAAACTAAACTATGATCAATCACATGAAATATGAAACAATCATCAATTTATTTATCCTTCGTAGATTAGTACTTTCTGCTTTTACGAATTCGTTTTCCATGATGCCTTTTCAATAAAATACGGAATAAAACTCAATAATCGTAATGATAACTTGAAAATTTTCGAAATAACACAACACATTAGCTAGTTCTTAGAACACTAAAACCTTAAGGAGGGATCAGTGACGTCACGATAGTTCTAATAACGCGGACAGCGTTTTGCAGATTTGAGGCACGGACAAAAAATATTCTTAAAATTGAAATATAAAATTTATAATGCAATTTTATAAACAGAAATCAATATTTCTCGTTTACTTTTTACAAAATCTATCATAAATATATATTTCTCGTTTTTTAAATGATATAAAATACCCTATCATAAAATACTTTATTTGCAAAATATGCAGATATAATTTGTAATATATAGCCGCTAAAAGGGAGCCGATAGGTGCTATTCTAGGGCGCTGTCGACATTTAATTCGCTTCTGACAAGAAGCCGCTTTAAGTATAAACCAGAATATTAATTATTTATTAATATATCAGAGGCAGACAGAAAGAGAGATAGAGAGACAGAGGAAGATTTTATTATGTTGAAATTATTCGCATTGAAATTAAATAAAAATACTATATGTTAACGTAAAATAATATATTTATCACAAAGATATATAACTGAATATTACTTAAAAATCCAATATAAATATATAGATAACCACCGATCCGCCTCGGCTTTACACGGGTGAATTCTATATCTTGCCAAAAGCGCCACCTACCGGGTCCAATTGTGAATCTAAAGTATCCAGAGACCCACTCAAATACACACAAGTTTCCATCGGTCCATGCGTTATGAATGAGCGCAGTGACTAACACACGTAGGTAGAAGGTAGGTAGTAGAAGAATAATATACAAGGTGTAAGTGTAAACACCATTGTCACTAAAACCATAGGTAGTTGGCTTTATTATATAAATATTTATCCAAATTAAAAAAAAACGCTATTTTCTATCATATAATTTAAAAAGTTTCTGTCCGAAACCGTCCGTAAATTCATAGATACCTTATGCGCCCGAGTGACGAAAGTAAAGACTCGCTATACCTACACAACATTCCAATAAAACACAATAGGTACACATAACCTGTGATGTAACTTTTCCTTCATACTTTCATCCTAGCTTATGACAGGCAAAAATATCTACCCTTTAATTTTAAGGAAAAATTGAGATTTTACAAAAAAAAATATTGTTATTTTTCATTGAATTTACGTTCTGTAAGTGAAACCAAACCACTGGTTTCAAGGATAACGGTATTTATACTAACAGCCTGTATAAGTATAAAGATAAAAGACATTTAACTAAGTTAAAATCCATACTTAATATTATAAATTCGAAAGTATGTTTGTCCTTCTTTCACGTCGCAACAGAGCGTCGGCATGGCATGATTTTTTGTATGGGGATAGTTCGGTGGCTGTAGAGTGACATAGGCTACTTTTTTCCGCGGAAAAACATTTCATTCCCGTGGGAAAATCGAATATGTTGCAAAATTAAATTCAGCTAGGTGGCGCCACCGTGATTCTACAAGACGGACGACGGTACGATGGACGAACACAGAAGGTCAGAATATCTGGATTATTATGTCTTTTTACCAAAATTAAGATAAAAAATGTATGGATCTGTATTTTTCCACGCAGGACCGGGAAGAGAGCGATAAAAAACATAAAATTCACCAGCTGATTTTCTTCAAACGTTTTGGTGCATTGTAATTCACAGAATAGGCCATAACCTCGCAGACGATATTAAGTAATCCGTTGATGCTCTGCCTACCCCGCAAGGGTTACAGGCGTGATTATAAGTATGAAGCAGAAATACTATCACCACCTGTCACGCTTTCACCCTTAACTATTACTTAACTGTGGTAGAAACAGTTCTTAGTAAGCCTTATTAATAAGCCTTAGTGATATTTATTGAACGGAAATGTAATGAATGTATGTATGCATAAAATGTATGTATGTAATACAGTTCTTATATTATGTGGTTATGAATGAATCGGTATTACAATAAGAAAAATTGTGCAAAATTATAAGAAAAATATTTGTTGAGAGTTCTTATTAACTAACGTATACATAGTTTAAATTGATTCCGCTAGAAGTCGTTACTAGGTTTTTAAAACGCGGTAACGAAATGTTTCCTGACATGTAGTTAACTCCCGCCGTTGAGCCGCGCGTCAACTTATAGTGCATACGGTACCTATACCCTTAAATTGTTTCTATTTCGTAGCTTATTCGACTACCTGCTTTCGATTTCGGTTGTTTGTTATTTGCTTTGTGATTTGATGGTTAAGGTTGAATGGATTTATATTGGCTTTCATTTTCGGATTTGTGTATTTTCTTGGATCGGTTTTGTTGATTTGGTTGGTATTCCTTTATACATGTTTAGACTCTGGCTTTGATTTTGGATTTTGTTTATTTAGAATCGTGAATTGGTTTTCGTTGTTTTAGGTTGTTTAACAATATTGCAAAGGAATATAAATAGTATATATAGTGTATACTGTACCTATACACTTACTTCTTTTTTCGTTGGTTATATTTATATTGACTACTGCTTTCGATTTCGGTTTTCTGCGATTTGTTTTGTGATTTGGTTTAAGTTGATTCGATTTTTTTTTGGCTATCGTTTTCGGATTCGTGCTGTGTCTTGAATTGGTTTCGTTGTTTTGATTTTAAAAAATATTTAAAAGGAATATTTATTCCTTTTAGATATTTTGGATTTGCTTTTAAAAAAATATTTAAAAGAAAATTTAATTCCTTTTAGGTATTTTAACGTTTTTTTTAATAGGTTTTGTTATTATATGCAAATAAGTCCCTTTAGTTCAAGACAAGAAAGATAGATCTTTAGAAATGTGAACTGAGAAGGAACAAGCAGAGCGTTAGGCTGCTTTTAGAGCATTTGAGACACCTTCTCAACGTCAGCAAAGGCGTCTTGAACAGACAGAGCGTCATGCTGCTTTAGGGGCTTCCGAAACACTTTCTCAAAGTCAACAAAGGCGTCTTGAACAGGCAGAGCGTCAAGCTAATTTAAGAGCTACTGAAACACCTGCTCAAAGTCAGCAAAGGCGTCTTTAACAGGCAGAGCGTCAAGCTACTTTAAGAGCTACTGAAACACCAGCTCAAAGTCAGCAAAGGCGTATTCGAACAAGCGGAGCGTCAAACCGCCTTAAGAACAGCGGAAACACCAGCTGAAAGTCAGCACAGGCTCATTCGAGCAAGCGGAACGTCAAACTATAAGGGCATGAAACACCAGAACAGACACAGGCGCGAAGAGATGCAAATGCACAGCTCCAAGCTGAACGTCTACAAAATTTTCAAAGAAACAATTGGTCGGTTTTTAATGACGCAGCATTCAATTATGATCCGTTGATTGATTATAAAAATCACAGGTTAGTTGTTATCGGACTGATGGACAAGGCGTGTCGATTTTGCAGCGCTTTAAAATGGAAAGATGAGACCGCAGGCATGTGCTATTCCAATGGCAAAGTGTCTCTTCCGTTGCTTGGAGAACCAGAAGAACCTTTGAAAACTCTCTTTTTATATGATGCTAATGAGTCACGGCGCTTTTTAAACAGGATCCGGAAATATAGCTCATGCTTTCAAATGACGTCCTTCGGAGTTGACCGGGAAATAATAATGCCGGGATTTTCGCCTACATTTACGGTGCAAGGGGAAATTTATCATAGAATAGGTTCAATTTTTCCAGCTGAAAATGAACAGCATAAATTTTTATAAGTATATTTTATGGGTGACGAAGAAATTGAGGTAGACCGTCGCTGCCAATTTATCCAGGGAGTTGAGAGAGACACGGTGTTCAAAATTCAAAGATTCTTGGATGAACGTAAGATTTTATTCATAACATTTAAAACTGCTTTATAGAACCTACCTGAAGAGGATTATAAAGTCGTCATTCACGCAGATCGGACCCCTCGAGGAGACCATGAAAGGCGCTACAATGCACCTTTGATAAACGATATAGCAGCCGTAATTAGTGGTGATCAATTTTCTTCACGAGACATTGTCTTGCGAGCACGTGATGATACGTTGCAACGGGTAGCCGATACACACAAGTTTTATGACGCTCTGCAATACCCATTGATTTATTGTAAAGGACAAGAGTGTTATCATTTTCAAATTCCACTCATTAACCCGGTCACAAAGGAGCCTACTCCGAACAAAAAAGTATCATGTATGGATTTTTATGCGTATCATATGATGTTGCGAGAAAATGATTTTAACCTCTTAGCCCGGTGTAGACAATTGTTTCATCAATTTTTGGTAGACATGTATGTGGGGGTAGAAAGTGAACGTCACCGTTATATATCTTTAAATCAAAAAAAGCTTCGCGTTGAGAATTATATACATTTACAAGATGCAGTTTCTAGCGACGCCAATGTAAACTCCAGAGATTTAGGTAAAATGGTAATTCCGCCCTCATCATTCGTTAACAGTCCCCGCTACCTACATGAGTACACACAAGACGCATTCGCCTATGTACGAACTTACGGAAGACCTGATCTTTTTTGTAACTTTTACTTGCAATCCCACATGGAAAGAAATAACCGAGGAGCTAATGCCGGGCCAAAAAAGTACTGACGGACATATTTAGTTGCTAGAGTATTGAGATTAAAAGTACAAAAATTAATGTATGTAATTAACAAAGGGAAAATTTTCGGAGAGGTGAAGTGCTTCATGTATTCAATTGAATGGCAAAAAAGAGGATTACCGCATGCCCACATTCTAATATGGCTTAAAGAGAAGTTGCGGCCCAGTCAAATAGACGACATAATAAGCGCCGAGATTCCGGATCCTGAGCAAGATAAAGAATTGTATGATACCATCGTCCGAAATATGATTCACGGTCCATGTGGAGCACCAAATTCAATATCGCCGTGTGTGAAAGAAGGAAAATGTACAAAGAAATTCCCTAAACAGCTATTAAAAGAAACAGTGCACAATGTCAATGGCTACCCTTTATACAGACGCAGAGCTCCCGAAGATGGTGGAAGGTGAAAAGTTACAATCAAATCTCGCTCTGGAGCGTTCGAAACCTTAGATAACAGCTGGATTGTCCCGTATTGTCCCGTTCTATGTAAAACGTTTAATACATACATACATACATAAACACTCACGCCTGTCACCCAGAGGGGTAGGCAGAGACTACGGACTTCCATTTGGCACGATCCTGACATACCTCTTTCGCCTCCTTTACATCCATATATCTACGCATACATGCTCGTCGGTTAAGGGTACTTCTAACGTGGCCCATTTTCAAAATATCGCCAATTTGGTCGATAAACTTTTTCCTAGGGCGTCCCTTCCCGACTCGGCCATTCACATCTGCCATATAAATTTGCTTTGTCACTCTTTCCTCATTCATTCTTTCTACGTGACCAAACCACCGAAGCATTCCTTTCTTAATCCTGGTCACAACATCATCTTGCATACCACATTTATCTCTTATCACGCAATTTCTCACCCTGTCATTCAGATTACACCCTAGCATATTCCTTAAAGACCGCATTTCTCACGCATAAAACGTTTAATGCCAACATTAATGTGGAAGCATGTAGCTCTGTCCGCGCAATCAAGTATATCTGTAAGTACATAAATAAAGGAAGCGACCAAGTAATATTTAATCTCAGGAGTGAAGGTGAGGCAAATCCCGTTAATGAAGTACAGACCTTTCAAGCAGGGCGTTATGTCAGCAGTAATGAGGCAGCGTGGCGTCTCCTTGGCTTCCCTTTACACGAAAGGCACCCAACAGTTACTCACCTTGCTGTGCACTTAGAAAATGGAGAGCGTTTATATTTCACCGAAAGAAATTTCCAAGAAAGAATTGCTCGCGCCAAAAACTACACTAACAGCCTTCTTTCAACTTTGTCAAACCGACCACTTTGCAAAAACGTTGTTATATTCTGAAGTCCCCAGCTATTATACTTGGAACACATCTAGGAAGGAGTGGAAACGCCGTATTCAAGGCGCGCCTGTAGCAAATTGGCCCGGTGTAATATCATCAGATGCCCTTGGTCGTGTGTATACCGTCAATGTAACTAATTTTAAATGTTTCTGTTTACGATTGCTGCTGCACCATGTTCGGGGTCCTAAAGGATATAAAGACCTTAAAACTGTCAACGGTCAGGATTGCGCAACTTATAGAGAAGCATGTGAAGCTCTGCATCTTTTAGAAAACGATAATCACTGGGATGAAACCATGGAGCTGTGCAGTGCCAGTCACCAGCCAAAATTAGGGATCTTTATGCAACTCTCATATCATCTTGCGGGCTATCTAATGCACATGAATTGTGGGACAAATATAAAGAGTACATGGCGGAAGATATTTTGCGAAGGTTACAGCAGACACACGCGAACATGACATACAATGAACACATTTATAATGAAGCACTTGGAAAAATTGAAGATAAAGGAATGGCAATGGTAGGCAAAAAATTAAGCGACTTTGGAATGATAAGCCCTCAGCGAACTACCGAAAATGAACTAAGTGATGAAATTATACGTAAAACAAACTACGATATACCAGCTTTGCAGCAGCAAGTAGCCGAATTTGTACCCCGCTTGCTTCCCGAACAAAAACGAGTTTTTGACAAAGTATTAGGACAAATTGAATCTGTAAATGGTGCACTTTTCTTTTTAGATGCCCCTGAAGGAACTGGGAAGACATTTTTGTTAAATTTATTATTAGCCCAAGTACGGAAAGATAAAAACATTGCTGTGGCCGTAGCTTCCTCCGGTATAGCCGCCACGCTGCTAAGCGGGGGCCGCATTGCGCATTCTGTTTTAAAACTCCCTCTAAATCTAGCCCAGGAAGAATCGCCGATCTGCAACTTTAGCAAAAATAGTGCACGAGGTATTTTTTAATGTTACGACAATGCAAACTTTTAGTGTGGGACGAGAGTGCAATGTCGCATAAAAAAGCTGTAGAAGCACTAAATCGAATGCTCCAGGATTTACGCAGCAATACCGATTTAATGGGAGGAATGGTGGTTTTACTGGCTGGTGACTTTCGCCAAACTTTACCTGTCATTCAAAAGGGCACACCTGCAGATGAAATTAAAGCATGCCTCAAGTCGTCTATTTTATGGAACAAGGTGACAAAATTCAGTTTAACTACGAATATGAGAGGGTATTGATATCAATGCTGGAAACTATGCTGACACACTATTAAAAATTGGCGATGGGCGGTTGGAAATCGATGCTGAGGGCTGCGTTAAATTGACGAGGGATTTTTGTAATTTAGTACAGTCATTGCGAATTAATTGCGTGCGTTTATTCAGATTTAACGAACAACATGCATGAAGACAAATGGTTATGTGAAAGGCCGATTCTTGCACCAAAAAATGATTCAGATATATTAAGCTAAGTAGCAGGAGAAATAACAGAGTATTTGTCAGTAGCCACAGTTATGGACACAGAACAGAGCACTTCATATCCCGCAGAGTTTCTAAATTCTCTAGAGTTGTCAGGTGTCGTTTGGAACGCTAAACTTTGTGACCCGGGTGGAGATCGCGTTCGATTATAGTTTGTGCTAAGTGACGTTAGACTTGAGTTCAGATAGCGGTGAACGCCCACTGGAGTGATTGCGCCTTGTGGAGCGGGGCAACGCATGTGGTTCTGCTGACCGATTACATCGGTGACGTCAGGTTACATTACATACCTTCCTACACCACTCACACCTAACCTTTACTTGCCCCTGACGGTACCTTGTAGGCGACCCTACCCCCGGAACTTGGTAAGTTTGTGTTTTCTTATACACCCATTATAAATTAATTATCCATAGGCCATTTGGGCCCTAACCCTCGGGTTGCTCGTCGAGTAGGGTTACTATGGGCACTAGCCCAGTCAACTTTTGTCGGTAAAACTGAGGGACGTAACAACATCACATCGTAAAATCTCCTAAATACTTCCGGATCCAAACTGCAATATGTGTTCATATTGCAAATTGGATCCAATAAAAAAATCGAGCCAATTAGCCTGTTCCTTTTACCTAAATTTTACTAGAGAGTACGGAAGGAATCATTCCTTCTGTAACAGTCCGTCACGCCGAACACTTCTTTCTTCATTTCACATAATTACTCGACTGCGCTGAATTTGTTAAGCCAGCGGTAAACGGTTGCCATAAAAAGGCCTTTATCCGTAAATGGATTTGAGTCTATCAAACAATGAACATTGGACCGGTTATAGGCAATATTTTTAAAATCATAAAAAATCATCCCGCGAAAATGTTTTTGACGCCGAACTATTTCTCAATGAACATGATTATTAAAAATAACTCGTTAAAATGGAGAGGTAATTTGAAACTGGAACTTTACTTGTAAATAAATCATATTTTCAAAATAATTTTTTGGCCAGTGTCTCATACCAAACATAACTTTCACAAAGTTTTTAATTTCCTGTGTGTTTGCGTGCGTGTGTGCATGGGCGCGTGCGTGCGTGCGTGCGTGTGTTCTTAGGTGTGCACGTGCGTATGCGCGCGCGCGCGCGCGCGTGTGTGTGTCACATACACACAAACTCACTATGTAATCGTCAGGGTAAATTCCGAGAAAACCTCAAAAATTCAAGTTTTCTTAATTTTCAAAAAGTGGTTTTCTGTCTTGCTAATGCGAAATTTAGATACTCCTCGGTTATGTAACGGGACAAGGCTGCGTGTGACACATCTTGGTCGGAACATAATCGGTGCTACAATTTTGACAGGCGTAGGAAAAGGTGAAAATGTAATTATATCACGGATCCCTATAATTCCCAGAGATCTTCTTTTTCAATTCAAAAGGTTGCAGTTCCCTATTAAGCTCAGTTTTGCAATGACAATTAGTAAAGCGCAAGGGCAAACGTTACAGGTAGCGGGGGTCAACTTAGAAAAACCGTGCTTCTCTCATGGTCAGCTGTATGTAGCATGTTCGCGTGTGTCAAATGCCCAGAATCTCCACATTCTTTCCCCGAATGGAAAAACATATAACATTGTGTACAGTAGCGTGATAGCGTCTTAAAATAGTGTTCAGTTAGATTTTTTTTTCCAAAATTCCCACAATCAATTAATCAGAATTCCCAGATCTTCCCTTTCAATTCAAAATTTCTTATTTAGCTCAGTTTCTTTTCAATTCCAAATGCTGCATCTCTGACGGACCTATTAAGCTCAGTTTCCTTTCAATTCAAAAGGCTGCATCTCAGACGGATCTTTTATTTGGCTCAGTTTGTGTATGTGACACACACACACACGCGCGCGCGCGCGTGTGTATGTGTCACATACACACAAACTCACTATGTAATCGTCAGTGTAAATTCCGAGAAAACCTCAAAAATTCAAGTTTTCTTAATTTTCAAAAAGTGGTTTTCTGTCTTGCTAATGCGAAATTTAGATACTCCTCGGTTATGTAACGGGACAAGGCTGCGTGTGACACATCTTGGTCGGAACATAATCGGTGCTACAATTTTGACAGGCGTAGGAAAAGGTGAAAATGTAATTATATCACGGATCCCTATAATTCCCAGAGATCTTCTTTTTTCAATTCAAAAGGTTGCAGTTCCCTATTAAGCTCAGTTTTGCAATGACAATTAGTAAAGCGCAAGGGCAAACGTTACAGGTAGCGGGGGTCAACTTAGAAAAACCGTGCTTCTCTCATGGTCAGCTGTATGTAGCATGTTCGCGTGTGTCAAATGCCCAGAACCTCCACATTCTTTCCCCGAATGGAAAAACATATAACATTGTGTACAGTAGCGTGATAGCGTCTTAAAATAGTGTTCAGTTAGATTTTTTTTCCAAAATTCCCACAATCAATTAATCAGAATTCCCAGATCTTCCCTTTCAATTCAAAATTTCTTATTTAGCTCAGTTTCTTTTCAATTCCAAATGCTGCATCTCTGACGGACCTATTAAGCTCAGTTTCCTTTCAACTCAAAAGGCTGCATCTCAGACGGATCTTTTATTTGGCTTAGTTTCCTTTCAATTCAGAAAAGTGCATCTCTGACGAATCAATTTAGCTCAGTATCTTTTCAAAAGTCTGCATCCCTGATGGATAAATATGCTCAGTTTCCTTTAATTAAAAAAATATCCCATTTCCATTTGGAATAAACAGGCTATTTTCATGCTTTCCTATACGCTGCGTTGCAAAACATTTAAATAGGCTGACGAATCAATTTTGCTTAGTTTCCTTTTAAAGGCTGCGTCTCTGACAAATCTATAAAACTCAGTTTTCTTTCAATTCAAAAAGTAATGGATAGTTCATTTCCCAGTGACCATGCGAGCGAAGCCCCGGGTAACAGCTAGTTATATTATAAACGTAAATTATCATATATTTATAGAATATATAGATATATGAATATGTTTAGATATACATCACACACATAATAAGACAAACGTGACATACGTGATGTGTTCTTAAAATATAAGAGTAAAAAAATGACTGTGTGTAAATAGCTTTACTTATATGAATGAATGAAACGCGATTAACTAGAAGAAAATTGATTACCTCATTCGCCGACATTCAGTGCCGTTCAAGTAATCGAACACCTTAAATCTCGCCCGTAAACCAAACATTGTTCAATTAGTGGCGCAGTGAAGACAATTTTCTTTATGGGGCCCGGGACGCTCCCTGTCCCCATTCGAGCGCACCACTACCAAAGAAAGGGTGGTGGGGTTGCGAGGGGCGCTGACAGTCGAGCATCGCCTCCAGGAAGACTGAAAACGTTTCCCGCCTGACAAACTGACGAACGTGCGCCGTGTATACTCGATACATTTCCTTGCCAAATTTAAAGATATAACAATGACTTTACTTTGATTTAAAAAAAAATCAATTCTAAATTAAATCAATTACGCCATTTTTGAAGCAAAAGAGCCCTTCGATATCACTTCCGTATTTATTTTTAATCGCAATGTCGGATGCGTAATGTTTATTTGCCAAAAATAATAATAATTTAGATAGCATTGCTTCAATGTTTGGATCTCATTAACGTTTTAAAGACGCTCAATATCCTATATAAAAACTATTCTACGCAAAAGTGACCTTCAAAGCCACCGTGATGATGGAGTTCGTGTCAAGATTTCATTACTTTGTCATTATAGCGGCCTTTTTAACAGGTAAGCAATTCAATTTTAATATAAAAAATTCTAAATTCTAGAAATCACACGACATAGCAGGAATTATTTTTAACCAAATCTATCTAAACACACGGCAGTATGTCAGAGAAGTTCGAAAAAAAGCGACGCACTGGCCGTATAACAACGAGCCATCTGAAGCCACTTTTTAACCCCCATAACTCAAAAACTATGAGACCCACACATTTGTAATTTTACATACCTAAGTAGGACCTCTTTAATAACTGGGGTCCGAAAATGAGTGGGACTATTAAACATGGGCCACTTCTAAGTTATTCAGAAACTTGACGTCGTCAAGGTAGAGTAGGGGTCCGTGTTCGGGGTTGTCGCCTTCACCGACGGAGGAATTATAGGCTCAACGGGAACCAAGCTCCATACAATCTATAGCAGTTCCAAGATTCCTATAGATCCATTGATATTATTATTGATATTATTTTATCGACGAAACCGAGAATCTTAAACGTCGTTTTTACTGTTCTTTAACACCCTTTCACATTTAAGTTAATGGGATTTCTATATAAAATATATGTTTTTCTCAAGCTGTTGTAGTTTTTCTTTCTGACATGTACTTATTCATTTATAGTTTTAATATGAACTTTACAACATAACCTTTGGCCAGAATTACATTTAAGATTTTACACTACCCTTGACTATAATTATGCCGGCCCTGTTTGTCTTTTACAAAAAAAGGACAAGTGCATTTGAATTGAGCAATATCTGTTTACCGCATAATCAAGATCTAAACGCACTGAGACGCTCATTTGCTCTGACTTGCAGAGTACAACAATTTTAATTTTTCTTCCGATCCTTTTCACTACGCCCTCTACAACAGCGCGCATATACCATGGGGAGTGCTCTGAGAAATTGTTCGGATTAATCCCAGCCGCCAAATTTCGTGAACGCACTACCGGTAGGGTTTGGGTCCCGGGACATCTCGTGTCTCGAAGTCCCGGGACTTTTCGTAATTTTAGTTGTCTCGAGTCCCGGGACTTTCGAGTCGAGACTCGAGACGAAACAAGATTATCGAAAATGTTATGTTATCATCATTTTTATTTTCAAATAATTGAAAGAGCCTAGCGCCATCTGTTAGTTAAATTATAAAAGGAGTTTCAGTTGTTTGAAGCAACCGGAAAACGTACAAAAAGTTTGGAAATACTGTATAAAGCATTAAACACAATCAAACCGACATCTGTTGAAAACGAGGGTGTGTGTTCTCCTTGTCCAGTGGCATTATTACAAAAATCAGAAACAAATTGTCGAACAAAGCTGTTGACGCTCTGATTTTTTTAAAAGCCTATTTTATTAAACAAGCAAAGAAGTCTAATTAATGTGTTAGTTGATTATTTGAAAGTCTGATTTATCTTATTTTTATTCAGATTATTTAATTATGAAACAAATCTGAATTAACAATGTTGTTATAATGACCAATAATTAGATTCTAGAATTACTACATAATAGTAATGTTATTAAGAATTAGTATGATTTTTAACTAGGTTCGTTTTAAAACTATAAGATTTAACTGCTTAAAAGTGAATCTGTCTGATTAAAAGAAACGAACAATGCAAGTTATTAAGATAATTTATATTTTTCTTAATAACATCAATAAATATTGATTTTTAACAAAAATTGCCTTTTTCAATACGTTTCACCAGAAATTTACTGAATTAAAATTCTTCAAAAAAGACTAACTTCTCTTAAAAAAATTTTTACTTAAAAGTCGAAGTCCCGGGAATTTCCCGGAACTTTGATAGTAGACTGTCTCGTGTCCCGGGACATAAAAATTGTCGGTAATTCCCAAACCCTAGCACTACGCGACAAACGTCCCGATACCATCCACACCATCTGGATGCTTTGTGGTCCACCTCTGTACAATGTTACACAAAAGGAGTTTTTTCCGCGTACAACCTCTCTGTCGAATAGTTTACCACCGGCGATTTTTCCGGACCGATACGACCTGGGGACCTTCAAGAAAAGAGTTTACGCCTTTCTATAGGGCCGGCAACGCACCTGCAATTCCCCTGGTGTTGTGGTTGATCATGGGCGGCGGTAGTCACTAACATCAGGTGAGCCGCATGCTCGTTTGCCCCCTCTTCTATAAAAAAAAAATTACAGCGCGCGCCCAAGGTTTAACTTGTAAGGTAAATCAGAGCTTGGATATATAGCCCTTAAATAGCTATTAGACGAGTGCCGAAGGGTAAAAAAAGCTTAAAATAAATTTAAGACCTTGGGAAATTCTTAACTTCTGATTCTTATTATTTTTCCTAGCTTTTCGTCATTCGGTTACTAAGATAGGTCTCTTTGAAAATCATTGCAATGTCTAATGGGAAATCTCGTGAATTGTCTAAGGTTTTTAGAGCGGAGTGGCCACCTGTGCGGCCACTCCGCTCTACGTGGGTACGCTCTGTCTTACCCGAACTCCATACATATACAGTTATTGGTATAACAATTTCATTAGCGAGGACCAGACCAACGTATCTTGCCGAGACGAATTTAATCGTTAAATAAAATTAATTTTCAGGATTTTCTTAATTTGGCTTATTTTTATTTATTTTAATACCCAACGTTGCGGGTGCTGTGGTTGAACATGATCAAGATCGTCCCCGCTATTACATCGGATAAACACAAAGTGACACGCGCGCCGTGTAACTAACTCGATACGTTTCCTTGCAAAATTTAATACGAACAATTTTTAAGAAGTTTTAGCGATCGATTTTCTTTGATTAGAATATTTTCTAAACTCCATCTCTTAAGGAATTTTAATAGCAAAAAAGCCCTACGACTAGTGCTGTAACACTACCATTTTTATTTTTAACCGCAATGTCAAATGCGTAATAATTCACATGGCTAGTGACTGATTGATTGATTGCCTGAATGCGTGAATGATTCACATGGAAACTGATTTTATATATATATATATATATCGTCATGTTTTATATGGTGTAGTTGGATGAGGGGGGCAATATTTTCTAGCTGGACGTTTGGACGGCGAAAAAAAAATCTTATCATTTTAAAGTATATCGAAATTGATACGAATTTGATACTCCAAAATAAATACGATACGATATATTTTTTTCTATATTTCGATATACCGATATTTTTTACCAAAGCCTAGTGGCCCTTGCACCACCCCATTATAAGGATATTATATCCTTAACCATAAATAAATTAAAATATCATGTTGAAAGAATTGAACTTTTCAATTTCGAAAATTATTAGACGAATAAGTATTTTATTTTTTATATTTATATTGATACATTTATTATATTTTACATAGTATTATCGTATGAATACAGTTTTTGATACACATACAGTTTTGATTATCGTATGATTAGCAAAAATCTTTATTTATTAACGTTATTAACTTATTGACTTATAAGTGATTTCCACATGTTTAGGTTTAGTTATGTTGGGTTATATTAAATTGAGCATCAGTAACGTACCAAGCAATATTCATAATGACCAGATAATGCGCTAGGTAGTGAAGTTTTAATCAGTATTAATTACGTGGCCCGATTTGTCTTATTATTCATACTACCCGGCCATTATAAATATACATAAATAATACATAAAACACTCACGCTTGTCACTCAGACTACGGACTTCCATTTGGCGCGATCCAGACGTACCTCTTTCGCCTCCTTTACATCCATATATCTACGCATACATGCTCGTCGGTTAAGGGTACTTCTAACGTGGTCCATTTTCAAAATATCGCCAATTTGGTCGAAAAACTTTCTTCTAGGGCGTCCCTTCCCACATCTGCCATATAAATTTGCTTTGTCACTCATCCTCATTCATTCTTTCTACATGACCAAACCACCGAAGCATTCCTTTCTTAATCCTGGTCACAACATCATCTTGCATACCACATTTATCTCTTATTTCGCAATTTCTCACCCTGTCATTCAGATTCAACCCTAGCATACTCCGAAGCATCAAGGTCGTTGTTGACAGTGCAAGCTCCGATTACAAGCCTATTAACGCTGGTGTTCCACAAGGCTGCGTGCTATCACCAACGCTGTTTCTTCTGCATAGCAACGTTATGTTGCAAACCGGCAACATTCGTTGTTATGCGGATTATTTTACTTTATTATTTTTTATTTATTTATCCCATTATAAATAGTGCACGAATATGTGTAATTTTTTATAGGAGAGGGGGCAAACGAGCAAACGGTTCACCTATATTAAGTGACTACCGCCGTCCATGAACATCCGCAACATCAGAGGAATTGCAGGTGCGTTGCCGGCCCTTTAGAAAGGAGTAAGCTCTTTTCTCGAAGGTCCCCAGGTCGTATCGGTCCGGAAAAATCGCCGGTGGTAAAGTATTCACAGAGGGGTCGTACGCGGAAGAAAACTCCTAGTGAAACGCACAGTGGTGGACCGCCAAGCATCCAGATGGTGTGGATGGTATCGCGAGTTTTATCGCGATGTGCGTTCATGAAATTTGGCGGCTGGGATTAATCCGAACAATTCCTTAGAGCACTCCCCGTGGTAGATGCGAAAGAAAATGCAAAGAGATACATCTCTTCGCAGCGCCAGTGAATCAAGCCGATCGGAAAGCACTCGGTCGTTGACGATTCAAGTTGTTTAGCGCAGGATGCAGTCAAGTGGAAGAAGCTGTAACTGGGAAGCCCCATCCCAGGGGTGGAAACAGTATTCCATGTGAGGTTGAACCTGCGCCTTGTAAAGTTGCAGGCGGTGTGCCGGCATGAAATACTGTCCCGCTCTGCTGAGCACGCCAAGCTTTTTAGAGGCCAATTTGGCCTTCTCTTTCAAGTGCACGTTCAGTCCACGAAACTGCACGTCACTCGATATGTCGACGCCGAGGATTCCGCTACTGGCTGAGGCGAGTGCCTTAAAACTGAGGAGATACGACAAAGGGTTCTTTTTAGGGGTTAACGCGCAAACTTGTGTCTTCTGAGAGTTAAACTGGACTAGATTTAGTCGCCCTCACTCTGATACTTTGTTCAGTAAAGACTTCAGACACAAGTTTTTCCCGGAACTCGGACACGATATACGATATTTCCCGAGAAATATTGGCACGGCCGGTGTACAGAGCATCACCAGCCCGTAGGAAGAGAGCTTCGAAAGAAGCGCTTTGTGCCAAACCCGATCGAAGGCCTTCGCCGTCTCGAGTTGGTAGTGGACGGCGTTTAGGTTCGAGTAAAAATTCACAGATAGCGTGGCAGGGGGCGCCTCGGTCTTGTTGCTCTGCTTGCCCCCAGCAGTTATTGTCTTGTGCGGAGTTTTGACCCTCCCCCCTCCCAGAATACGCGGGACAGCCTGAGCACCCACGCTCAAGAGTGGTGTAGCTTAGTCGTGGATGCTCAGCGAGGGATTCTCCAGGTGTGCTGGTACCGTCCTGAGGTAGTCTAACATTTAATTTTGCTACCATGTTAAAGGAGGGGGGAGGGGAATTGGGCCTCCACCCACCTGCACTTACCAGACGAAACGCGGAAGCAAAGCTTCCACTTCACGCCGGTATTCTGTGATGTTGTGGTAAAAACCCCGGGCGGTATATTAAAGTAATAATTTCATAACATCTTGAGAGGGTTGGCGTGGGTGGGGTAGTGGTTCAATAGGTTTAATAACATTTCTGTGTAGCAATTTACTTTATTATATTTAATTTTACATGAAGTTTTATGTAGTGTTTGTAATAAAAAAAAATTTTTGGGTAAAGAACATTAATGTAATGTAAAATGTGTTATTTTGAGTTTTTTCAAGGTTTTTCCTCAAGATTTTCACTTCATCGCTGAGCACGTAAATCAGAGGTTAAAATTGGAATTTGCAATTTCTTTACGGCGTCAACCGATTTTAACGATCATATTATTTTTGGTTCTTTAAGTCATTTTTACTTTTTTAAATCTTGTACCACATGCACCGATATTACTTGCTGTTCCATTTAAATGTGATTAACAACATTGATCGATTACCTTTAAACAATGCCGCAACAGGAAGGAGTGTTTCGCGCAGTGCTTACCGTTGCTTTTGGGTCATTTCCGTTTCACGTCCAGCTCGTCTCCGACCCGAAGTAAAAATACGAAAATCATCCATTTAGCTCAGTCTCCACAAAGCTTAATAAAATCCAAAGAAAATCATATATACTTTACAATTAGCTTATTAACTTTTTAATTCGGTGTGAAGAGTATACATATAGTAAATATCGATTAGACTGAGTCTGATCTTACTCAAAGGACTGATATGATATTTCAGAGAGCCGTGGTAGCTCAGAATTTACCCGACTTTCGATCCCCGCCGGCATCAATAAATTGCGATTTTAAGTGCTGATTCACCACGTGATCGGCGATGAAGGAAAATATTGTGAGGAAACCTGCATGTCTGAGAATAAAGGGGAAATATAATCTCAAATGGCTTAGCAAGATCCTTCGTTATGCCGAAAATATTGCAGCATTAATTTTGAAATAAATTTATGGTAAAGTTGAGGATTAATGTTAAGGATTATGTTTGGCGAAAACACGATTTCATAAAATTTTCTCGATAGAAAAAAATCCAAATTTACCTCCAAAATAAACAATAAACCGCTGTTATTCATAAAATACTTTAAATAAGATCATGAAACTTTGCATACTAACTGAAATAACTATAAAGCAGTGCTTATGTTATTTACTTTTTTAAAATACCATTTTTTTAACTGTAAAAAGAAATTACCTAAATTATCGGCCTCTTGAAGCGTGATTCCTGCCGCCCGGTCACTTCGCTTCGGCCTTTGATGGGGGAGGTTGTGTCGCTTAGGATCAGAATATACATTACGCAACAGGACGACGTAAAATTAAAATGGGAAATAACCGTAATAAAAATAAGAAGCGACTGGCTTGGCATTAAGAAACAGGCATAAATATGATAAACCTAATGAAATAAGTGTCTAACGACCTTTCTACTTACAGTATTAGTGATTACAAACATGTCGGTACATAGCATACGACGCGCGGGGAAGTGGGGGCGAAATTAGAATTTGAGCTGACTTACTATATCCCCTTAAGAAAAAATATTTCAGACATGTGAAATTCGCCAACATACATTGAGGCAGTGTGGCGGACATTTCCTTGTCTTAAAACTCTCTCAGAAATGAGAGGAGGCCAGTGCCCAGCTATGGGACGTATATAGGCCGTAACTTTAACTTTTGACTTTAAGATATTTTAGGTAATGAATTCTTACAGTATTTACAACAAAGATATTCAAATATTGATTCGTCGCATTTCATTAGACTTACTATTATTTATTTTATTTTGGACGTTTCGGGTGCTTTACAGCACCCAAGAGACTAATGGGCTAAGGTGTTCGACGTTGTAATGTCATAGTTTACTCGGGTGATCTTCAGCTTTTGAATTTTAATTTTTGATCCGATCTACGCGCAACGAGCTTACAGAGTGTTGCAGGTATGTTTGGGTTTGGATTTCATTTTATTAAATGAAATAAATTGAAATATCTTTATTTCTTTTTCGACATGAGAAGATAAATTTCGTTTGTCATATATAATGTTTTCTAACTTACTGAACCTGCTTCTGTTTTGAAATGAGATTCTCCTGATTGGAGAAGACATGACGTTTTTTTTTTTTTTTTGAAAATTGACTCATCGGCTACTGAACTACGTTCTATGACATACTCAAAAAAGATGATTAAAAATTTGGCGATTATCAGCATATAGCGAACCCGAACCATATTGTAGGATCCCAAGCATATGTAATAATCAACATTAAATCCTTGAAAGATACAAACTCTACTGGATATGATGAACTGAATACAAAAATAATAAAAATAATCGCTCCCTACATAGCAACGCCCCTTTCTACACTGTTAAATAGATCGTTTGAACAAGGTGTTTTCCCGGAACGCTTAAAAATATCTATCGTAAAACCGTTATATAAAAAAGATGATCGTACTTATATGGGTAACTACAGACCAATAACGCTTGTACCGATACTTTCTAAAGTTTTCAAGAAGGCTATAGTAATAAAAATTACAAACTTTTTAGACAAAAATAATATATTATCATCTTATCAATTTGGCTTTCAGAAGAACAGTTCAACGACATTAGCGTGTTTTCATTTAATAATCAAAAAGCTTGAAAAATACGGTATAAGAGGTAAAGCATCTGACTGGATACAGAGTTATTTAACAAATCGCAAACAACGTACGGATATCGATAAAACAATAAGCAACATGAAAGTAACTTTTAAGTCTGAACTAATAAATAATAATTGCGGTACGCCACAAGGTTCGGTTCTTGCTCCATTACTCTTCTTGCTTTACATAAACAACCTACCAACGGCAGTTTTACATTACATTAGTCAGGAGTACATATTATTCGCAGATGATACAACGCTTATTACTATAAAATATAAAAATGAAAATGAAATACAATCATTAGCCATGGAACAATGTAATAATGCTATAAATTGGATGGAAAGTAACAATCTAAAAATAAATGTTGATAAAACTAAAATAATTAAATTCCAACCATATAATTATACCTCTAACAATAATAACAATAGTATTATAAAAGAAATTCAGCAAGTAAATGCAACCAATTTTTTAGACATAATTCTATATAAAAATTTAAATTGGAAAGATCATAAATCATAAAATTAATAAATAAACTAGGTATACAAATTCGTTTTTGCTTTACGACGTTTATGATTTATAGCGTCTCAGGAAATAACCCTTATTACCTACCATGGATATGTATCATCCCTCTTACGATATGAATTGATTGTTTGGGCGAAATTCCGTTTATGCGGACAAAACATTTAAAGTCCAAAAAAATGTGTAAGAGCGTTATGTGGTGTCAAATTTTATGAAAATTGTAAATTATTGTTTAAAAAACTAAAAATTCTAGCTTTGCCTTGTCTGTGCATACTAGAAATAAGTATTTTTGTGAAAAAGCATCCAAACATATTTCCATCACACAATAAAGTGTTGGGAAAAGCAGATAGCTGAATTATAGGTAAATTATATGTACCACAACAAAGGCTTAATATGTATTATAGCAAAAGTTGTTTTTGTATGGCAATTACAATATTTAACAAGCTACCAGATAGTATAAAACTATTAAATATTAATAAATTTAAAAGAACTTTAACTCAATGGCTTCTTGACCGTTGCTTTTACTCCGTAAAAGATTTTCTGACATATAAAATTGAGTAGGTACGAAAGTGACACTATATGTATATTGATTCAATTAAGTTTTTTTTCCTAAGTCTATGAATTGTGAATAACTTTGCTTTTGAACAAGTTACAATAGAGGTGGAAATATTATTTAGTTAAAAAAAACGCCTGTTAGTCATAAAAATGTCAATGTTTTACTAATTTCAAATGTATGCAATTACTATTCTGAATAATTGAAGCCTTAGTATTAAGTTATATTTCACAATTTATTAATTATGTGCTGTAATTATTGTTATTAGATTGACATAATTGTGTTGTATTGACATATTATAGCTGACATTGTAAAAAACTAAGTGATAATCTAACTAATTGATAATCGTGGTGCTTCTACGCCGATAGCGGTAAGACATGTAAATTATCCTAAAAGTTATAATGCAACAACTTATTGTACAGTGTCTCTGAAATAAATAAATACTCGGGCTCGAATGAGTAATCATCGGGAACCCCCGCAACCTCAGAGTTCGCGTTTCTGATACAAGAACATCATCATCAAGACCAGAGATGGGACTTATTTTGTGATATGTGGCCTGGACTAATTGCTTACATCGTATCCGATTGGAACCTATTCCGTCCAGATCCCGCTCGACAGGTTTCTTCGAAAGTTTACACAGCGTTTGCTTCTGTGCTTTATTAATTTGGAAACTGAAAGCTCACTGAGTAGTGTAGCATAATTGAAACATCAACATGACTGCATCCAATGAAAATATCTGCTACTGTCATCAGATGTTGTTATTATGGTCTCGTAACTTATAATCGTGAGGTGTATTGTTTTTTCTTCTTTTCTCTTAAACATAGCGAACTCAAGCATTGCAACCAAACCTCAGTGGTTTGCGCTGTGTTTAATGTGTATTATTAATTGTAGATTTTTTATTGGCAATAAATAAAAAAGTATTTTTAGCGTTTTTTATACCTCCCATACACCATAGAGCCTTTTTATAGAATAAGGGTGGCAAACGAGCACACATTCCACCTGATGTTAAGTGGATGCTGTGGCCCGTAAACATCTACATTTATTCCCGATTAAGAATCAAAATGCAGATGCAGTTGCGTTGTCACCCCTGAGGGGTAACTAAGATGGAATACCTCGTTTCCAATAAAAAAGAATCTCTGGATCACTACACTCACCATACGAAATACAGCAGTATTAAACTGCTACGTAGGAGGACACTCAATAAGTTTTGAGATATATAAAAGTTATTCTAGATACTATTAATATTTATTTTACATCTTTTCAAAATATTCTCCATCATGCTCTATATAAAGTTCCATTCGCCTCAACCAACTCTGATAACACTTTTGCCAGTCTTAATCTGACATGTCGGAAATCGCTTCTTCGTAGGCAGCCACGGCTTCTTCGGCGCTTGAAAAAATCTTGCCTTTTATTTTTTCTTTGACTCTTGGGAACAAAAAGAAATTACAAGGAGCTAAGTCAGGGCTGTAGGGTGGTGAGTTTCAACACCAGATCCCTCAATAAATGCTTTTGTTCTAAAGGAGGTATGTGAAGAAGCGTTATGCAGCATGATTCCCCGAAGCCCGGTCTTTTTGGTCTTCTCTCCCGCACATCTTGAAAAGCTTTGGGTAATGCAACTGTAGTATACCATTCAGAGTTAACTGACCTACAATTTTCCAGCATTAACGTTGACAAATGTCCGCCACGCGAAAAAAAAACTAGCCACCATTTTTTTGCAAACGTTGCGAGATCTTTGCAGTTTTGTCGGTAACAGTCCTTCTGAGTCAACTCATCCCGATGATTGCCTTTTATTTTCCAGATAATATTGATATATCCATGTCTCGTCACCAGTAACAATTTCTGAAACACGCCTAGATGCCCCGTTCGAAAGCGAAAAACACGAGTCTGTTTTTCGCTTTCGGAGAGCAAACGAGGGATCCATCGACAACAAAGCTTCCTCACTCCAAGATGTTGATGTAGGATGGTATGAATGCTCCCCGAACTAATGCCTAAAATCTTTTCGATGAAATCGTACAATGTATCGTCCGCATATGTGATTCGTGGGTTTTCTCGCACCAACATTTCAGTAGTCCATACATTTTCTGTCGTTACTACTGTTTTCGGGGCCCCGGTTCTTTGGTCAACTTTAAGGTTAATTTAACCCTTTTGAATTCATCAAACCATCTAAAAATTGTTGCGCGTGATGGAGCTGAGTCCACTAATGCTGATTGTAACCGTCGTAAACTTATTTGTTCGGTTAAACCAAATTTAAAATCATAATAGATCATAACGCGCAAATGTTCACAGTTAAGATACATCGTTTTAAATGAAAAGCGCGGGAAGCGTTGCAGGAAAATTAATAGAACTTTGTTTTTTTTTTTAAATATTCAGCAATTGGCTATGGAATTCTATTTTTAAATAAATTTACTTTTTAGAAACATATAACACGGGTTCGTTCCAATTTTAAAATTTCGAGCATCTCAAAACTTATTGAGTGACCTACGTATTTTACGCTGGTATTCTGTGAGATCGTGGTCCTTCCCCGATTGAGACGACCCATATTCATGCTACAACCGTACCGCTTATGATAGATAACCTACACATTTAACTACAAAAACAAAATTTTATGCAGATTAAAAATCATTTTACGTCTTTGTTTGAATTAACGTCATTTTATAATTGCGCGAAATTTCTATCATCTTTGAAAATATACTCTGGCACCGAGGTGACACAGAACACCGACAGAGAACACTTCATACCTAACAAGAAGTGTTCAGTTTTGTTGAATTCGACTCAAACACCCTTTAATATATTAATTATATCAAAACAAAACTATAGAATTTACGCAGTAATTTAAAATATACATTAATATATAATTAAATTATCAGAATGAAAAACTTGAGTTTTGTAAAACGTAAATTAATTATAATGATGTTTCTTTATTCAAGCGATTACAATAAAAAAGCAAAACAGGATGCCTTTAATAAAAAATAAAGGAGGAGAACGAGGTGGCAACGACATGCATGCCTTTTTTCCCACGCACCTACCGTGAGAAATATGGGATGCTTGATATTTCTTACACATTAGGAGATCATGAGTTTATAGATGTTTTCTTAAAACGGGTATTGATGGTAAGTTTTTTATCTATAGGGTCAATACTTACGATTCTTTATTTTGTAAGGATAATAATATTGATAGTATAGATAATATTATAGGTACGTGAAAATGGATAATATTAGGTAATAATAATTTTCCTTTATACACTGAATCCTTTTAGTACATGCTCAAGTATTTTTCTAACAACGATAATTTTGTTTTTTTAACATGATGAAAAAATATTTTCCCTTATAATTTTAATTATTTATAACCCAGTTACCGACAAGACAGGCAGGGGCAGGTCGTAAACGCACGATCATAAGGCGCCGCCCGCCGGCACTCCCCTGACATTTATCCCTAGCCCATAAAAATAAATTTCTACCAGGGAAGCATGACCGCGAAGCCTGCTTTAATAAAGGCCTCGGCGCGCCCCCGCGTCCCGTCTCGCTAAACTGACTCGACGCCCCACTAACCCGTTTCTACCCATTAAAGGGGCAGAGCGAGCAGACCTACCTGCGTAACATTATGTTACGCTTTATATTAATAATAAACTCTTTTTATACAACATAATATTCATTTAAATAAAATATACGTATGTAAATATATTACGTATTATAAATAAAGAAATTACGTTATGTGGCGTAAGTTAATATTTTTTTGTAATCATTAAAGTAGTCATTTTGATTTTGATTTTGATTTCATTGGCGATATATTAAAAATGGGCCAAATTAAGAGTACCCTTAACCGACGAGCATGTATGCGTAGGTATATGGATGTGGAAGAGGCGAGAGAGGTATATCAGGATCGTGCTAAATGGAAGTCTGTAGTCTCTGCCTACCCCTCTGGGTGACAGGCGTGAGTGTTTATGTTTTAAAGTAGTCATAGGTACATAATCAACTTCCATATTATAAAAATAAAAAGTAGAACTATGAGATAAATGTTGAAATGCACTTGAATTATCGCAAAAGTGGAAGTTAATGGTGCAGAAAGACTAATTTTTATTCATTTTGAGGCAGTGATTAATCCTTTTCTTCTCGTAGACAATCCTAGCTTCAGAGAATAGACACTGAAGAGTAAACAGTACTTCCTTTCCGGATACCTTTGCCAAAACCTTCGCCTATTCGGCCAAGAAGTCCGCAGAATATTCGGTATTCGGCGTAGCCGAATACCTATACCATTCGTTACAGGTCTGGTTTAACTAGTAGAACTTCAGTAGGTAGGCAATGTTAATTATTTTGGTAAAAGTACAATAACGCCCAAAACACTGTCACACTGATCGATCCTGGAAGCTGTAACAAGACTCTCGCCTTAATGATACCGATGATGAAGGTATATTATATACCATCGGTCCAGAACACAGCTCTGCACACACTGCTGAAGTAACATCAGCGACAGTAGATATAAAGTGCACAATGTCCACCCCAGCCACTTCGAATTGAGTAGACCTAACCAACCATTGCAACCAGTTGTAATTGAAACCGACTGAACCTAGGTGGCCGACTTTTAGCCGTAATATAAAACGTGTAACTGATATAACTAACATTTACATAAGTAAATTAGCTGGTCGTAATAGGATTCTATTTCGAAAAGCTAAGGCACCGAGACTAGTCCTGTGTGCGTCGCGAACTCAAGAAAAGTTGGGAACCCCCACAGAACACCTAATATACCGGAATATGTTACGTGTTCTGTGGGAACCCCTGATCTAACTCATAAAAATAATTTTGATTTTGTCCAATTTATATGAAATTTATTGCACGGCAAAATAATACACTCACGCCTGTCACCCAGAGGGGTAGGCAGAGACTACAGACTTCCATTTGGCACGATCCTGACACACCTCTCTTGCCTCCTTCACATCCATACACCTACGCATACATGCTCGTCGGTTAAGGGTACTCCTAATTTGGCCCGTCGCATAGAACGTCCCTTTCCGACTCTGCCATTCACTTCTGCACCAAAAATTTTCTTTGTCACTCTTTCCTCATTCATTCTTTCCACATGACCAAACCACCGAAGCATTCCTTTCTTAATCCTGGTCATAACATCATCTTGCAAACCACACTCTTCTCTTATTACACAATTTCTTACCCTTACATTCAGATTCAGCCCTAACATACTCCTTAACGACCGCATTTCTACAGCGTTTATTCTACTCTCGTGCTTCTTCTGCCACACCCAACTTTCACTACCATACGTTAAAGTAGGGATCAACACAGCATTGTGAATTGCCATACGTGCCTTTTTCGACACATTTTGACTCTTCACAAGGAGTGCAAGGCCCCATTTACTCTAGTTCTATATCCTTATCATATCTCCCATCCCTGCTAAATACGCAGCCCAAATATACAAACTCATCTACTTGCTCGATCAACTCCCCTTCTATTCTTATTTCACAAATCGTTTTACTTTCTTCTCTTTCAAAAACCATAATCTTCGTCTTACTTGCGTTCACTTTCATACCCCTTTCTTTTAATGATCCGTTCATTAATGTAACCATCATTTGCAACTCGGCCGCCGACGACGCAAGAATAACTTGATCATCGGCGTACAAAAGGCATTTGACGGTTAACTCACCCATTCTTAATCCGCATTCTTCAACTTTCAAATTTTGCAAACAACTGTCCATAAATAGGTTGAACAGCCACGGGGAAGCCACACAGCCCTGTCTGACACCTTTTTGGATGCCAAACCAGTCCGAGTAGACCCCATTGATCCTGACACAAGCACTAGAGTCCCTATAAAGAGACCCTAATGCCTGTATCAAACCAGCGCTCAACCCATATGAGTTCAGTGTTTGCCTTAGCAAATCCCTATCCACTCTGTCATAGGCCTTTTCCAAGTCCATGAACGCACAAAAAACCGTTTGGTTTTTGGCCAGAAAGTTCTCCGCGATCATGCGCATGGAAAAGACTTGATCTGTACATCCCATTCCCTTTCTAAATCCCGCTTGCACATCCCAAATTTTTCCATCAGTTTCTTTCAGGACCCTTTCAATCAGTACCTTAGCATACAGTTTTCCCACATGCTAAGAAGGCTGATGCCACGGTAGTTTTTACAGTCCTGCTGCGACCCTCTTCCTTTATATACTGGGACTATCACGGCTTTGCACCAGTCTACCGGTACCCGCTTCAGTTCCCACCATAAATTAAACAAGGTGTGCAGCAGGCCTGCCACCACTTCCTCTCCAGCCCTTAGCATTTCGAGTGAAACTCTATCATATCCGGCAGCCTTACCTGCTTTCATGCTTTTCATTGCTTTCATTATTTCATCTATACTTATCTCGCTACCTCTTTCCTCTTCTTTCGGTGTTTCTACTTTACTTAGTACACATGTTGTCTCCTCACTCATAAACACGCTTTCAAAATATTCCTTCCATCTCTTTAAACCCAAAACTTCATCATTCAGAATATAGCCATTCTCGTCTCTTATAGCATTCATCATAGGCTGTTTTGAATGTCCCCTGGCAGTTCTTACAAGTTTCCAGAACATTTTAATATTTGCCTGGAAGTTATCCTATATTCTTCTATCATTCTTATCCGTTCTTTCTTGCTTTTTTCTTTCAACTACTTCTTTTACTCTCTTATTAATATGTCTAAAGACTGCCTTTTTTCTTTCAATATCACCATTCGTACCACTAGAATTAGCAGCCTTTGTTGCTAGTAAATCTAGCCATGCTCTCTTCTTTGCTCAACTTCCATACGTATCTCATCATCCCACCATAACGTATTATTTTTCCTTTCATTCTTTCTCTTACTAACACCACATACTTCGGTAGCTGCATCCACTAAACCTTTCATTACATTTTGCCATATATTCTCCAAGTCTAACTCCTTCATACATAATTCATCCAAACCACTTATATTTTCTTTCAGTCTACATTAGAACTTGTCTTTATCACTTTCATCTTGTAACCTTTCTGTTCTAATACGCTGTAACGCAGTGGTAGACACAGACGATCGATGGAGCCAACGCCTGAATAGACCATTAATTCGGCATAAAACTAAATAATGATCCGTTCCTACGTTAGAACCCCGGTAAACTCTCGTATCTACCACTGCGCCCCTCAATCTTTCATCCACAATTATGAAATCTATCATGCTTCTATCGTCACCTCTTATAGTATACATAGTCCCAAGTATACATGTGAATCCTCTTGTGGCGAAAGCAAGTGTTCGTCACAAAATGATTCTTTTCCGTACATAGGGTGAGGAGACTTTCACCATTCTCATTTATACTTTCATCACCAAACGTTCCCAATATCCTTTCATAACCAAGCCTCCTGACCCCAACCCTTCCATTAAAATCTCCTAGCATAATAATATTTTAATTTCCCTTACACTTCATTAACACCATCCTTACCATTTCCCAAAACTGCTTTCGGATATAAGTGGGCTTTGACATGTCTGGGGCGTAGACCCCTAACAAAAACAACTTCTTTAAGCCCACTAATAACTAATACAATTGATTCATAAATAAGGCACAACATGGCCTCATTTCCGAGTTGCAAGTAGAAGTGCACGCCTCACACGCTTATTATGTTAAAAATTAAAATTAAAAGAGATAAAAATAGTGAAGATAATTTTTACAAGAAAAAAAAGAGAATCTGATGGACATTCATTAACAACTTTTAAACGGCGTTGAGTTCAATAACAAAAATCAATAGGGATCCTCTTTAGAATATATGGCATCTTAATTAATACTGTATATCTCAAACTATTGCTTCCAAAAGACTCACCGACGCACAGACCAACGGACGGCAATGCATATACTAGAAAATAGTGAATTAATTAGAAAATAAACTGATCTTATTACTCAATGTCTGTATCACAGAAATCTAAATAATATTATTTAGATTTCTGTGGTCTGTATTATATGGATTTGATATCTAGCTAAAAGTAAAACATACGAGTAACGAGAGTAGAGCACTCCCTCACGTTGTGAGGCGTGTAAAAAGAGGAAGGAACCGTTTAAGATGAAGTGGGCGCCAAAAGCAAATTTTTCACGCTTTATATGGACTGTTTGGTCGGCCCGCGCGCTATTTAATCTCACAATATTTATTTGATATTTCTTTTTAAAATGATATATATAGTCTTTTATTGAAATATAAACCTATAATTTACTCACGTATTTACTGGTGAACACATAGCCTGAATTTAATTGAAATTGATTTCATTACATTCGAATGAAACTGCTTTTTCACTTAGTGGACGTACTTAAAATTGTAGATTTTGAGGAAATTTTGCGATCTTTTTCTATCGAGCCAAAATGTATCAATCGTGTTTCGGCCACCATAATTACCTAAGAAAAATCTTTAACTTTCCTAATGAATTTAAAAAAAATGTAATAAATAAATTAAAACGGGAAAAATATGCTTTTGACACCCACATCACCTTAATAAATATAGGTTATTCCTTACCGTTATTTTTTCACTGAATGTTATGTTTAACGAAATAATGTATTTTGAAATAAAATTCATATATATAATTTTTATGGTACTTTGTGCTTACGCATATTCATAGAGTCCAATTTAATATTTTAGTTCTTTTACATATTATATGATATTATCTGTATCGGGAACGTACGAATGAAAATAGAGCCACGATAGTGTAGTGTAGTTGCGAAGTAAAATCAGGAGGGGTCGGGTGGGATTGCGTGTGGCTCCGGTGACAAATGGTGCCCATTGTCTTCATTAGGGGAGCCCTGAGCGTAGGACGGGTTCAATAAATGACCTCCCTTGATTTAGACTTTTTTCGGTTACTATAATATTGTAATCAGCAACATTTTATCGCAAATTATCATTCATAATTATTTTTAACTGGTTTAAAAAAATGGTTCTCCATTCCTCAGATTATTAATTTTATGTAGGTATGTTGAGTGATAATTATTTGCAACGTTGTCCGATTTCAATGATGCTATTTTTGTTAGAAAGAGGGTACCCCATGGGTGGTCCCATATAATTTCGAACAAGATCTGATGATGGGGTCCATGACGAAATCATCAAACTATTAAATTTGCTAACATCAGCACAACTTACGGGAAAATAATTATATAACACTTCTATTTCAATTATTATATTCTTTCTAATTCAAAGTCGGTTTTACTTTTTCAAAGAATGATTTATTAACAACAGTAAATGTTTAAGTTACAGCCTATATTCGGCCGACTGCTGGGCACAGGCCTCCCTTTGCTTCTGAGAGAGTTTTAGGGCAAGGAAGTGTCCGCCGCGCTGCCCCAATGCGTGTTGGCGAACTTCACATGTCTTCGAAATAGTTTTTTCTTATTACTCAGACATGCAGGTTTCCTCGCGATGTTTATCTTCACCTCCGAGCACGTAGTAAATCAGCACTTAAAATTGCATTAAGAATGTCATTAGTGCCGGTGGGGATCGAACCGGAGTTGCTGGCGTTTTGTGAAATTTGCAGCGAGAGCTAACCATCTGAGCTATCACGGTTATTTATAGCACACTAATATTCTTTTTAGTTATTTGGCGCCGTTTTGTTGTTTTAAGGTTTGATTAAAAGGTTTGGATTGATAAATCCATGATTTTATAGCGCGAGTTAAGAGCCCTATCTCATTAGGATGCCATGGCATCGACGTCGGCAGTGCTTCCATGGCTGCCGTTGGCGTCCATGAGACGCCAAAACTAGTCGCTAAAGCCGATGTCAGGCGAAATTAGTATCTCTTGTTGTAAGCAAGCGGGCGGATTCGAGCTGGCATCGCCGCCAAAATGGCGTCGACGCCAAGCCGTCACCAAGTGATGTAAGGTTAATTATTCAGATTTCTGTGGTTAAGTACGTTCTAATAGATTAATAGAATTTAATATGTTATAATTGGCGACGCTGCCGGCGTCGATGCCATGGCATCCTAAGCAGATAAGGCTCCAAAGCTTGCCTTGTTTGGTAGGTACAGAAATGTATGGAAATGGGAAGAAATTATGACGTGTGATGAAAGATGAATTCTCTACAGATCTATAATCGCAAGCGTGCCAGATACCAGAACTAAACAAAGCCCCATAGCGAAGCTCCCCCATAGAAAAGTAATGGTAACTTCTTGGTAGTCACTTCATGGTGGGTTACTTCATAGTGTAATTGAATACAGGTTTATGAGATTCGGTGAATCGATACCAGCAGATGTCTATTGAGAAAAACTTCTAAAAATGATGGCGAATCTCTCAAAGAATCAACCCCGACTCTTCCATCGATCTTTGCCATTATTGTTCCTCGAATCCTAACAAATTTTCCGCAATTTGTACAATTTCCTGAAAAAAAAAGTTTTGTATTCAGATAGCAGTATAAATTGCTTTCATATACTTTGTAATTGGTAACATTGTTCAGGCAATAGATGGATATATATATATATATATATATATATATATATATATTTTAGTTAGTTCATTCTTTACGTAGGTACCTACCTAGGTAATAAAAAAAATTGATGTACAGTGTAGGTTTAAAAGAATTTCAGCCCTGAACGCAGAAGCTATTTTTAACTTCTCGCTAAGAAAATTGAAAATTTTCAAAAATAGGGTTATTGGTTTCACACCGATTTTCGAAAATCGAGTTTTCATCAGATCTCAGCGTTTTAAGATCCCAGGAAGCTATTCTGCCTAATTTCACGTGGACATCCGTACGGATGTTATCGGACGTCCGTGTGTGTGTGTGTGTTGATTGATCGATTGAGATGCAGCGTTCTAAAGATCTCAATGTGAAATAGATTTGGTGATAATATGAACTGATTCGGACAAGTAGATTTTGAGAAATCTCAAAAATAAAAATTTTGAATAACTGTTTTTCTGGAATAACTTTTGAACGGCTTTACCGATCGATTTCGAAAACTTATCAGCTCTTAACCTCATAAAATGACGTCGAATGCCGTTTGGAAAATAAAAATCGGTTCATTCGTTCGTGAGATATCGAAGGAGAAAAGATTTGTAAAAAACGGTTTTTTTAAGATAACTTCGAGATTTCGCAACATAATTTGTTGAAATTTGGAGTGCTTTGCATTTGAAATTAGAGGGAAGTTCCAGAGATGGCCTGCAGGGTCAGCCAATTTTTTTAAATACTTATTTAAGAATTTATGTACACACATACACAACGAAAAGGACACATCATGGTAAAGTAGTTTGTGCAAGGCGTTACTTATCTCATAATTAAATTTCTTCCAGTGGGCCATTTAAAAAGATATATGATAAATAAAAGATAATAAGGTTTATTCTTTTTAGTTTCTTAAACTCGGCTATTCTTAAGATTCAATTTTCTAGAATGTTCGTTTAAACAGTATTAAAGTTTTATATTCCCTATATTCCCATCTTTAGGGATGAAAAATCTTCTCCTAATTTGTATAGGGACATCCCTGAAGTGTGTCGGATCGTTGAATTTGATTCACTTTTGATGAATATATCGCGCAATATACATGCCAAAAACATCCAGTTGAATTTCTCATCCATTTTGAACAATTAACTAATTATTTTCCTATGTTTATCTTTTTTATTTAATGCCATGTTAGTATATTTTTGGGATTTTCCCCAGCGATTCAAGAGGTGAGTGAAATTAGATGGGGCACATTAATTTTTTAAATAAAATTTAGCACAAAGCAAAGTAATAAATCATATCATATTTTTCATAGAAGGGCTGCGATTTCCTGTTTATTATAAAAATAGCTCGTGCTTGATGTCAGATATTTAGTATTTTTCTGTTCTTAGACCATATTAATTTACTTGCAACATGGAACGAGAGCACAGAATAAATAATAGTAAGTACAACGTAACGAGAGCAAAATAATAATTTCTGGAACGATTGAATGAGGGCTAATAATCTTACGCTCACTAGATGTCACTAGTTACCACTAAGGTATTTAATACGCAGATAATCACACAGTGTGATCATAACCAAACACGACAATGAAAAAATCGGTTTCTAGTTTTGTATTGTTGTATGTTATTGTATGTCGGTGTCTAATGTACACAAAACGTTGTCATGCTGTAGTCTCAGTGCTGTATTCTTTAATTTAATACGCATAAGTATGTTTTTAATTCTCCTACCTTTACGAATATCCGTAGTTTGGTATATCTATTTCTAATCTAATTAATATAAAATATTATAAATATTTCAGAAAGTTCCTTGGTATGAAATCTATCAAATATTTCATCTCATTCCGTTATCTCATTCATAAGTGGCGCCGCCCTGGTGGCAGAAAGTCGTGGATGCCCTCCCTCATTGTTGACAGCGGATGCATATTGCAACACGTCAACGGCACACGGCGAGCCGTAATGCACCGCCTCGATCGACTGTTCTCCTGGTAGCATGGCCGCGCGTATAGGCCCGTTGTGACCGAGAGACACAACCAACTCTCGACAGCAACTTACCAGCGAAATTTAATTTAAATTTTGTCACTCTGGTGGGAATATAGCTCTGTTTTCAATAAATATTTGTTGTTATTTTTTTGTATTGAGCTTGAGTAAATGTATCACAATCATATCGATTTTATAATACGATATCAAGATGAGATCAAATGTGGACCCAACCTTTTAAAAAAAGGGGCATAAGGGAGATCCCACAGTAGTTACAGGAAAACTTTTTGAACATATGAGACGACCTGCATTCACAGATTTTTGAATATGTACAATTTGCAAGAAAGTTGGTCAATTTACATAAAAATTTTATGATGCCAATTGATCTGGTTGTCGGTTGATGAGGTTGATCAGCATGGGAGCATTCCTCAGAAAACATAATGCGTGGGCGAGATCACGTAACTAATTTAATTGGTACAAAACACGACGAGTCATGTGACGGTTAAAATTAAGGGCTTTTAGGTTATAACGATCACCGTCGAGAACCTCTATGACCTCCTGTAAGATTTAAGTCTCTCTTGAACCAACTGAGGGGCACTCATGGATAAATTTTTAGGAAAGCAAAAAAAAATGGTTTAATTTTTCCATCCTGCGCATTGACCACAAACCAATAAACCTATAAAAAAAATTTGGCTTTTTTTTTTCGAATATCACTTTTTCTACAACAGCGCCACCTATCGGGTCTTACTATGCCTATAAGCCTTTAAACCTTCGCGGAAGTACACGCCAAGCCCAAGCAATGAACGGTATGGCAGCGCATAAAATACGAACAAACAAAAATTAATTTTTGTAATATATTAGATTATTGCGTTTCTTCATACTGCGAAAAATTTTGCCAATGTTTTTTGAATTTAAATTAAGATTTTGTTGAAATGTTTGCCTTGACTTCCTTGTTTATCACGTTAAGAGTTAAATGTTACTACTGCAAATAAACTGGGAATGCCACTCTAGTTGCTAGGGCTGTTATTTTAATTTCAATTATTGAGTTTTTCCGTCAAGAAATTCTCAGTAGCTGCCCGGAGTCAGAAAGTTGGCGGTGTCTCACCTCCGTGCCTCGGAAAGCACGTAAAGCCGTTGGTCCTATGCCTGATCTCTCTCCGGTCGTGTCGGTTTACCGTCCCATCGGATTATGAGAGTGAGGGAATAGAGGGAGTTGCGTCCGAACCGCGCTAGCAGCCGGTCACGTCCGTTGGTCGTCGGCTCCCGTCCGGGTGGGAGAAGTACAGCGCGTCGTTTCGCAGTGGGTGCACGTGCTGTGGAGCCAACTCGGCTTGCGTCGAGCCTCGAGGACGCCCCTGACACCACCCGGGACGTTAATTACCCAACGCTGCGTATAACCTACTATGCTGGTAAGCGAACTCCGAAGGCCCGGCGTGCTGCTAGAAGAGCGCGCGCCTGTTGGTGACTTCGGCTCCGCGTCGAGATGCGTCTCCGCGGGACCTGAAGGTTGCTGACCCTTCGGCAGATCCCTTCCCAGAGGCGCGAGATACGCCAACTTCTGCCTAGGAAACCACCAGGCCTTAACTTAGAGCCAGGGAGGAGCACTGGAGGCCCGGAGTGCTGCTATCAGGAGCGCACACCTGTTGGCAGGATTGGCCCTGCGTCGACTCCTTGTCCGCGGGACTCCGTGGGACTTCGAGACTGCTGACCCGCCGGAAGCACCTACCCGGCGGCGCGCAATACGCCAAAGCAGATTGCCTACAATGTCGTACAATGTACGGCTCCCAAGACCGGCCCATAGAAATGGGCTGTCAGGATTACCCGGGTAATGGGGAACACCCCGAGGCCCGAAACCTGCATGGGATGAACAACAGTAGTCCCTTGTAGACGACAAACACTGAGGGAATAGAGACTGCACCTGTGCTTGCGCATTCACTTGGGCACTATAATTCTGTCCTGCGCCGATGCCTAGCCTCCGTTGAAGCAGACCGCCGTGGCTGAAATTCGGTCTAGAGAACAATATTTTAATTGGAACTGGGCACACCTACAAAAATGTGGCCCGAACATTACGAGTATAAATTTTGTTAATGGAAAATCCCATCTTATAAAATCCAGTCTGGTTAATTATTAGGGAATTTACGGAATATTCTTGTTTCTTTATGTGATGCAATCACACAAATATTCATGCTTCTTATGCAATCCTGGTTACTCAAATTTACAAGATGTTTACTATTTTAACAAATTCTTATTTTATTTTATACTCAAAGCACAGAAATAAATACTACAGTACTACGTACGTACTACGTACTACGTACTCAAAGCAAAACCAATAAACTAAAAAAAATTAACCATCCGACTTTAAAAATAAAGTAAAATAAGGACTTTTTCATAATAATTATTTTGTTCTCAGGAAGGTTACGGAATTGTATTTTCTTTATTTCTTTCAAAATTTAATTTTGAGAAACCTCTTCACATTTATCCTTTTCTGGTAAAAAGTAGGCACATTGGTCTCAATTCAACGACGGACGAAACCATTCATTTTTTTGCCTATTTTCCCAAGACAAGCGTTTCGGCGTCCACTCTCGGTTTCTCTAGATCTGGCTTTTCGCTAGCGTTCATTTAGTTAATTTTGTTAGAGTTACATTAAGGACACATCAACAGCGAAGGCGAGCGCGCAAGCAGTGTGTGTCCATGCCTAAATTCCTTCTAAAACGTAGCTGATTATAATTATATTCTGATTACTATCGGCGAATCTCACTATTCCATTAGCCCCTCAATCACTTTCTTTATCTCTTTAACCCTACAGAAAAACAAACAGTAACAACTCCATGTTTATGTCTTCCCAGTTAGACCAGATTGTAAGCTTTCAGGATGAGAAAGAAGAATGCGCCAGTCCGCATCGAATATTTTTTGATGTCCTCTGGTCGTCCACACATGGTTTTTTACTTCTATCCCCAAAACAACACATTAACTACATCAGTTAAATAATTTATAATTGCTTTATTAATAAGGTTTTCAATCTATCTGTTCGTTGTTATATTTTATCTGTTCGTTCGAACCCCCCCCCCCCCCTTATCTCTACCAATGTATTTGTATGTCTTTCTGTATTTCACTCTCAAAGTATGATGCCCTAATACTTCTTCGATCTAATTACGCATATCATTATATTTTTCCCTACCCGTAGCGAAAATGGAGGAAGGAGTGAGGGTTTTGTTACCACCAATTTGACCAATGCCAAATTATTACGAAATTATTATAAATTTTGCTTCAAGTCGGTCTGTCCTTAGGATTAATAAATATTATGTATTTTTTTTAGCTTTGCTCCATACCTTTCAAACGGTGACGCCCAATCCGATCCCGGTTTGCGCTTTACATTTACCTGGTACCTGCCCCAAAGTTTAATTTACTACCTAACGTCGTATTTTTGTAATGGGGTATTGATTTCTGTTCAACATATCTTCTCGCTATTCATGCAGCTTTGGTATTTTCCGAACTGTTCGACATTATCAGCAATCGCCGATACATTCCAATAGATTGATTGCCTCTTCCCTATTTCATCGATAATGGCGGCGGTAACTTGACCGCCGGCGGATTTTATATTAAATGATTAACGCTGGATAATATAAACAGCGTTTGATATAATATAATACAATTTTTATTTGAAAATCTTGAGCCTCTTAGGCATTATAAAATCTAATTTAAATTTGCGCTTAAGTTTGGTTTCAGTGGTTTTAATTTCGAATTATCGGTGACCTGACCGCAAGCGCGTTATACCTCCTGTATTTCCTTATTTGGATTTCAATACATTAATGTCTAGTGTCTACTCATGTAGAAAACATATTATAATGGAGACGTGAAACAAGTGCTTTGTATATATTTTTCTGAACCTCATTTTTCCATTTCAGAGCTTTCTGATTTCATCGTCATCGACTCATTCTGAGTGAAGAATTCCGAATATTTTGGCTTTTTTATAGAAGCGGGGCAAACGGCCATAAGACTAAATGAATTAAATGTGATTAATTGTGATTTGTAAATTATTATTATTTTGTATAATGAGGCATTCAATTTTGTCTTCGTATTAGCTTAAAGGCTGGTGCAAATTTGTTCGTCTGTCGGTTCGTTCCACCTAATCTCCAAAATGGCGGAGCAAATTTTGACGGAACTTTCACTGGCAGATAGCTGATGTTATGAGGAGTAACTTAGGCTACTTTTATTTAAAAAAAGAATTAGGTTTCCGCGCAACTGACAATAGAAACCCATGAAATTCAGTCGTAATCAGTTCCACGCGGACGAAGTCACGGGAAACAACTAGTTTGCAAATAAAAACAAAGAGACAAAAAAGGGTAGGAGCACTATGGCTTTAGGTCGCAAATTTTTGTTTTAGACAGTCTCGCAGTTCTTTTATTTAACTAGGCATAGAGTATTCTCTCTCTCTCTCTTTCTCTCATCTTATCTTTAGCTATAAGTTAAAGCAAAGAAAGATTCACGCTTATAGATTCGTAGCTCTCTACATAAAGTAAAGGAAAAACATCGATATATATGTACTACGCACTAGATATGGCATTCCGAACACTCACTATGTTCAACTGAACTGTACTGCAATCCGTACACCTGTTATTGTGGCTTCGATTCCGATATTCATGCAGTGCGGAGCGGCGCTAATAATAATTTTATATTCAATTATATTAAATTAGCACATATGCAAAAGTAACGAAAATTAAAAAAAAAATTTACTCGATTAACCATACAATCTAAATAAACAATTATTTATTATGACAATTTTCGCGCGTTTATATCAACTGTGCGTCATGCATACAGAGTAGTGCACATTTTTTTTTGTTTGAAATAGCTTCTCTAGTACGTAGTACCTACATATAACTCAACACAGCTCCTTTTCCACACAGTAGGACTATGAAGGTTTTGCACCAGTCTCCTGGTGTAAAACCTTCATAGTCCTAAGCTTGCTTAAGTTCCCAGCATAATTTAAAGAAAATATAAGTTTAAGTACCTATTCTGTGGTTTAAGGTGCCAAACATGAGAACATACTATTTTTATTTTTGCGTGTTTGTAATATCACAATTAAGTAGGTAATTTTAATATAATACAGATACTTATTATATTTAATGTATATTTCTAAACTATAAATATTTTAGCAAACGTGCCTAACGTTTTTGTAATATGAGTGATATAACAAAATAATATATTTTTTCTATAGGTAGGTACAAGCATGGAGGTAGGTAAGCCAACTCCACTTTTAAACTCATTTAAATGAAAAATACAATTGATTAATAAACTTTTATTGTCTTTGATTGATTATACTTGAGGATAGCAATAAGCAATGGCTCATTATGGGTAAACGAACCTTCAAATATTGAACTGGCTCCTTTTCTATATATGTATCTATATTCTATCTTTACCTTAGGTTATAGCAGGCCTACCGCCACTCCCTCTCCAGCCCTCAGTATTTCTAATGATACATCATTATACCCTGACTTTTCATGCCATACTACCCAGCCGCCTTACCTTTCATGTTTTTTTAAGTTAATTAATACAGAATGTTATTTTCTAAATATACCCGAATGATATAAGTAGGTACTTACCTAATAATTCGGATATTTATTAATAGATTATAGGTGACAAACGAGCACTCAGTTCACCTGATGGTAAGTGGATGCTGTGGCATAGACAACATTTATATACGTTGTCACCCCTGAGGACTGAGATGAAGTGCCCCGTTTCCAGAAAAAAAGGGTATCTGGTTTTCTACACTTATACCATACGAAACATAGCAGCATTAAGCTGCTATTTTACGCTGGTGTTCTGTGAGAGGGTAGACCTACCCCGGTCGAGCCGAATATAAAAAAATGATTAGCATATTTTTGCTTGTTATATTCCACCAAATCCCTAAGGAGAGTTTTCACAAGGTTTCAAGGGCAAAGCGCATTTGGTGATTTGGTGAGCTACACGGTACCGACTCAGGTCCGGGGTAGAAACGGAGTATCACCTAACGGATGAAAAAAGAGTTTGTTTTTAAAATTAATACCATTTTATCAACTAGGTCTACAATCTGACGGCACGGCAGTGCCCCCGCCAAGTCGAGCAAAAAAGCGGCACGGCCGTACCTATATTTTTCTCGAAGCAATTCAGGCCATTTTCAACCCCCTATAACTTCATAGTGGATTAAACTATAAGCCTGAATTCAGTAACCAAGTAGGCATTATATAAACATGATATATTTCAAATTTCATCCAATTTGAACCAGTAGTTTAAGAATTATAACTAGTCAAAATTTCTTAATTTTGTCACTCAATTGATTGACCGATCATCAAAACTCTAAAACGCTTCTAGCAGACATAGAAGCTTCAAATTTAGAATGCAATTAGTGTTTAGTGTATAGATCAAGGAAAAACTAAAATATTTTTTAATTACGGTTGAGTCTTTTAGATACACCAACTGCATAAATAACTTTGTAATCCTATAGGAATATATAGGATTACAAAGTTACATTTGCAGTAAATGAATCAGTGTACTTGTATGTGCATAATAGGTGTAGATAGGTACGTTGTTGGTATTCAAGAAGTAGAAGGTACAGGAAAGGTAAAAAAGTAGGACTATCTTATCTACAAAAAGAAATGAGATGCCATCAAAACATAACTTGTAAAAAAACCAAGTCTCGCAACTCAGTTCTTCTACCGTAAAAAATTGTAAGATCCATGTAATACCAAGTCGGTTAATTTATTAACTCCCTACTTAAGGATCCTTCTGTTTTAAGTTATTACGTAATTAGCTAACCTAACATTTTATAGTGACCATATCAATGTTAGAAAATTTTATATATATAAATAGATTGACTATATATAGATTGTTTTAAATATATATATATAGATTGACTTGGCCATCGCACTAAGCAATTAAATATAATATAATATGTATTACTTGCACAGATTACCCGTTAAACTGGCAAAAATTATTGTGAGATACATTGTGTTTTCATGCGATGGCCTAGTCAATCTATATATTTAAAACATAAAAGATTTTTAACATTGATATGGTCACTATAAAATGTTGTTAGGTTAGCTAATTACGTAATAACTTAAAACAGAAGGATCCTTAAGTAGGGAGTGAATAAATTAACCGACTTGGTATTACCACGGATCTCACAACTTTTTACGGTAGAAGAACTGAGTTGCGAGACTTGGTTTTTTTTTACAAGTTATGTCTTGATGGCATTAATATTTCCGGTAACCTATAACACCGTACACTTCAATGATAAATACTAACCTAGTGTTTACATATTTAATGCTTATATATTTTTAAAACAAACTGACGACCAGTGAAGTTGAATGTCAACGTGTTGTGCAACACATTGAAAAAGGGCCGCTTTGGCTGCTGCTCGCTGTCCCGAGCTCCCGAGTGCGTAATTTCTTGCGTAAGATCCATTCTTGTGATTGGTTAAAGAAACCACGCCCAATGCGTACGAAAACCTTGAGTTTCGGACAGGCCCTACTCTGCCCTTTCTACTTCCATGCACTTTCTGTGTCCCTAGTGTTCTGTCTTTTATTATAAATAATTTAAAGGGCTTCTAAGAAATAAATATTTATTGAGCCCAAAAAAAAAACTCATAATTTGCTCTTTAACAATTCGGTTCTATATTGAGAAATAAACATTGTTATAAAAAACAAGCACTTCTGATATAAAAAAAAATAGGACGAAAGGGCTGGATAAAAAAGTGGCAATGAATTTAAAAATGGAAAAAATCTTGAATAATGGGCATGTCACTCCCAATGACTTTGTATACCAGGAGAACATATCTATCAAAGAATAATATACAAACAAATATTGAAGTACGAACTTCGTGCGGCTAAGGGACTTTTTAGGTAGTATTTACTATACTTTGGATTTTGTAGTACTTTTAGGGTTAACATAATATGGTCGGGATTCGTGTGAATTCTCCCGACATTTTAAATGAACCCCAGACTCCTGAAAAAAAAAATCAAAATTTCCAAATTTCTTTTCAGCTCTTTAAATAACAGCTGCTTTTGATTTAATAAAAGCGAATTAGTAATTAGTCTGAACTTTGAAATAAATTCGTTTGAATTTTAAACCTTTTCTGAATACTATTACATTATTATAATAATTTACTATTACATTATTATTATAACATTATTATATACTCGTATTAAAGAATCCAAATTGGTGGACTCAGTAAAGAGCAAAGACAAAGACCAATACCAAACACATGCGGCAACCTAAAAATTTAGTGTTCTTATGTTAGCTACATATTATGTGCCAAGTGTTTTTGTAGTCGTTTAATTTAAAAAAAAAACTTTTTATTTTATATTTTTTTATTTCTATTTATATTTTATTTCTATTGACAACAATCCCAAAATCCCGACATTTTCAAATTTTGTCCAGATATTTTGGTCCTCTGATCTGGCATTTCTAAGTATTTTGTATTTGTTACGCCTTTAGCAGTTTGTTGTAGGTTTTATTTCTTAGTTATTTTGATTTGTTAAAGTTAGTTTAAAACAGTGATTCCCAAAGTGGTCTATATCGACCCTAGGGTTTATGACAACCTGCAAGGGGTCTACGTCAGCGAAAAAAAATTTGGGTGTCCATGAAATGAAAATGGGGGTCCACTATAGTGGATCTCAACACATACACTGATAGTACCTATATACTTACATCATACTATCTTATAATATCAAAACATATACACTATTTATAAAAGATTTATAGTTTATTTTATATTTATTTAATGTTACGTATATTTTACATAACAGATACAAAATTTTATTTTGAGTAGTTGTAATTTAAATTCAATTGATAAATGTAATAAATTAACATGTGTTTTTACTTTAAGTTTTTAACACTAAACTTCACTACGGTTAGAGGAAATCAATATCAGATAAGTAGGGGGTCTACCCAACACGGAAAAATGTGGCAAGGGGTCTACGACACAAAAAATTTGGGGAACTTTGGTTTAAAATAATCATCTATGACGTTATTATTCGGTTTCATTTTCGTGGTAAGTTAATTTTCTTGAAATTTTATATACTTTATTGTAAGCCAAAAAAACATTATTTTTAATATAAACCATAAAATAGTAAAAAAGATGCATAATATAAAATATGTTTTCAGTAATGTGTAAGTCAATGTTCTAAGGGTACATTTTTGGAAATTATATGGGAGGCTTAACAAGACTGTCTCCTGATAAATGTTGGCCAAAGTCAATTTACCTCTAAAAAAACTTAAGCTTCGTAACTCCTCAGTAGGTAACCATCAAATCATAATTGATGCAGTATGATGAACAAGTTGCGAAGTATCTTTAGATTTTCTTCATTTTAAATTTTCTCTTCATCTGTAAAGATCATATTTGGGTACCTTTTACCAGCGCATTGGGACTACAAGCGTGATTTCATCATTATCGATGAAAATTCCCGTTAGGTCCCGACCTGAAGCTAGGTTATCCTAACGATAATTTTCATTTCGCGCGATAATATTTTTGTATCTTAAAGGGTTTCGTAGAAGTCTAATTCTAGCTTTGACAGCGTTCCTAGTCAGTCTGATCGGAATAGCACGGGGTCACCCCACACTCCGATATTTTTTTGTACAAAGGCAAACTTAAAGGCCTAATGCCATTCTCTGCCAGCTATCTGTAGAGTATAGAATATATATAGGTACGTTAGTCTACAACATAAACATGAAGTAGGTGTTCCCGACCATATCTACTTTGATTTTTCTATTTTTTTAATACTTAATATTGGGCTATTTTCAAACTGTCTGGACATTATGAATAATGCCCTATAAATGACTTGGTCTATAACTATATATAGGTCCTACGCGGGCCCCGTCTTTGCCCACGCAAACCCTAAAATTTTAAATGAACTCCAAATAGTTCAGAACCTCTTCTGTCGTCGAGCTGCGAACGCACCTTGGTACGTCCGTAATGCCGACCTTCATCGGGACTTAGAGCTCCCAACAATTCAACAATTTTTTAAAAAAACTCTCTGAGAACTTCTTCAAAGCCTCAAAGTCGCACCCAAACCATTTAATTCGTGAGGCAGCTTCTTATGCAGCCCCACCCCCCTCTCGCTATCGTGTCCGCAGGCCGAGAAACTCTCTCTCGGACCCGCCTAATAAACTGTCAAACGACCTGAACTGTCTCCTGGCGGCTCAGGCCAACTCTAATTAAATTAAATTATTGTAATAACTAACATTAATTTGCCTTCGTAGGCACTCCCTCAGCGGCACTTAGCCGCCTGCGCCCTCTTTTCCCAAAAGTGGGTCGCTCATGATAAGGCACAATACAGCTTGATCAGCCGGCTGCCTGTCCCCAAAGGCGGTTTTTAGAGGGTATCACTTAGGGTCCCCGGTAGGACAGTGAGCCCCTCATAACCACGATAGACCGGCTATCGTGGTATGCGTAATGCATTTTCCGCCTCCCTACGTATAGGGTAGCCCTTTAATTGCTTCGGGCGCAAAAAAAAAAAACTATATATAGATACATACATAATATATACATATTATAGTGTAAATTTTATACATATTGTTTTGTTGCCGTTAAACCAATAATGTAACTTCGACTACTATAGTATTTCGTATGGTAAGTGTAGAGGACCGAAGGCCATTTTTTCGGGAGACGAGGCATACCGTATAATAGTCCTCAGAGGACAATGCATATAATATATGCATTAAGATTATTAACCGATGATCGATGTAGGGGTGTCTATGGGACGTAGCATCTAATAGGTGGATTGAGTGCTCGTTTGTCACCTTTATTCTAAAAAATAAAAACTTTGGCCAGTTGCCAAATATGTATAAAAATTTTAAATTGGACTTTCATTTAATATGTTGATGCACCAGATTGCGGAGTTTTAGCGCAGTTTTGGAAAGATTTTTAGCCAGCAGACAATCTTAAGATCATAAGGCGCCCAAGCGGACAAATACTTGAAGTTTTAGCATTGCAGACTTCCTACCTCGTAAACGTAACGAAATCCACTAAATCCACGGGAGCGACTGGGAGCAACAATTACCTTTGTTTTTAAAAAAAATATGATTTTTCAGAACTAACAAATAAAACAAACATCACAATATCTATAAAAATTCCTTATAAACAACACTTTTTTTTAATCGCCGCCTCAAAATTATTCAAAAATTTTCTTGTTACAAAGATGGCCTCACTTGAATCTCTACAACCAGGCGAACAGAAAATCAAAGCGTTTCAATGGAATTTCGGCAATGCAACTTTACAATAATTATTTATTTTTCAAATGGCCTATGAAATGAATCAAACACGCATAAAACCTTTACAATAATTAAAATTTAGTTTTTTTTTTTAAATAATTCACATTACAATTATTGCAATAGAAGGGACACTTCATAATTTCAAAAACATTTTAAAAAAGTAATTCACTTCCGTCTTATTCCCCGATCTTATTATTTTTTGGTTTGAATTGAGGTTTATAGGCGAAGGTATTGTAGATCAAACAGCCAAGTCTTTCCTTACCTCAAAATCTGAGTCTTTTGAATTTTTTAGAATTCTCAGAAGTATCTAGTTTGAATTTAGTTTCAATCGAATATTATATACATTGTTTGAAAAACAAAAAGTGAATTCACCTCCCTGTTGGTTCTTAGGCGAACAATGTATGGACGCCGAAAAATGTCCTTTTCAAACTAATTAGAATAGGTATTATAAAATTCCGGTACTCCTAAACAGCTAGACCGATTTTTACAAAATGTTTATGGGTCACTTATGGGGTCACCTGGATGGTTCTTTTTTATAGTTGGACCCCGTAGGTGGCGCTGTTGTCGAGATCAAGATTTCACCTGAGCCAAGCTGGAGCGGTTCGTGTTTTAGCTATACAAATTAGAATTAGGTACTATCCCAGATTCTGCGGAACCATACCGTAAATTATTAAAGTCCCCTCCCATATTGTAGTAATATGGTACTTAGAATCAAGTGGGCATAATTGTTAATATTATTCTAAGACAAATATGAGTGCTCTCGAAATTTGTTTTTATATGAAAGCCCAATCCGCCCGGGCTTCGCACGGGTATTTTTGGATCTCGATAATTGTGAATCTAAACCAGACACTCAAACACACATTATTTATTTTTTTGCGAGACGAGAGCAATTGATTTTTAATTTATATAAGTATACTGGTGATATTTTTTGTCGCCTAGAAAAAAATAGGAGGAACGGAATAGAAACCAATCGTACTGATACTTTAGAATTTATTTTTATTTTAAATTACCATATTTTTATGGTGGTTGGTGACCTATAGAACAGGTATTGTTTAATACCTTTATTAGGCACCAGTCTCTAACAAACTAGGGTTCAGTACGTTTATAGTTTAACATGTTTGTCATCAATAGTATACTGTACCTGTTTTTGGTGAGACAATAAATATAATTTCTATTCTATTCTATGAAATTGATCTATCAATAAATACTATAATAATAAATAATAAATACTTATAGGTACTAATTGGGTACTTGTGTATTTATCCATTGCAATAGTTTTTAATTGATTTATTTATGTAGTTTTAAAATTTGTGGTTACTTTTTTAGTACCGAAAGTATTTCAAATTAATAGTATTCACCTTTACACATTAGTAAAATCGTCCTGTATATATACCTCTGAGTTGATAAACTTTATGGGTGTCACATGATAGGTAGATATTTTTTTATATATAATTCTAGGTTACTGTTACATTATAATAAAGGTTAGAATAATAAAGGTTAAATAATAAAGGTTAGAAAACTTAAATTAAATATATATATATACCATATGTACTTACATTTTTTAATTTAGCTAAATTTTGTAAGGAATTCGGGAGATATATGACTAATTCGACTACCCTAAACTGGATCGTGTATGGCATCCATCAGATACGCTTGGTTTCTATATTGAAAAACGTTTCGTTTTCCTCCACGATCCGTTCTACACAGAAAGTGCAAGAATAATAATTTAATAAAATAATATGTATGCAGGTTAGGTAACCTAACCTAGGTTTCATTTTAAAACGTAAATTCCACCGATTCCCTATTCCTATTTACTTGAATATAGCAATCAGACATTAATCGGTTGTAGTACTTAATTCTTTTGATACAAGGAAAGGTTACGTTGCGGAGGGTCTCTTCAGATTCTGTTTTCATACCTTATCTATGTTGTTGTTAACTTGTATTTACTTCTACTTGCTTATGTTTTTTATGTTCCAATGTATTTAAACATCAAGTTATTACTAATATTACTTTTCTTTAGATTATTTCGAGATTATATTTCTAACGATAAAATATTAAGAATTCGTTTAAGGACAGTTGAAAAATCATAATATTATTAGAACGATGATGGTATTGTGCATTTATAATACATGTTTGAGTCCTATAATATAACGGCTTCCACCCCCACTTGCAATCTAAAAACCCCGTGATCGGTAATTTTCCTAAACCGCCGTAGTAGGTACCGTAAATGTGTGTATGACGTTGTTGCGGATTCTGTTGCTGATGTGGTACTTCAGGGTATGACACTTTTTATTCCTTCCTCTGTGGTGCCCATTGGAGGCAAATCTCAGCCATGGTTTGGTCACTCCTGTAAAATAGCATCATGCTATAAGCAGGAGTGCTACCAAGCCTGGGCTGATGCATCAACGTCCCGGGATGTAAACATCAGCGCTCTAAAAAAGAAGTATAATTCCGCCTCTAGGTCCTTCAAAAAAGTCATTGCCAAGGCAAAGTCAGAGCACATAGGCAGAATTGGCGAGAAACTAGTTCGCTTTCCTTCTGTAACCCGTGCATTCTGGTCTCTCGCCAAGGCTGTCCAGGGAATTTCTGTCAGCCATCTCTTCCATCTCTGCACAGGGAGGACGAATCACTGACCCATACCGCAAAGGAGAAAGCCGATCTGTTAGGCTCTTTCTTTGCGTTCAAGTCGGCTCTCGATGACGGGGGGAGTAGCTACGCCACCGACCATCCCGCGGTGTGAGTGCTTCATGTCGGAAGTGCAGTTTACACAGCGCTCGGTTCGCAAAGCACTCCTCTCCCTGGACATCCACAAGTCGAGTGGGCCTGACGGAATCCCCCCAATTGTGCTGAGGACGTGTGCTCCAGAGTTGGCACCGGTTTTAACGCGTCTTTTCCGGTACTCTTACTCCCTAGGCGTAATCCCAAAATCATGGAAGACGGCTTTCGTCCACCCGATCCCTAAAAAAGGCGACCGCTCAGACCCGTCCAACTACCGGCCTAATGCCATCATCTCCTTGTTCTCCAAAACAATGGAGTCTATTGTTAACTGCCAGCTCATGAGGTACCTTGAGGATCACCAGCTGATCAGTGATCGCCAATACGGTTTTCGCCGTGGTCGGTCAGCTGGTGATCTTCTGGTCTACCTAACTCATAGAAGGTCGCAGGCAGTAGAGTCCAAAGGGGAGGCATTGGCCGTTAGTTTGGACATTGCGGAAGCCTTCGATCGGGTTTGGCACAAAGCGCTTCTTTCGAAGCTTCCTTCCTATGGGCTTCCCGAGAAATTGTGCGATTGGATCACCAGCTTTCTTGCAGATTGGAACATCAAGGTCGTTGTAGACGGTGCAAGCTCCGATTACAAGCCTATTAATGCTGGTATTCCATAAGGCTGCATGCTATCGCCAACGCTGTTTCTTCTGCATATCAATGATATGTTGCAAACCCGTAACATTCATTGCTATGCAGATGGCAGCACTGGTGATGCTCTTTACACCGGCCGTGCCAATATTTCTCCGGTAAACGTCTCCGAGTACCGGGACAAACTTGTGTCTGAAGTCGAGTCTTTGCTGAACAGAGTCTCGGATTGGGGGTGACTAAATCTAGTCCCGTTTAACCCCCTGAAGACACAAGTTTGCGCGTTAACCGCTAAAAAGAACCCCTTTGTCGTATCTCCTCAGTTTCAAGGCACTCCCCTTGTTGCCTCAGCCAGTATCGGAATCCTCGGCGTCGACATATCGAGTGACGTGCAGTTTCGTGGTCACTTGGAAGAGAAGGCCAAATTGGCCTCTAAAAAGCTTGGCGTGCTCAGCAGAGCGGGACAGTGTTTCATACCGGCACACCGCCTGCAACTTTACAAGGCTCAGGTTCGACCGCACACGGAATACTGTTCCCATCTCTGGGCTGGAGCTCCCCAGTACCAGCTCCTTCCACTTGACCGCATCCAGCGCAGAGCGGCTCGAATCGTCGACGACCGAGTGCTTTCCTATCGGCTCGATTCACTGGCGCTGCTAAGAGATGTTGCATCTCTTTGCATTTTCTTTCGCATATACCATGGGGAGTGCTCTGAGGAATTTTTCGCATAAATCCCAGCCGCCAAATTTCGTGAACGCACTACGCGGCAAACGTCCCGATACCATCCACACCATCTGGATGGACCACTGTACGTTACAAAAGGAGTTTTTTAGAGGGTATCACCTCTCTGTGGAAGTATTTAACCACCGACGATTTTACCGGACCGATACGACCTGGGGACCTTCAAAAAAAGAGCTTACTCCTTTCTAAAGAGTCGGCAACGCACCTGCAATTTGCTGGTGTTGCGGTTGATCATGGGTCGCGGTAGTCACTTAACATCAGGTGAGCCGCATGCTCGTTTGCCCCCTCTTCTATAAAAAAAATATGATCAATCTCTGCTAACAAGATATACTACTTCAGTTTATTAATCCTTTGACTTATGCCGCTAACTAAATGTGACGTCTTCTGATCGATTTTCATCCACGGTGACAACATTTGGATTATCGGAAGCCAATTTATCTGCACAGGAAATGACTATATATACCTACAACAAAATAAGGCCAATAGTGCTATACATTTCAAAGCACTGAAAAAAATTTTTATCGTTCACTAGCGATCCGATATCTGGATCTCGACAACGCACCACCTACCGGGTCCAATTGCGAATCGTTTAGATCATCCTGGGACCCAATCAATACACAAAAAAACATCAAAATCGAGTCCCATCCAGACCACTCTAGAGTTTTTGCGAGACTAACGGACAGTAATAGATTTTTGTATATAGACATGTTCTCGGCGGTGAAGAAAAAGATAATACATAATATATTTAATACATAATATATTTATTTAAGATAATACATAATATATTCATTAGGCGATAAACGGTAATTTTCTTTATTGAAAACTCATGCTTTATCTATAAATTCAATGACAGGAAGGAGAGAATGATATGTAGATAATAATATAACAACACAACTCGCCCTCCACACCCACACATACGCGCTTTAGCAAAAGCCCCAGTGTAAGGTGTAGAAAAATACACACACGAGCAGAACATATGTGACATGGTTTCTCTTTTACAACTCTGTGATCCTGGTGCATGTAGCCCACATGCCCTTTAAGCAAGTAAACTGTCGTCGTCTCTCCGACGTGTGCAGGATAAGATATAGACAACAAAATCTTATTAATATTACAAATTCGCTAATAGGTATGTAATATATATAAAATTCAATAACTCAAGTGTCCTCTCGCTAAAACACAAAAAACAGCTCGACCGATTTTGATGAAATTTTTTGTGTGTTTGAATTGATCTCGAGAAGATGGTTTAGGTTCGTTCATTTGGATCCGGTAGGTGGCGCTGTTGTCGAGATCACCCGTGCAAAGCCGGGGCGGATCGCTAGTTTATTTATATATTTATTATTATATTATTCGATTTTGATGAATTTTTTTTGTGATACTTAAGGGGTTTAAGGGGCTACCTGGATAGTTTTAGCTATAATTGGACTCGATAGGTGGTGCTGCTGTAATGCTGTTTAATACAGAAATCACCCCTGCGAAGCTGGGGCAGGTCGCTAGTATTAAATATTGTGTATAAGCACAGAATAAACAATAGTACTACGTACAGAAGTTGCACTCCTTTGATGTCGATTGCTTGCCAATGTTTAATAGCCTACATAATTATTATTAATCAGAAAAAAATTAAATAAATTCACCTTTCATAACTTCCTTCTAAAAATTCTTCGGTAACTTAAAGAATAATGAATTCTTTCTGAAAACAACGTTTTGCTATCATGATTTATCGAATAATAATTTTTAAAATATATTTTTACCTACAATTAAATATACTAAACACTAAACAAAAACTATTTCAACAAGTTTTCATATAAAACTATTTACGTAAACAGCGTTAAAAAACTTTAACATTCAATTGCCTCCAACCATTGAAGTAATATGTGCTTGTACGTAGTACGTAATAGCTCAATGCCTCCAACGCACTAGCCCTGACTGGTGACTGCGTTATTTCGCCCGGGCGCGTCGCGATTTTAGGTAATTATTTCACGCAGTTAGCAAGAGTGATAGAGGCCTGGTATAAGTATTATTTATTTAATTTTGGATTGACAATTGAAATGCAATATGGACCTGACCTTAAGAGATTTAACAATGTATTTAAAAATATATGTATATATATATATATATATATATATATATATATATATATATATATATATATACATACGTGGTAGGGCCATGTTGCAGCTATTATGCTATTATGCTAATAGCTATTATTATTGTAGCACGAAAGGGTCGGCTTGACCGGAGAAGGACCACGCTCTCACAGAATACCAGCGTAGAATAGCCTCTTGATGCTACTGTTTCGTATGGCAAGTGGACCGGAGCCTCTTTTTACTGGAATCGAGGCAATCCATCTTAGTCCTTAGGGGTGACAACGGATTTGCTTTTTGATTCTTAATTGAAGATTGTAGTTGTCTATGGGCTACAGCATCTACTTACCATCAGGTGGACTGGGTGCTCGTTTGTCACCCTAATTCTATTTTGAAAAAAAAAACGTACAAACTATATTTAAAAAAAGTTGGTAACAGTTGCGACATCACCTCTGTGCGAATGTCTTAAGGGGTCCCGACATAGTCCACTGAAGAATAATAATATTATCCTTTAAAATAATTGTTTTAAAAACTTCACATCATGTGTCACGTTAGAATAAAGTTTTTGACGACTGCTTGAGCCAAGAGCCAGCGGACTGCGCCTAGAGAGTCATTGACTATTATCTCTAGGCGACTAAGCAGACAAAATAACTTTAGGCGGCTTACATCACTTGTTTCTTTCCAGTTACACCAATAATACCAAGCGCTGACATTTTATGCATAAGTTTACGTGATAGAGCCACGCTATAGCTATATAATATTATTAATACTGAACTGGATGGCATGCGGTGCGTTGCAGCCGGCAGAAGAAATATTTAGTGGAAATATCGTTTTAAATTTAAAAAAGTTATCTTGTTTAATTAGTAATAATAAAACAATCGTTGAAATTGAGAATAATAGATAAACTCTTAAGTAAATTAATCGATACGACTCGCGCGCCCCATCGTGTAAGTTTTACCACAATCTGATGAACGGTATGGAATAAAATACGAACATAACATTTTTATGTCACGGATAAATTACATTTGCCGAGAACAAAAAACTAAGGTGAAAAGGACCGACTCTGGAAGGACGAGTCGAACACGCCGCGTGACGCAACTATGCGTCAAAGCCGACCGTTGCACCAGAGTCGCAGCAAAACAAGAAGCTGCATTTATTGCAGTGAAGGTCTTTATCCATATTTATGTGAACCTCATAAATGTTGTCTCTTCCATTCTCCCTTTTAAGAAACATATAATGTGCGACAAGGATAGATGCAATCAAGTGGGGCTCTATTTACTTGGTTATTAAACTTCATTTTGTTCACTCCAGCCAATGTGAGATTATTTTAATCTTCGAGCGAGCTCCACGACCCAACAATACCAACTGCAATCTTTTTATGAACATGTTATGTATTTAATTGATCCAATTTAATCGGGTCTGGACAAGGTATTTGGTACGGTGCGGTGGACCGAGATCACTGTTCGAAATCGCAACAGACGTTGACCCGCCGTTCGGACGTCACGCCTACCATATTTGATTAAAACGTAATATTTTTTTTCTCTTATTCGTGTATAAACAATATTTTCTCAACGGCCCGTAAAATTCCACAGAAGCGAGATGTGTCAGGATGGTACCAAATAAAAGTCCGTAATCTCTGCCTGGGTAACAGGCGGAAGAGTTTGTAAGCAGACTGTCTAAATTCGTTTTCCTGAGCTGATTGAATTCGCCTGTGTGACAGCTGGTAAGCCTTACCTACCACGGCTTTTAATATCGCATATACTAATTATAATAATTTGTTCCATATAACGCAATACCATTCAGAAATCTCGTTTTAATATTATAATTTATAACATATGTATTCAGTTTGCAATGGTTTTAGTGTATAATGTATTTAGACAATACCTTCTCTATGTAATATGCACCTAGTCACACATGCAGCCTAGCGTACACCTCCTATTCGTTTGGGTGCGCCTAGTATTATGTTTTTTCTTGGTAATCAAGTAAATTATCTTAATAGTTTGTGTTTCATATTACCTAAATTAAGTTAAAATGTTTCGATGATTTAATTGTAAAAGGATGTCGTTGGTATGCGATGCGAAATTCCGAAAGACAGAATATTTCGTGCCATAGAAGAAGTTTCAAAAGGCGGTAACATAAAAACAAATATATAAATTACGTGTCACGTTGTTTGTCCGCGATGGACTCCTAAACTACTTAACCGATTTTAATCAAATCATTGATTTATATGTGTTGTATAACTCAATGAATCAAATTTGCACACCGTGTGCAGTTTGGCCCAACTTGAGAGATAGGATAATTTTTTTTGCCCATGATAGATTTTAATGGGATTGGCAAAGCGTCGTCGAAAAGGGCAGAACAAGGTTTGCCTGGTAAGCTAATATATATATGTTCTTATGGCGCTACATAATATAAACAAAATAAGGGAGCACTTATTTTGTTTCCACTTGTTTACATGCGTAGACACTACACAAAATGGCATGACTTGCGTATCAAAATCCATTGCAAGTTTATACTTTAAAACAGGAGTAGGTAACAGCAATCCGCCGGATCGGCTGTCAAGTTACCCCCAAATTTCCTCGAATAATTTTATTTACTTTTTTAAATATTTTTTCATTTATTGTGGCATTGGCTACAAGATTAGTAGGTAGGTACATTTTTAAGAAACATACCTACCTATACTCTAAATTTATACATATATCTTGTTTTAATTCCACAAAAGTGTCGTGTAGGTTATAATAAGGCACAGTCACGATTCTAGTTATTTATCTGTAGTTCTAGTTAGAGCGGCAGTAAATTTAGCCACCAAGTAAGCCCATATTTGGTCAGTGATCAAAAACCTAGAGCACGGTACCTAGAGCATGGTTACCGTGGCAGCCACCTCAGTTGAAACAGAATGAACCTAGTTTTTGCGGAGTTTATCGCGTTTATTAACTTATTTTATGTTCCCAATGTTTCGAGTACTTTACAGCACCTACCGTCAGTTTTAAAATATTAATTTTTGGTCCGATCTGCGCAGAAAGAACTTGTAGTATCTTGAAAACTTGCAGTGGAATGCTTGGGTGGGGTTGGAGTTTAATTTTATTTGTTATAATATCCGAAGCAGATGAAGACTCTATTGAACAGACAAGATTCTATTGAAATTAGGATTTAATTAAAATTAAACCGTTTTGCGTGACGTGAAGAATATCTACTACCCGATACCATGCCGTGGGTGTCGTGAGAGGCGACAGACGGAATAAATCAGGAGATGGCAGCAACTTCTTTCTAATAACGACTTAAAATACAAAACTGCGGTTGCCAACCCGATTGCCAAGCATGGCAACTATGGCAAATATCACGCTAATGAGGTAATCTATGGAGAAGGCCTATGTTCAGCAATGGACCTCAATAGGCTGTTACGGTAAACCGTATATTTCCGGAAAACGGCTTTTTACTATTTCTTCTATCCATATATCATCATATATGATCGTAATGTGGTATCAGCGAAAATAAGCTTCAATTTAATGGCAAAGGCATATTAGATGATTAACAAAGAAGTCTAGAAGTACAGATTTTATTTTGTAAGCAACTGCACCTAATCTTTGTTTTGTAGGTAACTCTACGCGAACGAAATTGTGGGTAAAAGCACAGAATAGGACTTATTCTGTGCTTTTACCCACAATTATATACTATTACTTAGTAATAGTCCTACTAGTATACTATTAGTAAAAATATACTATTACTTAGTAATAGTACTACGGTAAAATCTAGTAGCTAGGTAACGAAATAATATTTAACAAGACAGATAAAAAGATTCACCTACACCTACACATTGTGTTGAATGAATCTCTCAAGATTCGTATCACATACCTCTTTCTCTGTTATGAGAACTTGGTAGAAAGTGACGTCAACGTACGCAAGCGACTCATTTTTAGACTTTTTTTAATCCAGCCCAGCCTTGTTTTACCAAAATGATCAGGAGTTTCAGTCGATTTTGCAGCGTCAACAATGTCGATCCAGACCAACGTTCTATCATCAACAAGGCTGCCTGCAAAGAGTCCCTACTTAGCTGGCTAGTTAGATTGATGTTTCTCAGTAACCTCTACACCTCTCACAATATGATTGTTTTTTCCATTGTTTCACTCCGAAGAGTTCTTGTTTTCTTTCCATATTGTATTTAAAAGTGAACAGTTAACCACCTAATCTTTGGTTTCTTTACTCATGTGCCTCCAGTAAAAGTATATATCCCTAGTAAAAAAGGGAGCAAACCATTGTTTTCACACGCTTACCGATAAATTACGATCAACTTTTATCAAAAAATATCGCATTTATGACGACAACAACACCATATTATTTCGCAGAAAGTATTTTAATAGGACGAAAAAATCGTAGCCAACAAATGCCACAATTAATGTAATTATAATAGGAAAAAAAATCGTAGCCAACAAATGCCACAATTAATGTAATTTATAATAGGACGAAAAAATCGTAGCCAACAAATGCCACAATTAATGTAATTTATAATAGGACGAAAAAATCGTAGCCAACAAATGCCACAATTAATGTAATTTAAAATGCTTAATTCAGTCCTCTTTACTCTTGTTCATTATGGGAGTACACGCGAATGACGATGTGAAATCAACGAAATCAGTATCTATAATAGTGAATATAATCCAATCGACAACCCCGTAAAGCTAACGCTCTAAAAAAAAAGCAGCCATTTAGCCTTCGGACCTAATCAGCCGCAAGTTTGACCTAGTTTTGCCGTAGGCGAAGTTTGAATATACAAAAACGAAACAATTTTTTTATGAATGACGTCAGTGTAGCGTATTCTGCTGTTCACGTGGTTTTGATAAGGAGCCGGCGTATCAGACAATTGACCACAATTTAGTGTTATTATAGTCAACCAAATCTAAGAAATACCTTTTGACAGCTGTCAGGCTTATTGCACCAAGCATGCCAACCAAAAAATGGGAACGTAAAATATTCGATTCTTAAAAAAATCGATATCGATTATTTGGAGTTGGTAATCATTTACAGTTTGGTTTGAATAATACCAGAATAAGTTAAAAACGGATAATTTAAAACACAAGATTTATCAGTTTCTTCGTATTTGTGGTTACTGCTTATTTCTAGAGGCACAATTATAAAAATTTAAGATTGAAACTAGATTAAAAATAAATTTATTCAATCACTTTTAGTACAACTTGTAGGGATGTCGTTGTTTATATTAATTATTATTATTTGATTCTCGCAGTCAAAATTAATGTCTCTTTCAAAGTTATCCATAATCTATTCTTTGTTTTTTCTACCACTTTTGCCCAATCATCCTTTGTGACATGGGCACATGCTTTAACGAATATTTTTTATAGCGTTGGGTGACAAACGGGCACACAGTCCACCTGATGGTAAGTGGATGCTATGGCCCATATACATACACATTTATCCTCAATTAAGAATCAAAATGCAAATGCGTTGTCACTCCTGAGGACTAAGATGGAATGCCTCGATTCCAGTAAAAAGGGTCTACGGTTCTCTACACTCACTATATGAAACACATTAGCATTACGCTGCTATTTTACGCTGGTATTCTGTGAGAACGTGGTCCTGCCCTGGTTAAGCCGACCCATTAGTGCTACAACTATAATATAGATGTAGCGTGGCTCTACCACGTACAAAAAGTTATTATAGAAGAAACAGTCCAAAAAGTTAAAGCCGAGTCACAAAATAAGAAGACAAACACAAAATCTCAAAATTATGCACAGTATGCTCTCGAAACAGAAACGGAAACTTTTTTATGTAGCGATCGCTACCAAGCTATTTCTCTCTCTCTTATTTTTTTTTAAAACTGGTCCCGTTGGGTTTCTTGCTGGTTCTTCCCAGGACAGAGGTATTTTTGCGAACCAGTGGTAAATGAAAAAAGTACTATCCATGTATATTGCATAAAAAAGTTTCTGTTTCTGTTTCGAGAGCTTACTGTGCATAATTTTGAGATTTTGTGTATCTATATTAGAGTTGAAGCACTAATGGGTCGGCTCAACCCTTCCCAGGGCTTATTATCATCTATAAATTCATTAATATTAATATAACCATTTTCATACAAACTTAGTTTAATAAAGTTTTTGAACTATGTGTACTTACGTCAAATTTTGTATATTTTCTGGCATTTTGTTATAAAAGCGTATACATCGCCTCAAAAATTAATTACTGATTCTGTGGAGTCGATTAACTGGTACCGAAATGGCGGGATACTGAAATTATGTAGTGGTTATTTTAGCACGGCCTTGTATATGACTGTTTTGCCTGCAAAAATTTACTTTGACAAAGTGAAAAAAAAATCTGGTTTTATTCGTGATTCATGTAATTTAAGGAATTTTGAAAATAAAAATGAAATTAAAAAAATAATACATTAAAGAAATTAATTTCGAATTTCGAATTTTAGATTCGATTATTAGAATATTTTTACCGATTATTTAATTATTTTGCCGATTATTCGCATAACAATGAATTTTAATCATCCAAACACTACGGTAATATACATAGCGACATGTCATTGAAACGACGTCAAGTTAAAAAAAGTTAATGCTGGTTATTTTTTTACATTTTCCTTTATTTGAAAAATTCAAATTTAAATTAGTGATAAAAAACTATACACGCTGTAATAAAATATAGATATCCTCATAATTCTTCGGATTTACGTAAAAGGTTATTTTAAATCCTGTGAGTACGCTTGTGCAAAGTTATTGCGGAATGATTAATGTGAAACGTCAAAAGGTATTTCTTAGATTTGGTTGACTATAGTACTTTAATTAGTAAATATTTTTTATAGAATAAAAGTGACAGACGAGCACACAGTCCACCTGATGGTAAGTGAATGCTGCGGTCCGTTGACATCTACATCTATTCTTAATTAAGAAAACGGTGTTTTCGTTTTTTTTAACCGGAAACGTGACATGACCGACGTGACATGACTGGTCTCCTGTTCTCTACACTCATCGTACGAAACACAACGCATTAAGCTGCTATAACGTTGGTTAGCGTGATCTTGCAACGGTCAAGCCGACTCATTCACTACAACCATAATATGTATAGGCAACATGGCTCTTATTATATTGATATGTACCTAGTTAGTAAAAAAGTTGCGGATTAATAATTTTTTCTTGAAATGGGGGAAATGCTTACACTATAACTGGCGCTCGCGGTTCAAGGACGGGCCAGAAGCTAAAAGAACACAAGACGCGCTTTCCTCCGCGGCAATTCAACTCCAATTTCACCTGCGCAATAAGAAAGAAAGAAAACAAGGACGCCGCGTGTCAAACACACCGCGCCCCATGACGCAAAACATGCGTCAAAACCGACCGTTGCACCAGAGTCGCAGCAAAACAAGAAGCTGCATTTATTGCACTGAAGACCAGCAGCCATATTTGTGAGAACTTCACAAATATTGTCTCTTTCATTCTCCCTTTTATAAAATGTATGATATGCGACAAGGATAGACGCAATTAGGTAGGCCTATACCTCAGCTGTACTTACTTGGGTTATGAAAATTAATTTTGTTTACAATAAACCGAAGATCAAATCGTACCACTAACAGTTTTCTTACGACTCGACAATATCCTGATTGAAAGGAAAACATGAAGTTATTATCTTTATCGGCGTACACGTATACGTGTTAAATGAAACTGATCATTTTTTTATGTATAATTAATAATTATAATAAGTTACATAACAATATATATAATATTTATTACATCAAAAAAAAAAAAAAAATAGAACCGACCGCCTCGTTGTATATATACTTACTAGGGCCGATGCAGATGTAAAGGTAAAAGTCGAGCGGAGCGGAGTAAGGGCGCTTGTACACGCCGGGTCTATGCAAGAATTCGTGTCGTTCCTACAAATGTGTACGTACAATGCTCTGGTGTACATGTGTAAAAGTAAAGTAAAGTTACAGCCTATATACGTCCCACTGCTGGGTACAGGCCTCCTCTCATTTCGGAGAGGGTTTTAGGGCAAGGAAGTGTCCGCCGCGCTGCCCCAATGCGTGTTGGCGAACTTCACATGTCTTCGAAATATTTTTTTTTACAAACAAACTTGACTAGTGCACTATACCCTATGCACGATTGACCGAAAACAATCTTATCGTTTACACGTCTCTATCCATCTTGTCTGAAGCAGACAAGACAAATTTTCGTGGCTAGATCCGACAAAATTCTTGTCGTATACATGATGAATTGGTCTTATCTGCCGCATACAAGGTGAAATTTCTTAGCGTGTCTTAGAGCCCTAAAAGTTCTGTTTTACATGTATTCTCCCATAGACAATTCAGTTTTCGGTTATTTTTTAATATCTTTTAGACCAATTCAGATTTTTATTATTTACAAACCTTGTCTGCGTTGAGCTACAAATATTGCAGAAAAAATTATATTAAATTGGCCTACGGGTTACGGAGGAGATAGATTTCAAAAGAATCGTTTTCTTGAGCCATGGGAGCTCCACTCACTTCGCTCGCTCCGCTCCAATAATGTTAAAACACTAAGATGGTCAGATTATAAAACAAACCTATTATTTGAGACTTATTCCAATATAAATTGGTTAACTAGAGAATTTTATTCACCTATTTACATACATAACATTAAAATATACAATACGTATTGACATAATTAAATAAATAAACTAAATCTCCTACTCCTATAGTCCTATTATCCCGCGGTACCTGTAGCGCCAAGAACGCTGGCTGGCTGCGTTTCCTCGCTGAACGGATATACGTTGTCTTTGGCGAGAAAAAATCAGCACTCTTGTCTCCAGCGGGTGCAACCAGTCCAGGATAAAGTTCTTTTCAAACTTCAATTATCATACCATCATATGTTTACTTCTAGACGGGTGGAACGGTAGTAGGTAAACGCGCACTAAGTAACGGTCAATCTCTAGTCGACTGAGAGAAGGCGAAAAGACTAGTTTTTGTTTTGTAAATCGCTAACTTTGTTTTGAAAATCTGATTTTGTTTAATGTGACAGAGAAAACGTTTTCATTAGATACTCATTATTTATGTGCGCACTTTATCAACGTGGTTTGTAGTTTATTTTAGATAAGCAACTTTATTTCATATATGCAACAGTAAAAGTCGAAATAAAAATACAACTGCGTGACATGTATATCGTACCCACGCCCGCGCCCATAATATGTTCTACATTCAACTGAGAGCTGTAACATAGTTTTTGTTCTGAATTGCTGGTCTAATGTTACGTCTTTGATAGGTTATGTTACACAGTATAAAATCACTACGTATCACTTATTTCTTTTCGTATCACTTATTTCTTTTCCACTAATAGTTTTCATACGCAGACACCTTACTTTACCTTACCTACACGAAATCGCATGAATTTTACGTCAAACCCATTTCAAGCCATTGTTTAAACTAAAAGAGGGGTAACGGGAGTAACGAACCGACGGGGGTCAAATTATGCCAAAATTCCTCGAATAAGGTTATTTAAGTTAAGGGTCAACGTCAGGGCAAGTTTACTAAAGGTCATCCAGTATATATATATCCACATAAGTTTTATCTAGATTCTTCTTTCTGGTGTGTGTTGCGTGCTCTTGCATTAAATATATTATATTCCAATGTTTTATCTAGATTTAGACTACACTATAAATATATCAGCAGGGAAGTTTTGTTTACAATGCACTAAATCGGAACCCGAATTCAGTCCGTCAGAGACCTAACTTAGACCACAGTAGGTAGGTACTGTATGGTTGCCGTAGCATCTTGCATTAAACGTGAAAGGAATAGCATCTGTGCGTTTTATTTTTTAATTTTTTATGTTTGTGTAAACACTACAAATTAATTAACCTAATTTCTATGGATCTAATCGCTAATATGTATAATAATGATAAAAATAAAATAAAACCGCTCTTCTGGAAAACGGTTTTATACTATTCCTAGCCAGTGCTTGATTACTATCTCATCTGACGGTATAGTGATGCAGCCGAAGATAGTAAAGTGATGGTTTTACTGTCTTTTTACTGTATCAATAGTAATATAGTCTCAGCGAAAATTTGTTCAATGGCAAAAAAAATAATAAACTATTTAAAAAAAATTATTATAAATCTGCAGGTTTATTTAATAAGTTTTACGCAAACGAAGTTGTGGGCAAAAGTAGTAACTAAATAATATTTACGAGACGTTTTGTACGTGGTAGAATCGGCTCTACCGGGGTAGGACTATGCTTTCACTGAATACCAGCGTGACATAACAGCTATTGCTCTTGTGTTTCGTATGGGGAGTGTAGAGAACCGGAGACACTTTTTAATGGAAATGAAGCATTCTATCTTACTCCTCACAACGCATCTGATTTTGATTCTTAATCGAAAATGGACGTAGATGTCTATGGGCCACAGCATCCACTTGCCATCAGGTGGATTGAGTGCTCGTTTGTCATCCTTATTCTATACAAAAAGACTCGGAGATAAAGCGAAAGTAACCTACACATGGTTTTTTTTTTGTTGAATGAATCTCACGTTTCATATCAAATAACAAAGAAAGAGATGTACCCTTTCTTCGTTATGAGGACTTGGTAGAAAGTGACGTCATCGTACGCAATCGAGTCATTTTGACCTGCCCATTTTAGCAAAATGAGTAGAGAGAGAGAAAGATGCGGTCGATTTTGGCCAGTAAACGTTCTTTCACCAAGGTTGGTTGCAGAGCCACTACGTTAGCCGGCTGGTTAATTTTTTCTTCTAAGTAATCTACACACCTCACAATACCATTGTTCCCTATGAAAGAAAAGCTTAAAACCTCTAGTGAAGACATGTATTCCTAGTAAAAAGGGAGCAAACCATTGTTTTCACTTTTACTAAGGACCACTAACTGTTTAGTGTCTGTAGGGGTTGGGGTGCGACGGTAAAAATAATTAACATGTTATGTTGCTTATTCAATATATGCAATTTATTTTCGTAGCTATTTTGTAACTGCCACGCTATCCCACTTACTGTGAATATAGGATCACGTGAAGCCAGACTAATTTTTGAATGTAGGTAGGTACTTAGCTGTCGTTACCCTCATTTAATTAATATATTATACATTGATTATATACCTGTCAAAGATATACTAACTCCGTTTTACTCATCGGAGTGATTCCGCCCAACACCATAACACTGGACCCACTAAAGCAGTCAGTTTCTCGAATGCAAGGATTCAAAAAAGGTTCACCAAACAAAACGTTGGTTTTCCCAGACACGTTTCCGTTTAAAATCACGGAAGTTTTTAACTTTACACTTTATAAAGAGCATTGTGCTCCTTTTGTTCACGGTCTAAGAGAGATTGTTTACACGCAAAACTTAGAATCGCTGTTGGTCTTCATGAAGCCTGTTCCATATAGTTTGATCACTAAGTTTAGTAGCTTCACGTAAGCGATTTTGTTCCAAAATGACTATTTTTTTTTTAAAAATTATAAATATTCCATCTACGAATTAAATGCATATGGAGGAAATGGAGATACATAATCAATCAGTTTATTGCTTTATCTATTAATATTCTACTGTTTTGTTGTTTCTGCCTATTAGATACGGTGGGTTTTGTTATGGCGTCCGATTTATCTAGAATTCTCTGTATCTAGGAGTAACGAAACACCTAACTTAAACAATTTTTAAACGTAAATATATTTTATTTTCCAAGTTACTTTAAACACGAGGTCTAAGCATAAATCGATGCACTCTATGTATATGTACCCTACAACAACCATTATTGGTCATGATGTCACAAAATCATTTATTTTTAGGGTCTGGCTCCAAACTAAATTATTCTTTGTCCCTCACAAAAGTTTCGCTAACGATATTAGTTTAAAACTATTGTTTCACAATAAATTATCAATACGATAAATACAACATACATTGTGGTTGTGAAGTAGATAGTTACAACTTATACTACAATAAGTTCAGTGGTTTAACGTAGCAGGGGTTTTAGTCCATTTTTATTGAATTATTTAATTTCCTCTACATTTTAAATTTAAAGTATTATAGTGATTAAAATGGTAGGTAAAGTGATTAAGAGCCAGCAAAACTATAGCGCTGACTGTGGAGGGCTGCAGCTGACAAACCAAAGGACCTAGCAGCGGTTTCAAGAGACCGGTTCCGTAAAGAAAAAGCTTTTTCTGGAAGAAAGTCATGTAGCGAACCATGGGATGATCGTTTTCTGGTGAGTCAAGCGGTTAAAAGTTGCAAATCTTCGTTCGCGTCGGCGAGTGCTACTAATACGAGGAGAACGTTTTGCAGAGGCATGTTTTAAAGAAATTATATCTTATGTTGGGGGCTCTGTTATGTTTTGAGTGGGAATAATTTCGTTGGATCGTAAAGACTAACTCGTCTTCATCCCCCAGAGTAACTTTATACCTCATCCAAAAAGGTACACTGACTGAATAGCGATACATAACAGAAGTTATAACTCCTCATGCACAACCCACATTGGCCGCTCTTTTACAGAATACATAAAAGTACTACGGCTCTTGAAAAAAATTCAATTTTTATGGACGATAACGCTCGCGCCCACCGCCCACCGGTCTGGCGATGTGGAAGCGAATATGCTAGAAGTCGGAATTCGTCTTTTGGATTGGTCAGCTCGAAGTCCCGATCTAAGCACCGTAGAGCATGACTGGGATGTCCTGAAGAGACGATTGAGACGTGATTGATTGCCGCGGAGTAGGGACGTATTTCGCAAGAAATCATAAGTTTATTGGAAGCAGTGGCGTAACAATAGGATGGCAGGCCGGGCAAAATGCCACGGGCCCCCAGCCGTAAAGGACCCCCGGCGCTATACATGCGTACACATGTTAAACAAAGAAATGTATCCAAATGATAAAGTAAAAGAGGTTATAGAAATGCAAACATTTCTATAACCTCTTTTACAGGCATAGTATTAAAACTTAAAATATATATACTCATGGACAAATTAGGAATGTAAAAAAAAAAGGTTTTATTTCTCCTGTTGTAATTATCATCTGTACTGGTCATAAACGTTAGTAATGCTATTAAAAAGAAAGAAAGTTTAGAATTTTTTTTTATTAAAAATTATAAAAACAAAACATTCACATATATATTATAACACATATTATGTAATAAAGCATTAATAAAACATTAAAACATAATTTTCAATAATTTTTTTTATTCTTAAAAACTTTAACCCTAAAATGTCGAATAAAAATTTATAATACAATTCCCATTAATAATTTCACATACCTATCTTATTAAAAATATTATTTTAATTAATATTATTAAGAAACGGTTCAGATTTGCGTTTTCATTTTCTGCTAAGTACCTATGCTAGCTGACGAACTCATTTCTACACGACCCTCGGGATCTAAATCGGTGGACCTGCCCATCCTCTAATTGGAAGAGAAGGCCAAATTGACCTCTAAAAAGCTTGGCGTGTGAGTGGGACAGTATTTCATGCCGGCTCACCGCCTGCAACTTTACAAGGCGCAGGTTCGGTCGTACATGGAATACTGTTACCATCTCTGGGCTGGCGCTCCCCAGTGCCAGCTTCTTCTATTTGATCGCATCCAGCTTAGAACTGTTTGAATCGTCGGCGACCAAGCTCTTTCCGATTGGCTTAACTCCCTGGCATTGCGAAGAGATGTTGGATCCCTTTGCGTAATTTATCGCATCTACTACGGGGTCTGAGGTATTGTTCGGACTAATTCCAGCCGCACAATTTCACCAACGACAAAACTCACGATATCATACATACCATCTGGATAACCGGCGGTCCACCACTGTGCGATGTAAAAGAAGTTTTCTTCCTCGCATAACTTCCTTGTGGAATCGACTACCACCAGAGTCTTTCCGGACCGATACGACTCAGGGACCTTCAAGACCTATTCCTTTTTAAAAGGCCGGCGACGCATCTGCAATTCCCCTGATGTCTTAGTTGTTCATGGGCGGCGATAATCACTTACCATCAGGTGAACAGTATGCTCGTTTGCCACCTCTCCTATAAAAAAAATGCTTATCCCGGTCGGACATATACAACATTTCACTTTAACATTAAACTTTCCTTATTTTATTTATCACTGATACGTCTTATCAGTGCTTAAAACATAAATTAATTAAAAATGAATGTAAATATTTTTTAAACATAATTCGCATTACATAACCGATCGCTATGCAATACATGACTCTAAGTTAATATCTACAAATACCTTTATTTTTCATCAGAACTATCATAAGAAACAATGAATGATTTGGTGAGATGTTTATCTCAAAAAAAAATTAAGTACGAAAATGTTTCTCTGTTCTGTTCTTTACTGTATAATTTTTCTTTTTTCTTAATTTAGATAATTATTTGTTATTTGATCGTTGTTGCGTTGTGTGAAGATGTTTGCAATTTTAAATTAGCAAATAATAAGCCAAATCCAAAATAATAAACTAAATTGTCACAAATATCCTTAATATTTTGTTACGCAAAATTTAAATGATACCGATTTATTGAAAAGACTAGTATTTTGTGGATTTATATTAAAAATACATTAATTATTTATATCGTCCAAGGGAATTCTCAGTTTACGATCCGCTTTTACATACGAGATAGAAACGTCATATATATACATATATATATATATATATATATATATATATATATATATATATATTTATATATACATAGATAGGAGAACTCTGGCGATTTATTAATCATAAATATCCTGTACCTTTAAACGATATATATATATATATATATATATATATATATATATATATATATATATATATAATCGGAATCTCGGAAACGGCTCCAACGATTTTCATAAAATTTTGTGTGCAGGGAGTTTCGGGGGCAATATGTCGATCTAGCTAGGATTTATTTTTAGAAAATGTCTTTTTGTCCGTGTTTTTAGGCAATGAAAAACTGCTACAATATCGTTAGAATAGGCGGTCACAAAATCGTAATACCGTGGTTCGAGCCCAAACCGATCGACCGACTTTTTTTTAAATTTTTTTCAAGTTCCTTTCTTTTTTTGAGAATATCTATTTTTTTCGAGCCCTTTTTTTTAGTATTTTTTAAAAACACGAAAATTTAAATTAAACTAATTGCACTCATGATTTTTTATTCAAATAACCAGTTCAGTTTTTTTCTATTATGTCGCTAAGATCCAAAAATATTATTCGTATTTCATCAGTATGTAATTTGTATCTAAATATAATTTCCAAAACACACGAATTAAAAAAAAAAACGAGCGAAAAATACCGAGCAAAGCTCGGTCAACCGGGTACTTAATTTTATTTATTCAATATTTCCTGAAGTGTGCATTGATTTTTTTGTTGTTTTTCACCATTCCTGTGACTAGTCACAGAAATGGTGACAACGAGTTTTGAAATTGAAAATGATAGTTTATCTAAAAAATTCTATGGGACAAGAAAGGTTACGCAACTTAGCTAATCTATCCATCGAATATTCCTTGGTCCGAGGTTTAAACTGTGATGATGTCATTAACACTTTTGCTGAACAGAAAGCCCGAAAAAAGGAATTTTAATCGTCGATATTTTGTACTTAATCAAAAGGATTTCTGTCCAGTACGCTACTTAAATTGAAACTTTCTAGAAAATCAACTAATTATAATAGAGTTTTATGTACCTATTTTACGTTGTGATTTAATTCTTTATATCAATTTGATTAAAAATCAATTGGCTATATATATTATATATATAATTTGCTAAAAAAACGGCGATTTTGATCAAATATTTTGTGTGTTTGATAAGTCCCTAGATGACCTATTATAGACCCTGGAATTAGATATTTAGGTGGCGCGGTTATCGAGATCCACAAATCAGCCGTGCGAAGCCGGGGCGGATGCCTAGTTATAAATATAAAACAAACTAATATAGCTTTACTGGGTGGGAGAGGGCCCATCCGAGTAATTTGCCATTGGCCTATAACGGCATAGTTACGCCACTGCTTGTACGAGATATATACTCGCTAGTATGCCCAGACGAATGCAAGCTATGATTTAAACAAGAGAGGGTCACACTCCATACAGGGGCGTAGCTACCGCTGTATTAGCCGTATAAATGATACGGGGCCCTCGGGCTACAGGGACCTCGAACGAAAAGAGTACTCTGTGCCAGAACGTGTGTAAGCAAAAATTAGTAAAATGTTATCCACAATCTCACTTAAACTCTTAGGCCGTTCTTCCCGAGAAAAAAAAATCTTATCATCAGTGCACGTGCCTAAAGAAGACCTGTCAAATATTGACCAATTTTCTGTAGTTTTTCTTTCTTTGTTAGTTTTCGATAACAAAAAATTATGATAATGTACCTAAAGAATAATAATAATATTTATTGATAAACATATTACATGCACAAAGTTTACAGTGGTCATTAACCCCTAAACTAGGCTATAACTTGTATTTCAGGGGCTAAATAAATAGTTGCCTAGACGGGGTGTATAATCGGAATTCATATACATATATTATTTTTCTTCCGATTTTCTCCCACTGCTGTCTACAGTCATTTATAGAAATATGATAAAAATTGGCCCAAGATACTAAGTAGACATTACCTATAAAAATATGCACATTATTCTTGTTTATGATATAAATATTGATTATTAAAAGGTCAACGCTAAAATAAAAGGAGTACCTCGCAGAATTACAGATCCATTGGAATCTTGGCATAAAATAATTTAAATTGAAGACAAACATTAATTAGTACTAACGTTTTTTGGAATGCTTGCAAAAACGCCCAGTTCTTCGCTCAAACATCTGACATTTATCTAGGATACCTATTAAATTACGTTACTCAATAATGAAATTAGTTTTCGTAATTGTTGGACAAATTGCAGGATTTATAAATTACGCAATAATATTATTTAAAACGGAAGTTTAATTTAATTTAATTTTAATTTTGCAATACGTATGCGTGGACTTTGAAGGCTGTAACGGTGACGGTAACGGCAGTACGTAATAATAAATTTTTTGATTATGTTTTTTATAAAATTTTTGGTTAGGTATTAAAAGTTAATTAATAATTAAAGTGTATGTATTGAACTGTATTTGGGGTAAAAGTTCGGAATAACAAATAAAAGTGAACTCCGATTATCAACCCCGTCTGGGGTGGATAGATGAACACGCATTTGCGAGTATTCACTCTAGGGTGGATTTTTTTAGGGTTAATAAACGGAATAACCCAAAAAATATACTTTTTTTAGCAATAGTATAAACCGCTTGTCAATACTGAGTAACGATTCATCTAAAAATATAAAATTACCCTTAAAAAGGTGTTCTACTAGATAACTAGATGGTCTTCAAGATATGACTCTACATCATGAAAATAATCAACATCAACAGAATTCCAAAATTTTACTAAGTAATATTTTGAATAGACTGAGCAAAATAAGCATTCAAAATTCGTCCATGGTTTGCTGAGCGAGACCCAGATTAGCAAAAGTGTAGGCGTAAAAACTGCTTCAAAAATAAAAAAGAAGATAGAAGAGAGAGGACTAAGCGTTTTTTCTTATAAATAATATCATGAATTTAGAGAATTCCATACCCAGAATTGTACTTCTAAGTCAATGAATATAAATTATAAATGTAACCCACTTTTGCTTTTAAGATATATTAATGTCTCAAACGAAACAAAGATTTGAGAGTATTGAGTTCTCAAGTAATGTATTCGAAGTATTATAACCGGAGGGGGGGAAGAAATTTCTCTTATCTTTTGCAAACGAAATGTTCGAAGTATTTACAAGAGAAACTTTTTTTAAAACGAAATAATAAAAAAATATGCCGGAAATTTGTCATATACAGTAAAGACTATGGCAGATTGTCTTGTATAAAGGCAGATTAATTACTTTGAGAACATGCTGAAATCGTCTTCAGCTATGAATGATTTATTAAAGGTCGGGGAAAAAGTTTCTTCGTATTTTGTTTGTATAAAATTGAAGAAAATTCTCTTTGATTATATACTGTTTGTATTTGGCTGGTTTTAATATTAATACATATAGGACATTAAGAAAATGAGAGTAAACAACACTTTCCCTTTTACATACATTCTGAAGTTTTATTTTATTACAAAAAGGGGAAAAAATGAGACAAGTCGCGAAAAAAAAATTGTGACGTTTATGGACCTATTTAATGTGTCAGTAGAGTAGCCCAAAATTTCAAGCATTGCCAGTCCGGGAATTTCGATGTAAAAGATGCAGTTCGCTCTGATCGCCTTCATACGAATAAAGTCGATGCCACTTTTAAAGAAGTGGAGCAAGATCAGCATATTAGTAGTTCTTCACGAAGACATAGCCGAAGAGTTGAAGGTAGACCACAAAACAGTTTTGAGCCATTTGCAAAAGTCTGGCTACACAAAAAAGCTCGATATTTAGGTACTACTCGAGTTCACTGAAAGAAATCTAAGGAATCGTGTACTCGTTTGCGATTTTCTATTGAAACGTAATAAAACTGAACCATTTTTGTAAAGATTTCACTGGTGATGAGACTGAGAACCTACGACAAGATCGTGCGAAAAAGATCATGGTCGTAGGGTACTCAAGTCCACAGACTGTAGCGAAACCTGGATTAACACGCAATAAGGTGATGCTGTGTGTATAGTGGGGCATAGTTTATTATGAGCTTTTACAGCCTCAGAAAAGCATCGATTCGGATCTCTACTGGCAACAACTAGTAGGACTCAAGCAAGAAATTGAGAAAAAACGACCGGAATTGATCAACAGAAAAGGAGCGGTTTTTCATCATGATAACGCCAGACCACACATCTCTTTAACAACTCAGCAAAAATTGAGAGAGCTTGGTTGGAAAGTGTTAATGCATCCACCCTCATGTTTTCACCTGTTTCGGTCTCTTCAGAATTCTTTGGCTAGTGTTAGTTAAAATCAAGAGAGGACTGTCAAAACTACTTGTCGCATTTTTTTTTAATCAAAAATTCCAAAATGTCTACAGCATCGGGATTATGTCATCTACACCTACAAGATAGCAACAAGGTATCGAGCAAAATTGCATATATATATATATATATATATATATATATATATATATATATATATATATATATTATAATATAAATTGTAATAAAACTGAAAATAAAATATTTATGTATATAGAATACGAATAAAATTTTCTCCCGACCTATAAATATCGTCAAACAAGACGAGAAAAATGTGTTAAAGTTAAAAGTTAAAGTTACAGTATATACGCCCCACTGCTGGGCACAGGCCTGCTCTCATTTCAAGGAAAGAAAGGGGTTTTTAGGGCAAGGAATAGCCCGCCGCGCTGCCCCAATGCGTGTTGGCGAACTTCACATGTCTTCGAAATAGTTTTTTTTCTTATTTCTCAGATATGCAGGTTTCCTCACGATGTTTTCCTTCACCGCTGAACACGTGGTAAACCAGCACGTAAAAATGTGTATTTGAATTGAATTAAATTGTTTGGCCAGCTTCGTTCCTAGGAGCTAGGAGTATTAAAAGCACAGAAATCTTAATAATAACCTTATTATTTAGATATCTGTGATTAATAGTTATTAATTAAACGAGCAATTCTTGTATATATATATATATAATATAACGGAATCTCGGAAACGGCTCCAACGATTTTCATAAAATTTAGTGTCCAGGGAGTTTCGGGGGCAATAAATCGATCTAGCTAGGATTTATTTTTAGAAAATGTCTTTTTGTCCGTGTTTTCAGGAAATGATAAACTGCTACAATATAAGAAGGTAAATTTTGATACTGTGTTAACGATCATAATAGCTCAAGTGGATATCAAGCGGTCGGGAAATCGTAATGCCTTGATTCGGTACGACTTTTTTTCCTTTTTTTTTTTCAAGTTCCCTTCTTTTGGGAGAAAATATTATTTCGAGCCCTTTTTTTAGTATTTTTTATAAATACGAAAATTTTGTTTAAACTAATTGCACTCATGATTTTTTATTCCAATAACCAGTTCGGTTTTTTCTATTATGTCAATAAGATCAAAAAATATTATTCATCAGAATGTAAAAAGTAAAAGTAAAAAGTAAAGTTACAGCCTATATACGTCCCACTGCTGGGCACAGGCCTTCCCTCATTTCTGAGAGGGTTTTAGGGCAAGGAAGTGTCCGCCGCGCTGCCCCAATGCGTGTTGGCGAACTTCACATGTCTTCGAAATATTTTTTTTTCTTATTCCTCAGACATGCAGGTTTCCTCACGATGTTTTCCTTCACCGCCGAGCACGTGGTATATCAGCACTTAAAATTGCAATTAACAATTTCATTGGTAATGATTTCTTAAACTACAATTGAAATATATTTTTAGGAATTTATGGTTATTTTTTTAAATACAAGTTTACAGCACTCATGGAGGGCGGACTGTTATTTTTTTACAAAAGTAATTTTCAGTAACGGGCTGTAAGAAGTCGGGTATTTGTTAAGGATAATTGTAAAAACTAGTATTATTTATTTCATTGGTGCCGGCGGGGATCGAACCCGGGTTTCTCGCGTTCTGTTATATTTACAGCGAGCGCTAACCATCTAAGCTACCACGGCTCAGAATGTAATTTGTATTTAAATGTAATTTAAAAAAGCCGAGCAAAGCAAGGTCATCCGGGTACTAGTTATAAACTTATGATTAATATATAATTATTTTAATTCAATGCGAGCGGTTTTGGGCCTTTCATTTGGGCCTCCCAACTAACTTTGATACGGGGTCCGTCTAAGGCATGCTACGTCACTGACTTCAGATCAAACTTTGTATCTGCTTTTACTTTATTTAAAGACAAGATTAAAAAAAAACGTGTTTCAATTTTACTTAGCGAGCGATACTACTGATGCTTTGAACGTTAGCATTATTTCTTATTAATTTAATCAGAATGTTAGGATAAAACTGATAAAAACCATACTTTGCTAATTAAATTACAAAATTCTGAGTATATGACTACAGACCTGTCAAAAAAATCTAATAGTAACAATAAAAGTGGTTATTTGCTTAGGTGCCAGTTTTTCTTTGCAAAAGAGTTTATAACATGTAATAATTATTATTGTATGTTTTATCATACGTTTTAAATTTTAACAATTAGGGTTTATTATAGCTATATTTAAAACATTATTCATCATGAAAACCATGGATAACTTTTTGATATAATTATTACGTAAAAAAGGAAAAGAAAATGACTAAAACTAAAAGCATAATAAAAATATCAGTGCATGACGTGACTGCACACTGCACACTATGCAAGTGCTAGCTGCTAGCGGAGTGAACGGCCGCCGTTGCACTCCGCCTGCGGTCGTTGCCTTGTTATCCTTGACTGCTTATCCTTGCGCAGGACGACTTATCGTTCAAACATCTTATAATTTTATGTTGTCCTGGTAAACCGCAGGATATTTCGTCCCTTTGGGAATACTCAAAAACCTTTTATCCCAAGGGAACGAAGGATAGATTGATCAATTAGAATATTTTTACAATGTTTGTCGTACGAAAGTCCTTTTTACCTTTTTAGCCTTACAATCCAGTGGATTTTTTAAAAATTTTACTGCAAAAATAAGGATGGTAAACTCAAATTTTCTGAATTTTCTCTAATATTTTATAATTTTTTTGCGTTCAAAAATATTTTTATGTCATGTAACATTTTTGAATCAAATTAATTTTGTAGTATTTTTGTCTGTGTTCTGTGATAAATATACACAAGTTTATTATGTAAACATAGGTAGTAGGTACATACAAAAATGTCTTTGCAGGGAAAGGACAAAAACCACCTCTTATTGAGCTCTAAGGTCCTGTTAGTTGTTGACGTCATTTCGATAAAATCCCACACCCTCGGGGTACCTCCTACTTTTTGCGCTTGTTATTAAGCTTTTTTGCTCCTTGGATCGAATTTAAGTTTCAAAATCATAAATAAACGCATACTCTTTTAGCATTTCAAAGTTCAGTTTCAATATAACATCCAGTGTCTTATTGAACAAAAACAAAAAGTATTAAAGGAAAAGTCAAGATGTAAGCGCGAGAAAAACAGCAGGGCGTAAACGCAAACGTACCTACTTACTTCACGGGCGTAAAGATTATTTATTTATCCCTGTCACACTAGCGAGCTTTTGGGAAGCTCTTTTGAAATGACGCTTCTTACACGATATGCTTTCCTGGTACATTCCCGCGCCACTAACGCCGCTGTCGCTAGCCGCTTTCTCCCGCAGATAGATTGATTTTTGTGTACCCCTAAACGAGACAGAGAGAGTGTGTGTATCTCATTCAGTCGGTAAGGACAACCCATAACTTTCAAGCTCCGCCAGTATGCGAAAAACATACTGAGGGCCGAAAAAAATTCGACGGCTCTCTTTAATTTAATGTAGATAATATTTTAATAAACATCAGCAACTTTAGTTAACTAATTTAAAAGAAGGTTTTTAGGTATTTTCTACCCTCGGTCAAAACATAGTTGACGCATTCTGGTGTCCACATCCATTATTAGAATCGAATGAATATGTCCATGTACCTATCTAATTATATGTCACTGTGTTTTTTTCTTTTTCACATATAACAAACATATAATTCAAAAAAAATTTTTTTTTTTAAAAATATTACTTGTTATTGTTATTTTAGTATTACTTGATATCATTAAAATACAAAAGAGGTATCGAGATAAGTCAGTCAATTTATCAACCCAGGGGAAATAATATAAATTCGATGTTTGATCAAATAATATTCATTTTTATTTATAAAGAGGACAACAATTATTCGAATTTGTGCTCAGTCTTCTTCAATAATTAAATTTTTCTAATAATTGCATTCGATTATAATGATATAATTCGTGGGTTCTACACTCATGGACAAATTTAGAGGCAAAGTTTAGAGGAATGCAAAATAAAAACCATTTAATTTTTTCTGTTGTAACTATCGTGCTTTGAGGTACTCAAAGCTATCACGTCAGTTGCCACAAACGTTAGTAAATACTATTAAAAAAGGTTTGGAAAGTAGTTTTTTTTTAAATTGTTTTTAAGTAATTATTGCGTAATATTTATTGCGTTTCTTCAAATAAAAACTAAATTAAATTAAAATTATTTGGCGATAGGCCAGTCTGGAGGAACCGACAACCGAAGAGGATGAAAGGTTCGCGAGAGTGGCATCCTCGTACCGTTCGGCAGGTGTAGTGTAGAGCGTCCCCCCCCCCGCTATATGGAGTAACTACCTGGTAAGACATGCAGGAAGTCGATGGATGCAGGTGACTCAGGACCATGCTTTGTGGCACCTTCCATGCAGGAGGCCTATGTTCAGCAGTGGACTTGTGAAGGGCTGTAATTAATGAATGAATTGCGTTCTTTCATACTGCGAAAAATATTGCTAACTTTTGAATTTGAGTTTAAATTTAGGTTTTGTTTAAATTTTTGCCTTGACTGCCTTGTTTATCATGTTATGTGTGAATTGTTACTGAAAATAAACTGAGAATGCCAGATCTAAGCGCCTCTCTAGGTCTCTAGTTGCTAGGGCTGTTACTTGCAATGAAACCTACAATTACTTGCACACCTACAAATGTGACGCCCAAACATTATGAGTATCATAATCTGTGGTACGCCTGGTAGTGAAGACGTATCGGTAGACTGGACACTATACGAGACTCGCAGGACAGGGAAGTAAACAGAAAACTGGCCAGAGATGAACGGTTCATCGTTACCAGCGTGCTTAGAAACCGGACCTTAACCTCTCCTGAGGCAAAAACAAAGCTCTAGGAAGTTAGAGGGGTTACAAACACAAAAACTGTGAGAGAAAGGACTAAAATTCAAGTTGCCTGTCAGAGACCCCCTTCTTGCCACATGATATCGAGTAGCTCGAGTTAATTTTGCTCGCAATCACGAAAATTGGAATGACGAAGCTTGGAGCCAAGTGCTATTCACAGAAGAGTTTATATTTTGCCAGAAGTCAGATGATGGAAGAATTATAGTGTGAAGAGTAAGATTGAGAGGATCTATAGGCAGCTGTACACGTTATAGTTGGAGCCACACGTACTCGTAAGACACCAAGTGAGTAACGATGCAAGAGCTAGTCTTATCCGATATTATTCCGAAGAAACTTCACTTTCAAAGACCTACCTTTCGTTATTTTTAAAAGGAAACTCACAGAATGGCTGGAAACAAAATGTTTTTATAGTGTAGACGAATATATGACATAAAGAAATCTACAATAATGGTAATAATGGAAAAACTGATTAATATTTTTTTGTCATTTGATATTTATTTTATTTGTTGACATTTTTCAATTTTTTTAGATACTTGACATTTATGTATGATCATTTACATAATTAATTAAATTTTGACATGTATTTATTGTAATTTAAAAACTTGGTGCTGAAATATTTTTAAAAGATTACATCATTGTTTTTCTTCAATAATTTAACATCATAAAATTTCAATAATATTTTTTGTATATTGTAAAGATATTGCACGTCAATATAATGGTAGAATGTAAGGTCTCATTAATAAAATTAATTTAATGAATGAACGAATGAATGAATGAATGTAGTACATTATAATATTATGTACTACATTCTGGCAATGAATAAATGAATTTGAATTTGAAATCCCGGACGTCAGTCTGATCGAGATTAGAATGACTCTCCAGCATCTAAAAAACGGCAAGTCTCCGGGCGAGGATGGAATTACAGCGGAGCTTCTGAAAGCGAGTTGAAAACCGATACTTAAAGTCCTTCAGAAACTCTTCAATTCTGTCCTCCATGGTGGCACTACTCCGGAGGCGTGAAGCAGAAGTGCAGTGGTCTTGTTCTTCAAGAAAGACGACAACGCTCTCTTGAAATACACACCGATTTCCCTTCTGAGCCGCATCTACGTGCTGTTTTCGAGAGGCATTACGGATCGTCTCGCACCACGGAGCAAAATTTGCTCCGTGTCTCGCACGCGTACTCGACGACTTGCAGCCTCCCGAATAAGCCGGTTTCCGAAAAGGCTTTAGCACCATAGACCACATTCATACTCTTCGGCAAATTGTACAGAAGACTGAAGAGTAAATCTGCCTCTTTATCTTGCGTATGTGAACTATGAGAAAGCCTTTGATTCCGTCAAAATTTGAGCGGTGCTACAGTCCCTTCAGCGGTGCCAAGTTGACTGTCGGTATATCGAAGTGCTGAAGTGTTTGTACAGTAGGGCTACGATGGCTATCCGACTACTGAACCAGACTACGAAACCTATCCAACAGCAGAGATGTGTAAGACAGGGTGACAAACCGAACCCAAAACTCTTCACCGCTGCATTGGAAGACGTTTTTAAGCTAATGCACTGGAAAGGATACGTAAAAGGATACGTATTAACGTCAATGGAGAGTACATCGCTCACCTTCGATTTGCCGACGATATAGTCCTTATGGCAGAATCGCTGGAGGACCTAAGCACTATTTTCGTTGACCTCAATAGTGTCTCCCAACGGATAGGTTTTAAGATGAACATGGATAAAACAAAAGTCAGTGTAATGTCCATGTCACACCTATGCTGGTGGTTGTTGGGAGCACTAAGCTCGAAGTTGTTGTCGATTATATTTATCTGGGACAAGTAGTCCAACTTCGACCGATTCAACTTCAATCGACGGATTCAACTCGGCTGGGCAGCGTTCAGGAAATTACGACACATCTTCTCGTCAGGCATACCTCAAAACTTCAAAACTAGATTGCACAACCAGTGCGTGTTGCCAGTGATGACCTATGGATCTGAGATGTGATCCTTCACTGCTGGCCGTATGAGGAATCTCAAGGTCGCTCAGCGAGCTGTGGAGAGGGCTATATGTTCGGCGTTTCCCTGCTTGATAAACTTAGGAATTAGGATATCCGCAGTAGAACCAGAGTGACTGACATAGCCCAACGGATCCCACCACAAGATGGAGTGCGACCTGGTAGGACGTGCAGGAAGTCGATGGATGCAGGTGGCTGCGGACCGTGCTTTGTGGTATTCCTTGGGGGAGGCCTATGTTCAGCAGTGGACTTGTGAAGGGCTGTAATGAGAGGTGAGGTTCGGTTGTGATGAATAGTGATCTTAATTTAGATAATTTTTGTCGTATGATCGTTAGTTTTTTCGACGTTTGTAATTTTGAGTTAACGAATAATGAACAAAATTCCCTTGTAGTCATAGCAACTGATAACAGTGGGGTCATGAATCACGAAGGCGGCAGACCTGGTCTTAGTGGACTTGCACGTTGTATTTTTTACAACTTTATAGTGCATTTCAGTAATTAAAAACATTTTTTTATTCAATCATTATTTTTAACCGACTTCTCCGGTCCTCAACCGGTTTCTCAATATATATATATATATATATAAAAGGAAAGAGGGTTTCGACTATATATATATATATATATATATATGTGGTTTTTTTGGGGTTTTTCCTTAGGGGGGGTTTGGGGGGGGGGGGGGGGGGGTGTTTTGTGTGCTATCTCAGAACTTTTTCTAAGTGAACTGATTTTGATGATTCTTTTTTATTTAAAAGCCGGTGCTTCTCATGTGGTGCCATATAAATTTGTCAAGATCTGACCAGTAGTTTTTGAGTTATCCTTAATAATGCGTATTTAATTGACTTCGACTACGTTAATGACGTTCTCATTTTATTTATATTGAAGTCGGTTGTACAAAATTTTTAATTTTGCCCCTTGTTTAATGATATGAGTAAAAGGACGGTCGTCGTAAGGGATCAAAACGAATTTCGTACTCTCCAAAACGGTACTTTTTGTATTTATATCGTGTACTCAAATCCGTTTGTGTTTCCTTTAGCCATCATGCTTACTTATAATAGCAGAAGTTTTTCATCACTGCTTAATGCACTCTGAAGATGATCAATCTATTCGGAAAACAAAACGTGGCCACTTTTTCTGTCGAACTGGCCGCTCTTCCGCCGCAGACTTCCAGCAGAACTGATGTGTAGCATCTGGTAGCACCGCTTTTCCCGCTATATCGCCTCTGTGTAATCTGAGCTTTAAAGTTAGGCTGGAATTCCTCTTCAGAAAAAAGTTTAAAAATAAATCGAAATAATCCTGGCGTACACTATATTAATACTATAGACGGAAATGTAAAAGATGTAACTCGATTACTCGTTATTTAGATGCATTGCATAAAAGGCCACATTTTTATTAGGTGAAGCCAATGGATTATTGTGCTCATATCACGCATTACTATAATACCAAACGACCTACAGCTTAATTTAAAGCGGTTAAAATTCCTATTAAAAGTAGCATTTTCTATGACAACAAATCCTGGGTTCATCAAACCTTGAAAGTTATTAAATTTGGGAACGCTATGTTTTTTCATATGCGCATAACATAAGCTCTACATAGCTTGCTTACGTGTTTCTAGGGCTCATAATCTGCACATTTTCGCTAAGTTAGTCATTTAAAAAAGCCAACTGTTTAATGCAGTTCAAAGAAGTGTATTTCTATAGAGGGTTGTGCAACTTTTTTAAATTTTGTATTTAGAAACAATTTCAGCAATAAAAAATTGTCGACTTTTAAATGACCGTGAGCGGAGCTGCAAGTAAAAGCTAGTTATATAATAATGGTAATATTTTTTTATTTACCTGAGTATTAAAATTAAAGATCGTTCTTTTAAAATAGCGGAGGTGGCTTTTGAGGACTGCGAAATACTGTCTTATAATTATAATATAAAATAACAAGACGAGAGAAACACACTGCTATAATAGAGCTTAAGTTACTATAGTATTTGCCTATCTTGTATGTTAAATATGTTTAAATGGAGGCTTAAATGATATTGTAAAAGTAGATTTTAGTTAACACACGTAGACTATATGTGTGTTTGTATCTAGGTATAATTGAACAATGTGATCTGTGACTCCCTGACAAGCATGTCGCAATCGCAGTCAATCCACTCAATTGCGTTACATAAATTAAATACTGACAATGTTGATGACACCAAAATACGTTAAGGTGCCGTTGGTGTGATTGCACATAAAAGATCACACCAACGGCACCTTGACGTATTTTGTCTCACAGCAATTACCTCCTAGAATGCTTGTATGGTTTACTCTATGGTCCACGAGGAATGGGCGAATCAGTACCGAAAACTATTCCACCTCAATTTTTTATGCTCTTCGAATTGTCCTACTGATGATATAAATTATAAATACATGCAGTATCTGAATTTAAGATTTTTCAAACATTTGAAAATTTATAACTCCAAAATATTATCTTAAGAAATCAAATAATTAATTTATTTATTTTTTAATTTTATCGTAGGAAATCAAAGGACCTCATATATTTGTATTTCATCAAACAATATAAAAAATATATTTTTCATTTTATTCTTTTTAGGGTTCCGTAGTCAACTAGGAATCTCTGTGACCGTTAGCACTAGAAAGCTGAAATTTGGTACCAATATGTGTATCAATCACGCCGACAAAGTGGTAAAATAAAAATTGGAAAAAATGTTTTATTAGGGTAGCCCCCCCTATATGTAAAGTGGGAAGTGATTTTTTTTTTAATTTCAACCTTAACTGTGAATAGTTGTGGTTGTTAAGTGGAATAGTTTTCAGTACTCATGCGACAATTCCTCCTAAACTACGAGTAGTACTGAGGTTGTTATGTTTTTCTTCATCATCTTGTATTACTACGCTTTATCTCTATATATAAAAATCTCCGTTAGTCTCACAAAAACTCAAAAATGGCTCGAACGACTTTGATGAGATTTTATGTGTGTATTTGAGAGGGTCCCTGAATGGTTTAAAAACTCATTTAGACACGGTAGGTGGTGCTGTTGTTGAGATCCAGAAATCCCCCTTGCGAAGTCGGTGTCGATCACTAGTAATTAATATTTTTCCTTTTCTAATTTCTAGCCTGTGATGGTGCTCGCAATTTACACATGCCTCCGCAAGCGATGAACACTACCACCACAACAATGCCTACAATGATATCACGATTGCCGGAGCCCCTCACCATCGTGCAGGAGATACCAACAGCTCCCCAGATGACTTGCACCGAGGCCACCAGCTCCACCAGTCCGCTAGGCCGCTTACGCAGCGCCATGAGGAATATTAGTTACACACAGATGAACGCATTCTTTGATGCTTTCCTGGTGTTTTACAGTGATGAACATCTGGTAAGTTATGCACATTGAATTGAATTATTTAGATATGTCTTAGTATCTTTAGATAAACCGAATTTTTCCGCGAAAATCTAGGGATATCGCGAAAACACGGATAATTAGACAACGGCTATATGCAAGATTGAGAAATGTTCTCAATCTTACTGAAAAAAGATTAGGGGTTTTGCAACTTTGAATATACTTAACTGATTGGCTTGATTTTGGTTTATAGGTGTATACATTATTAATAATGATTTTTTTTAAATCATACCCTAACTTTTTACAACGGAATCTTGACCCAAAGTAACTTCCGTAACAGCTTCAGTAAATCTTCACACTTTCGTAGTAAAATCGCAGGCACCCGTGAGAGCCGCAGCGCCTGACCAATAAGCCAAAGCGCTGGGGCTGCTCTCCATCCGCGCCTACAGCAAAAACCCTCTAGGGGCAGGGCAGACAAGACTACGTGGAGTCGGGGAATGCTGATCCGTTTTTAGAAGAGTTTCGACCAATCGTCTAATTATCCGTATTTTCGCGATATCCCTTGATTTTTGCGGATAATTCTCTGTATATAATTGTCACACGACAGATATAGGTATGTTACAAAAATATGCGCTAGTAAAGAAGAATCAGGATCTGAAAAAAGAAAACATAGTTTTTACACAAATCATGTTTTTTTTTCCATTAGCCATTATAACTCTCAAGTAGTCAGTTACTTGTGATAACTAGGCTAATAGATTTTCTTAGATACGAGTAAAATATTTGGGCATCTCAATAAATAAAGCTTGCTTTAAATTAGGCGTGGCACACACAAACTAACTAAGCGTGCGACATGCAGTCACGGTAATTTTATATAGATAATATTACCGTGATACAGTGGACTTTTTTTGTTACTTTATTTGAAATGTTTTTGTTTATTACACGGAATGGTATTCTTTGAGGGATATTCAGCAGTGGAGTTGTGAAAGGCTGTAATGATAAATGATGATGATGAATGATTATCAAGAAATAAGTAATCTATATAAAAATGAAGCCCAATTAAGTACTAATTCAATAATATGCATTTCATGTTATTGAAAAATATTATAAGGTTTATCGTTTAAAAAATAAGTCCAACAACAAAGTTTTCTGGCGATAAATTATAAATTTTTAACACGATCAGTATTTTAAAAATCCAACCTATTATGTATTTAATAGAGTATTTCATGTATGATAAACTATTTCAAGAAGTATCAATTCTAGAGCGTCAACATAATATAAGCCAACCTGGCTTATATAAAAAATAACTAAATCGGAATACAAAAAATTTCCGTTACCACCGTACCGCAGAGTGAGGAACCTTCGGCGGAGGAACGTCGTCTAGAGTACATCAGCGGCTGGGAGGGTGTTGGCACTGCAGCGGTGGTGGCCGACGGTGGCGCCGCACTCTGGGTGCCCAGTAGCGACGTGAGGCGTGCTCGAGCCTCGGTGTCCTGCGCCTGGCTCGTGCTAGATGAGAATGACATTAACCAGCCAACGATCGCCGAGTGGATAGCGGTATGTCAATTCTTGTTAGGGTGTTACCACACCTATCGATCGATCATCGATTGGTGGCATCGATAATACTGGCCAACAATAACACGTCCTCTACTGAATACATTTTGAAAATACTGATGGTGAGCCCACAACCACATCGATTAATTGTTGATCGATGATTGAACAACGTTTTATTGACCAGTATCCGTCGATCAGCTAAAGCTACCACACCAATCGATCGACATCGATCGACGTTGAACAATGGCATCGATCGATTGGTGCGTTAACGCCCTAACGAAAATTCTATTTTACCGGGGGTTTAAAAAATCTGTCGTTTTGGTTCGTTCGTAGTGTAAAGACTGATTACACAGGGACAGTAACAGGTGCCAGTGCTGGCGCCGAGAACTGATTCACACTGTTTACATGCAGCTGGTAGTCGTGGTAACTTCTTCACGGTATACATAAGTTATTGAAGTCAGTGAGAAAAAATTAATTCACGGAAACGGCAGAATTTATAACGATTGAAATACTTGTTGCGAAAATGTTCCTATCCGCTGTTGAAAGAGTTGACGGAAATGTTACAAGAACTATACTAATCAAAAAAGAAAGTACTTTGTATAAGAAAATATAAGTAATTAATATAAATAAATGTAATATGCATGCTTTCAGTAACATAAGAAATTCGTTAATTTACCCTCATTTACTAATCTATATATTTTATAATTTGATGATAGTACGTAGCGATGTCACCCTACAAAACTAGCAAGCCATAGATTACTGTATGTATACTTGGGAGACCAAGCACTGACTTGGTCCTTGGTCGTTAGATAACATCAATACCGCTGGCATGGATGGCGGGGGGAGTAGAATGACTTCAAAATATTCAAGCAGGAATATTGAAGTCAGCACTGGTGCGACAGCAATTTACTGTCTCCAAATCGATGTTACATTATGCCAGTAATGGGTCAGCACTGACTTGCTTTGAATTTGGAGCCAATTACTGTCCCTGTGTAAATCAGCCATTATGTTTAACTACACTAGCCCTTTATATTTAACTATACTAGCTGTTCCCCGCGACTTCGCCCGCGTGTAATTTAATTAGTAAATTTACGATTTGATTTCAAGGGTTTTAATTTTTTTGCGTGTAACTTTAATTCTTTTTCTGAAATAAAAGTAAGTAAGCCTAAGTTACTCCTTATAACTTCAGCTATCTGCCAGTGAAAGTCCCGTCAAAATCAGTCCAGCAATTTCGGAAATTAGCCGGAACAAACAGACACACAGACAGAAAGACAGACGGACAAAAAATATTTAAAACTGTGTTTGTTTTTATAAGTATTGTACATAATTTCATATGTATTTAGTACAAAGCTGTTATTTTGACAATACAAACAGACACTTCAGTTTTATTTGTTTGTATAGATTATGTTATATTATATTAACAATCTTTTTATTGCGTAGTCCACGGCTGTGCTGCTTGAGATGGGACTTTCCCCTTTTTCGGAGGATTTGCCTTAAGGTAGGAAGATAGGACCGCAGTAGGCGTAACTCAACGACTACACAGCCCGAACTGTGTATTGGTTGGCGTTACTGCACAGCAGCGGAACTGAGCGACACGAGTTGGTCAGTTGATCAACTTTTCCGCGCAGTTCTGCTGCAGTGTAGCTCCGTTGGCACTTAATGCGTGTTGTCTCATATAATTTCATATAAAGAATATTTTGACGCGTCGTGTCGCTCAGTTCCGCTGCGGTGCAGGTCCGCCTAGTGCTTTAACCTTAATCGTGACTCCAAGCAGGCTGATTATGCCGCGAACATTTGACGCTGCCCGTCGCCAGTCTGGGAATTTTACCTCTGGAGTAAAGAAGATTGATATGTCTATCGGTGGTGATAAAATTATACTGGCGTTTCCCATAGTCGGTTTTTATGACCAGGGAACGAAATGGGACGGTGTATTCTCTTACGTAATTACCACACGGCACACGACATGCAGCACACGTCATTATAATACGACATTGTACGATTTTTTCAAACTTGTCAATAAAACTAACGCAAGCTTCAATTCATCATTCATCATCATTATTAAAGCCCTTCACAAGTCCACTGCTGAACATAGGTCTCCCCCAAGGAATGCCACAAAGCACGGTTCTAAACCATCTGCACCCATCGTCTTACCAGATCGTCACTCCATCCAGCGGGAGGTCGCCCTACACTACGCCCACCGGTACGAGGCTGCCGCTCGGGAACCTTTTTTCCCCATTGGTTGTCGGTTCTTCGAGCTACATGATCAGCCCGTTGCCACTTCAGATAAACTTAGAAGCTTCACTTACTATAATAATATTCACAAATTAAAACAACAAACTGTAGCTACTATATTTAAGTGAACAAAACATTTGGAATTTAAACATCCATTTAGTGGAACCAGAACCTGATTTAGAATTCCGACAGCCCTAGGTTAACTATTAACTATTAACCCTCCCATATTGAACATATAATATTATAATATAACGGAGCCTTAATTTTTTTAATTTTACTTTTTTATAGTTAAATAGTTTATTTCTTTCAGCACTTTGCTGTAGGTTATAACTGTGAAAAGTTTGAACTTACGAATAAATAACAAGGTAAATATAAGGCATAATAACAAGGTAGAGACGAATTTAGCTCAACATATTTTATTTAATAACTTAGGTATCGTAGAAGCAGGCGTTATCTTGTATTTCTCATCGCTAGGATTATTTCCTTTTTTTATTCTTGTGCTAGGAGCGTCCGGGGCGCAACGGACGAGTGGGCGGCGACGCGAGGCTGACCTCCGTGAACGAGTGGCAGAGCCTCGTCACTAACCTGCAGCGCGAGGGCATGCAGCTCATACACGTGCCGACCCTGCTCGATCAGCTCTGGAGCGAGGAGCCCAACCCGGCGCTGCGACGACCTGAGTTCTCAAGGATCGTCGCCAATTTGCATCACTTGGAGTACACCGGTCAGTTTTACAAAATTTCAAAATCTTCTTCTTTTTCATCTTCTTAATTTACTGAACTTGAATTAGAATAGTTATTACTGAACTTGAATTAGAATAGTTAAATATAATATATAAATATTTCGAGCTCATCCGTGAAAGCGTAGAGGCTAAACGCTGAACGGCACTACCACAGTCTATAAATCCATATATATTATACTGTGGCACTACTGAATTACTTTACTTGTATATTCTGAATTTTTTACCTCGTCAACCCCATCAAATATGATCGACGGCCTCTGCTCAGCAGCCTGAAGTAATAATCTAAATGATGAAAATGGTTTCCGCATAAAGACGGTTTATAGAATCACTGTGTTTTAATTTTAGGGTTCAAAAATGCAGAGTACTAAGACCAAGGAATCAATTACTCTTGCAATTTACTACTTAAGCTTTATTCGGTACTTATAAGTGAACGCATTCGAAAAAATATTTTAACAATAATTTTTTTTAGTGTTTTGCATTAAAATATGCGCATACTTACCACGTTTTATAAAAACTGATTTTATATATATACATATATATATATATATATATATATATATATATATATATATATATATATATACACTATATATATGTATATACATATATATATATACTGGATGATATAGCCTATGGTGCAGATATTTTACAACAAATAAAAACAAAATTTTATAAATATCCATTTATTAAATGGTTTGCAGTGCTAATTTTACGAGCTGAAAAATATGAGCCTTACGAAAGTAACAATTTTTATTCAAATTTCATTTATGTACAACCCTTTTGCATATTTCTTAACATTTCTTTCGTAGGAATGACATGGCGTGACAAGGTAGTGGTTATACGTAACGAGCTACGACAATTAGGCGCAGACGCGATGGTTGTGACAGCACTGGACGAGGTAGCATGGCTGCTGAACGTGCGGGGCCGTGATGTGCCCTACGCTCCGCTCCTGAAGGCGTTCGTCATAATCAGCATGAAAGACGTCCGCGTGTACGCGCCGCCCGGGAAGCTCTCCATGCCTGTGCGTGAAGCGCTGGCGGTGTACAACTGCTACGCTTCTGTTAATAACTGTACGAGGTAGGACAAATTATTTGAAACAACAATCTTCAATATTTTAATAGGGTAATTTTTCCGTGTAATTCGAGTTTCTTACAGGGCTGTTCTGTTCCTTACCTAGTGTCTAAACGAAGATAAATTTTAGCCAAAACCGATTGTTCGTCTAAATTATAAATTTCATTCGATGCCGGAAATTCAAAACCAAACATAACTGACGAAATGGAACACTGGATAAAAAGTAGGTATCTATACATAAGTACTCTAATAATATAAACTTTGGTTCCGGCAGGGATTTGAACGCAGGGTCCTGAAGTTTTACATAGCTTTGGGGCCTCTGCAAAAGTGACAGCCTATATACATCCCACTACTGGGCACAAGCCTCCCCTCATTTCTGAGAGGGTTTTAGGGCAAGGAAGTGTCCGCCGCGCTGCCCCAATGCGTGTTAGCGAACTTCACATGTCTTTGAAATATTTTTTCTTATTCATCAGACGTTGCCAGGTCGAGTCGTCGTAGGTGGCAACCGAACCTCCACCGGAGATTCTTAGCACCCCCTGCCTTGCCATGATCCATGATGTTACCATGGTCGCCACCGTAGCCAGGAATAGCGGGGCCGCCGGGGACTGGGGGCCGTTTATTTGTGTCGTTGCTCATGGGGGGATATTTGCCATAGTTGCCACGCTTGGCGAGTGGGTTGGCAACCGCAGTTTTTTATTATGTTATTGTTATTATTAGGAAGATGCTGCTGCCCATCTCCTTTCTGTGTCCCTCTGTCGCCTCTTACGACACCCACGGGAAGATATGGGGTAGTGGATATTCTCAACCGCCACTACACGGCTAACGCACGCACCCTGAGGACTGACGAGAAGATACTGGAGCTGGAAGAAGAGGTAGACAAGTTGCGCTGGCATATTATTGGATTATCTGAGGTCCGAAGAGAGACTCGAGGATTACCGTGTGCTCCACACGGTAATCCTCGAGTCCGGCAACTTGTTCTATCATCGGGAGGGCGACCATCTGTCCCAAGGAAGTGTCGGATTTATCGTCCACAAGTCTCTCGTCAACAACGTTGTAAAGATTGGGAGTGTGTCGTCGAGGGTCGCGTACCTGATACTCAGAATCACCAAATGGTATTCGCTGAAGGTCATACAGGTCTACGCACCAACCTCGGCACATCCCGATGAGGAGGTGGAGGTAATGTATGAGGACATTTCTAGAATCATGCATTCCTCCAAAACCCACTACACGGTGTTGATGGGAGACTTCAACGCAAAACTAGGCACAAGAGAAGGCGGTGAGCTGAACTTAGGGAAATTTGGAGTAGGGCAGACGGAACCGTAGGGGCCAGAGTGGTGACTTAGAGAAAAGAGGACTCTTTATGATGAACTCTTTCTTCCAGAAGCGGCCCCACAGGAAGTGGACCTGGTCGAGCCCCGACGGTTCGACAAAAAATGAGATTGACTTCATTATGACGACCAGACGCCAACTGTTCAGTGATGTCTCAGTGATCGCAAGGGTGAAAACCGGCAGCGATCACCGAATGGTTAGAGGTACACTGAACTTAAACGTTAAGTTGGAAAGGTCTCGTCTAATGAAGTCAACGCTCCGTCCCTCTCGTGCTCTAATCCAGAATCCCGAGACTTTTCAGCTCGAGTTACGTAACCGCTTTCAGTGCCTAGAAGATTGCAATGCAGTGGACGATATGAATGACAAGCTCGTGGAAACTGTCCATGCGGTCGGAGCTAAGTTATGCAAGACCCGCCGCAGAAGAACACAAAAACTCTCCGATCACACTCTTAATCTCATGGCTGTTAGACGGGAGATGAGGCTGCAATCGTCAACAGATTTGACAGCATACAGGCAACTGAACAGACAGATCTCCAAATGCATGCGGCAAGACTTACGCAACTTTAATACTGCTCGTATTAAAGAAGCGATCGAGCGGAACCAGGGCTCCAAAGTCTTTGCCAGAGATCTGTCTGCCAGAAAGAGCCAACTGTCAAAGCTGAAGACTGAGTGTGGCAGCATCGTTTCCGGGACACCTGAGATAATAGACTGGCTTTATTGTAATAATTTACGGATTAATATGAAAAAAACTAAAATGATCCAATTTCAGACATACCAGAGAAAACTATTGAATATTAATGTTAAATATAATGATAAGATCATCGAACAAGTAGCAAGTACTAAATTTCTGGGTATAATGTTGGATCAAAATTGCGACTGGAAAACACATGTCGATTACGTTTGTGACAAACTCGACAGATTTGTCTACGCAATAAAGAGTGACTGCTGCTCTATGTGCATATCACGGATATGTTTCGTCAGTACTATCATATGGTCTTTTATTGTGGGGCAATTCAGTAGATATAATAAAAGTATTTAGATTAAAAAAAAAAAATGTGTGCGTGCAATCTATGGAGCAGGGTATACGGATAGCTGTAAGCCCTTGTTTAAAAAGTACAATATCTTAACATTAACATGCTTGTACATTAAAGAAATATGCATATTTGTAAAACAGCATCCTGAACACTTTGAAAGGCAAATAGATGTAACTGAACGAAATGTAGCTCCTAGAAATAAACATAAATTATACTTACCTCAATGCAGGCTCAAATTGTATGAAAGGAACTCTTACGTAAATGCTATAAAGGTGTATAACAAAATACCCAACGACTTTAAAGAGTTACCTTTAACCACGTTTAAAAAAAAGTTAATACAATGGTTAAAAGAAAAATGTTTTTACGATCTAAACGAATTTATGTCTTTTAGTGGAAAATAAATCCGAAGTCAGTAATATTGATATATATCTAATAATTAATTAATTACAAACAAAATGAAAGTATGGACATTAACACTTAAGAACAACCATTAAACAATGTGACATTTTAATTGAATTCCCACTTGTAAATTTTTTTTTGCATGTATACTAATTAAATATTTGCACACCATATAAAATGGTAGAATGTAAATGGGCCATTATTCATAATTTAAGATCATACTTTATTGTACACATACATTCTGGCAAATAAATGAATTTGAATTTGAGATTTTGAGTGAGATTGAGAGGTTCTATGGGCAGCTGTACACATCATCGTTGGAGCCACACGCAAGTGTGAGTAACGATACAAGAGCAAGCTGAAGTGGCAATGGGCCGGCCATATAGCTCGAAGAACCGATAACCGATGGGGAAGAAAGGTTCTCGAGTGGCAGCCTCGTACCGGTAGGCGTAGTGTAGGGCGACCCCCCACTAGATGGAGTGACGACCTGTTAAGACATGCAGGAAGTCAAAGGATGCAGGTGGCTCAGGACCGTGCTTTGTGGCGTTACTTGGGGGAGGCCTATGTTCAGCAGTGGACTTGTGAAGGGCTGTAATGATGATGATGATGATGATTCATCAGACATGCAGGTTTCCTCACGATGATTTCCTTTACTGCCGAACACTTGGTAAATGAGCACTTAAAATTGCAATTAACAATTTCATTGGTGCAGGCGGGGATCGAACCCAGGTTACTCGCGTTCTGTTATATTTGCAGCGAGCGTTAACCATCTGAGCTATCACGCTCTTCAAATCTCAATCCAAACCTTCGGCCGAGTCCTTATTGACGGATCACCTTTAAGTTTGCTTATAAAGCCAGAAGGGAAAGACTATGCGTCTTGGCTTAAACCACCATCAGTGGTAAGAAATACGTTACTCGTAAGTAAATTTTCGAAATGAGACATTCATCGGATACATTATATCGAACTTCATCAAAAGCTATTTATTCGAAATCTTGTGATGTTCTCCTGGATGATTTCGATACAAGGCAACTTTTTTAAATCTGAAGTTTGTCCTTAGAGCCACGTTGCAGCTGTATAGTATTATGGACTCACGAATGGATCGGCTTGATCGGGGAAGTACAACGTTCTCACAGGATACCAGCATAAAATGGAGCCAAATTCTCGTTTCTCGTACGTCTAGAGAAACTGAAACTCTTTTTACTGATAACGAGGCGTTCCAACTTAGTGAGTCAACTTAGCCATCAGGAGTGACTACGCATTTTACTCTGATCAATAGAATGTAGTAATCACTTATTATCAGATGGACTGTGTGCTTGTTTTAAAAAGAAAGTTAAAGTTTATGGATTTTTCTGTTCTAATTAGGTTTACTTTGATAACTTCTAAATTTGATTTCTCTAGGGTCAATGAATACACGACCATATATTCGGACCTCCGACGAGCTAGTGAAACAAAGATCCTGATCCCTACCGGTGGCACCTTCCAACGAGGAGCATCCGCTGCTATCGCGCAAAGTGTCCCGCAGTCCAAAAGACTGTTTCAGCCATCTCCCATCATCTATTTGAAGGCGCAGAAAAACGAGGCTGAGATAAAGGGGATGAGGAAAGCGCATTTGCGTGACGCCGTCGCAATGTGCACTGTCTTAAGTTACATTGAGGGCATGGTAAGTGAAATTGAGTAGGAAGTAATGTAGTAAGTGAATTATAGTTTATACTTTATCAAGTTGTTCATAACTACTATTCAACTACCAATAGGTAATGTCGAAAATCCGGAACGTTATAAATCGTACATACGTAGGACACTCAATAAGTTATGAGATATACAAAAAGTATTCTAGATACTATTAATATTTATTTTACATCCTTTAAAATAGTTCAGTGACAGCTCGGAAATCGCTTCTTCGTAGGCACGGCTTCATAGGCGTTTGAAAAAAACTTGCCTTTTATTTTTTCTTTGACTCTTGGGAACAAAAAGAAATCATAAGGAGCTAAGTTAGGGTTGTAGGGTGGGTGACTTAGAGTTTCAACACCGGATTCCTCAATAAATGCTTTTGTTCTAAGGGAGGTATGTGAAAAGGCGTTATCGTGATGCAGCACGATTCCCCAAAGCCCGGTCTTTGGTCTTCTCTTCCGCACAGCTTGAAAAGATTTGGATAATGTAACTGTAGTATACCATTCAGAGTTAACATACCTACAATTTTCCAGCATTGACGTCGACAAATGTCCGCTCCTCGAAAAAACTAGCCACCATTTTAGGTCTCCTCAGTTTTGTCGGTAACTGTCCTTCTGAGTAGACCCATACCGATGATTGCCTTTTATTTTCCGGATCATAATGATATATCCATGTCTCGTCACCAGTAACAATTTCTGAAACACGTCTAGATGCCCCGTTTACAAAACGTAGCCGCATTTCATGGCACCAATCCACACGAGTCTGTTTTTCGCTTTTGGAGAGCAAACGAGGGATCCATCGACAACAAAGCTTCCACACTCCAAGATGTTGATGTGGGATGGTATGAATGCTCCCTGAACAATGCCTAATCTTTTCGATGAAATGTCCGTATATGTGATTCGTGGATTTTCTCGCACCAACATTTCGGTAGTCCATACATTTTCTGTCGTTACTGCTGTTTGTCAACGGGGCCCCCCGGTTCTTTGGTCAACTTTAAGGTTAATTTAACCCTTTTGAATTCAGCAAATCACCTAAAAATTGTTGCGCGTGATGGAGCGGAGTCCTCTAATGCTGATTGTAACCGTCGTAAACATAATTATTCGGTTAAACCAAATTTAAAATAATAATAGATCATAGCAAGCAATTGTTCGCAGTTAAGATCCATTGTTTTAAACGAAAAGCGCGGGAAGCGTTGCAGGAAAATTAATAGAACTTTGTTTTTTTTTATATTGAGCAATTGGCTTATGGAGTTCTATTTTTAAATAGATTTGCTTTTTAGAAACATATAATACGGGTGCGTTTCATTATTAAATTTCGAGCATCTCAAAATGTATTGAGTGACCTACGCAGCAATGCAATGTTAATTTGCAATGCAGTCGTGCTTTGTTACGGCTGCGAAAATGTCGAGAATCACAACCAGTTTTAGAATTTCAGAATTCAATCTCAATTTAGAGTATATATAAGCCAAGCTTATATATACTAAAAGGGGTCTCAAGTATTGAAAATTAGTTCTGGCATTTAAATTCTTCCAATATTGCACGTACGGTGTCTCGGTGCTCGGTAGGCGTAGGTGTAGGTACAATAACACTTCCGTTGGCGATTTATTTATTTTCCGTGATCTTAAAACGGCTTTTTCACCGACGTCATCGATATATATTACTATGCCCACTATGCCATATGTAGTGTTGCCCAAAATAGGTCTTGGTCTTGCAGTCTTGATTGGCAAAAATGCAAGACCAAGACCAAGAAGTAGACCGTCTAATTTTAGCAAGACCAAGACCAAGACTGACCGTGCAAGATTTGAGCAAGAACAAGACTAAACCTGAGAGACTCTTGCGTCTTGCAGTTAGGAATGAGTGTCGTTTCAGGGAGTATAGGAGTTCGGGTATACGCTTAGGGACTCTATGAGACGCAAAAAATATGTAAAAAAAATTTTGGAAAATTGGACTTATGCGCATTACGAACAATACCATAAACATACATAGCGGATGAAAATATCTATTAAAAGAAAAAAAACAGTGCATCCCTAGTTTTGACCATCGGCACTTTGATAGTGCGCGGCGTCTTGTTGGCATCATCAAAGGTCGAATACTGACCTGAAATTTTGCAGCTATTCGGAAGTATACGGTCAAGATACACGCGCCGGCGGCTTCTATTGATATCGCATTCAATCGTCGCCGCCGCGCCGCACGCACTACATTTGACACTGTTTGAATGCCACCACAGAGTACATGTTCCAAAGAATAAAATAAGTTTCCGGGTGCTCAGAATGGACACGAATACATTATACTGATCTCGCAAGGAATATTGTAATTAGATAATGGTAAGGATAGGTAGCTACCATAATAATTTATTCTAGTTAGTAATTATTATAATATTAACTATATGGGTTTATAATAATTACTTAATATTATTATTATTACCTAATAGATAAACATGTTCAATAAGTTCACTGCAAATCTCGATTTTTGGAAGTGTGTGTTTTTGAACACAAAGTGTTCGAATATGTCGTCACCCATTTGATAAATATTGTAGACACTTTTAACACACTTGAAACGTGGAAACATTTTGTATAATGCTAATCGAATAATATAAAAAGTGTGCATATTAAATAAAAAGCGTAAAATAAGATCTATGTACTTTTTAGGAGCCCGAGTATCTCTTAGAGAACCGTTTAAAGAAATTGATTGCATCGAATTGATGTAAATAATAGTGATTTGCACAATTTTAATAGTAGAAATAAAAATAAAATCACAATACCTGCTTTCCGGTTACACAAAGTATATAATGCGTTCTTGGGTAGCGATATACGCTTTTATAATAAGATTCCAAAAGAAATGTTACATCTTTCTTTTCAATTTAAGTCAGACAAAAATGCTTGGAACTGACCTCTCGTACTACACAGGACTAACTAGAAATTTCTAAACCGATTTGATATCTACATATACATTTGACATTTTATGTTTGACTTATCGCTTTACATAATTATAGAACTATTGTAAAAATATTTTGAAAAGAGCAACTACTGAGTTTCTTACTTTCTTCCATGATTCTTCTCAGTAGAATCAGAACCCCTGGACATGGAAAAGAAAAAATTGGGGAAAACAGTGATTCTATGACTATTCAAAAGTGTATTTTAATACCTACTTGAATAAAACATAATTGAATTTTGAATTTCAAAAGAGTGAAGGCAAATTTAATTTAATTAACGTAGATTAATTCAATCACAAGAAGAACATAATATACACAATTTTATTTACATATTTACATTTCATTTTTACGTAGGCACACTATACCTATCTGGCAACGCATCTACTTTATTAATCTTCTGAAGAATCATTAATTTTATCAAAGGATGCCGAACTTTCCTTTGTCGGTCTTTCGGCGTGTACTTACAAATAGTAGTATTTATTTTTTATATTCCTGTATAACTGGAATTTATATAATATATTATAATTATATATATTATATATAATTCCAGTCATTCCCAATTGAGCTTTGCTTCGAGTCTAATGTATTAATTGTTTTTACTCTAATCCTTGTTGTTCTCGGAGTGATAAGTTTACAATTTGACATGAGTGACGAAGAGTCGAATAGTTCTAGTCGGAGTAGTGAGAGTTGGAGTTATAGATCTATTAGACCTAAAAGTAAATTTGATGAGTTTTTCGACATAATTCATGCATCCTAAATTGCTTTGTGTAAATTATGCCAACGTAAAAAAGGTTGAAATAAAAATGAAAAACAGAAACACTTCAGGCTTAAGGAAGCATCTAATATCTTTCCACAAAAAGGAAATCACAAATATTTCTTCCTGAAAAACCAAAATTAAGTGGAGATATCACAAGCTTTTTAATAACCACCGGAAAAAGTGGACAGGTAAGAAAAAATATACTTATCACACAATTACTTAAGTAACACATATATTATGTAACTAGCGGCCGCCTGCGACTTCGTTCGCGTACAATATCTGATTTCCTATGAGATTTTGAAATTTTCTCGCTGCAAAAGTCTTACCTAAGTATAAAGAGGCTATATAGGTAAAGTTTAACTATGCAAGTATTTATTATTTAAAACTAATAAAGTAAATGTCGATCTTCGTATCTATACTTTAAAAATATAGGACTTGCATGTAACCATTTTACCCCAATTTCACCCCCCTTAGGGTTAGGATTTCGTAAAACAGCTTATTCAGGATTTTATTATTGAAAACTTATAACTTTAATGCCGATTTTCGTGTCTCTAACTTCAAAAACGTAGGACTTTCATACAAACGTCCAACTCCCATTTCACACTTTCAGATTTTCTCAAAACCGTTTCTTAACTGATCTCTATGCCATAAAAGGAACCTACCTTACAAACTTCAAGTTTGTATGTTTTATAGTTCCTGAGATATCGTTATAGTCAGTCAGTGAGTGGTAGTTATATATATATATATATATATATATATATATATATATATATATATATATATATATATGTATGTATATATAGATTATAGTGTTAAATATGTATTTATAATTCACTCATATTTTCATTTGTTTTTATAATCGGCGAGACACATGATTTACTGTTTTATTTCAGTCTGAAAATAGCAGTGACAACATCACGACAGCTACAGTTGATTGGATGGTTAAAAAATATCTTCCCTTCTCATTTTTCGATGACGAAGCTACACAAGTATATTTTCGATCAATTTGCCTAAATATGGTGTTTCCTAAAAGGTCCACACTTAGAAGGAAGGTCAAAGAACGGTTTGAAGAGCTTCAATTGAATCTTAAGAAACGACTACAACAATTTTCATCTGAAATGTAATTTACCATTGATGGATGGACGTCAATTGCTGTTTATTATATAGACAACGAATGGAAGTATCGATCTGTAGTCCTTGATTTTATACCATCACGCGGTCGACATACTAGGGAAGATATTGCAACGATTTTCCACGAATGTTTATTGGAATATGACATAATTGATAAAATACAGGGTATCACGGTCAACAACGCAACTGCACATACCAAATTTATGTATGAATTGGACAAACAGGGACTTTATTCAGACAATCAACATTTCCGGTGCTTTGCTCACATTTTGAACCTTGGTGTACAAGATTTATTAAAGACCTTAGCATTACACAGTGAAACTGACAATATGGGACAAGAACAGCTGTATGAAGATAATGAAAGACGAAACTGAGGAAGATGAATAATATGCGCCAAATATTGCTGACTCACGTACAGCTATAACAAAATTACGCAGTATTTTCAGTAAAATAAAAAGAAGTGAGATATTGAAGAGGAAGTTTCAGTCTGCTTGTGAAGCAGCTGGCGTGCCATCAAATCTGAACCCCATACTCGACTGTCCAACGAGAAGGAATTCCACACATGATATGATTGGATTTGGTACAAAAGTGAGAACTGGCATTAACATATTGTGCACTTCTGTCACCGAATTGAATGATTTTCAAATCACAGATAGTGAATGGCAAATACTCGAAAAAATACATAAGTTTCTAATAAACTTTAAACTTCTATCAACGAAACTTGGTAGAGAAAAATATGTTACATTACCGCTAGTCATTGTATCATTCAATCTCTTGCTCGATAAAATTGAATCCATGGTAAAACAATTAGATGAGAAACCTAATCGATCCGAAGTGGATGAAAGGCTCATTCTGGATTTTCAAGCAGCTCGAGACAAAATGCTTAAACATTATAAAAAGAGCAACTGGATTTATTGTGCCTCTTTAATTTTAGACCTAAGACATAAGACTCAGACTTTTGACATGGCATTATGGGGGGAGCAAATTAAAATAGAAAGCCTGCGCAAATTTAATGAACTTTATGAAGAATATAAAAGTCTACACTCAGTGAATCTCTAGAATCACCAAGAAATGAAAAGAAAGTATGTGAATATGATGAAGATGAAGATGTAATAGACTTTGAGAAATTGTATGCATGTCCCTCGACGTCATCTGGATCTGGATCTTTTCATCAAGGCTTAGTTATAGACGAGTTGGAGGAGTACCTAAGTAAACCCAGAGCCGCCAGTTCGGAAGACATTTTAGAGTGGTGGAGGACGCATGAGACTGAATATCCGACTTTATCGAAGATGGCCCGTGATTTTCTTGCAATACCTGCAACTTCAGTACCTGCTGAGAGATTATTTTCTAAAGCATCATTAGTAATTAGAAAACATAGAAATAGGTTAAGTGATGAGTCAGCCAGATGGTTACTTTGTATTAATTCTTGGTCAAAAGAATTAATATAAAGTAACAGTAATGTCAAAGCTGTTGTGTACTGTTATGTAATTTAATTTGTATTGTATTTTATTTATTTATTTAAATAAATGGTAAATTGTATAACTCTTTTATTCCATTTCATATAAGGGTCTATCAATCTCTTTCTAGACAGATAATGTTCTTTATAATACAGTCAAGTTAATGTCATTAATTTGTTTTTTTGTTGCACATTTAAGCTTATTAAATGTAAACGTTTATTAAGAAACAGACTAACTCCCGTGGCCGTGAGACTTGGTAGACAGCTCAGTTGGTTAGAGCATTGGCACGGATCGCTTAGGTCGTGGGTTCAAATCCCACCCGGTATTAGTTGATTTTTCGAATTTCTCATTAAATGTTTAGACATTTATTAATTTGGTTGGTCTTTCTATAGCTATGTTAATTCAAGCTCAAAATTTGCCTACTCTGTTAAGTTGTTCTAAGATCTAAAGTAACGTTTAATAAATAACAATAGGCCAATAGGTAATTGCGTGACTTGCGAGACTCTTGCTGCAAGACCAAGACCACGAACAAGACTGAGAGCGCAATACCAAGACCAAGAACAAGACCAGGTGTATTGGCGCAAGACCAAGACCAAGACTGGCTAAGTCTCGTCTTGTTCTTGCATTTGGGCAACACTAGCCATATGTAAGAGCGATAACCGCACATCCGTTATCCGAGCGCCGTCATCACTGTCGCCGAGATTGTGCATCGACGGACGAAATTACGGTTCTCAACTCTATTAGAAGTTTAATAACTCAACTACATGAATAAATGAAAAAGATGATATATCATAAAAAAATATAATACACGCACACAACATGTCCCACTTCGCTGGCCTGCGCTGAATTCCTTGTGTTTCGTCGTAATTTGTACCACACCCGCATCTCTGCAAAAGCTCTTCATCGATTGTTCCGGATGTGGAGGTTTAAATCAATGCAAAAGTTTCCCTTTTCCTTTCGGATGTGGAGACAAATACTCGCTACATTCCTGGTGTATAATATCTCATTTCTAGGTGACGTTGGTGGTGGGCAAGTGCAAAACATGAACTTGAACTTGATTATCTTATAATATTAACTCAAGCAGTAATAAAATTCTGCTATTTCCAGGAAATTATTTGTTACGTTATGAATGGTTGTAACACGAATGGGTCGGCTCGACAGCTCAAGGCTTCAGTGTTTCGTATGCTGAGTGTAGAGAGACACTTTTTACTGGAAACGAGGCATTCCATCTTAGTCCTCAAGGATGAAAATGCATCTGCATTTTGTTTCTTAATCGAGTTATATTATATGTAGATATTTTTATAGGCCGCAGCAACCACTTATCATCAGATAGACTGTGTGCTCGTTTGGCAGCCTTATTCTATAAAAGAAATTGTAAATGATTTAAATATGACTATGTATTTCAGGGCAAAGCCGGTCTTAACGAGTTGTCAGTGGCGATGAAGGTGGACGTGACCCGCGCCACGCAGGCGGGCTACGTGGGCATGTCCATGAGGACTCGCGTTGCGTTCGGTCCCAACGCGGCTGAGCAGGACTACCGCGCCAGCAACGCGACCAGCCGGCGCGTCTTCACCAACTCCACGCTCGTCATACAGTCGGGGGGACAGTACGACGGTTAGAAGTTTTAAGACAAATTTAATCTGTCTTTATTGCTATCAAAGTTATCATCCTTTACTTTTTACGAATCAGTAAACTAAAGAAAAAGAGAGCAGAAGCAAAGCTTTAAGAACTGACCACCGAAGGGATTGGTTTCCGAGTAACGTAACGGCAGGCTCACAGGTTTACTGTACGGTGGGTACTCGCACTTGCCCTAGATGGAGTGGCAAACTTATGTTCGAAGTTCCAAATCGATCGACGCAGGTAATAAATGGCCGTGCATTCGGTAATCTGTAGGGCTTCGTGTATTGTTGGAGAAACTATATAATAAGTAAAAGAATAAATTTGTAAAACCCAACCCAATCAAGTACAGATTAACGCATTAACGCTAAAATACGTAAAAATACGTACATACATTTTTGAAAAATCTCCCGTGAAAATGAGGGGGTCGGGCCATATCTCACCAGGGAGAGAAGGAGGGTAGAAAAATCGCCAAAATCACCTCACGTAATTAATGGACGTCCCCTTACCACTTCATTTTAAACCGCATCTAAATTAGTTCGGTCATTGTCAAAGTCGAAGTGAAACAGTTTGTTTACGATCCTATTATTTGTCCCGGCGGCGTGGTTCCACCTTTTTTGGCGCGACGACTTTATAAAAATTAATGACAACTTGACCACAGCGCCACCTGTCGATTAAATATAAGTACCTAATCTAAAAAAATTGTTTGTCTTATTTTATCTTTTAAATTTACTAACCGTATTGATATATTAATATGAGTATCGGTAGCAGTATTGTAGCCTATATGCCAGCCTGCGTTAATAATATATAATTAAATAGTGAATTTACAATTTCGTTATAGCTGATTACTGATTACTGACACTTATCTGATCCTAGAATCGTTTTGACAAAACAAATATGTATGTGTGAATATGTAATTACCTCTATCGGTCAAGTTGTAGAGAAGTTATACGATCACTAACGGATGCACCAACGATTAAGATAAAGGATAGGGCTTATATTATATAACTACCTATATAGAACTACTAGACTACGACTTAATACCTATATAGGATAACTTAACCTTGATTATCGTTTACTTTATATTGATCGTCACATTGCGAAGTTTTGAAAAATTATAGACACCATAACCTCAGGTTAATATTTCACATGTGCAAACATTAACTATACAAAATCAAACCATTTTACGTATCAAAATCAATATTCGCAAAAGCTGTATTTTTGTAATTTAGAAGGCACAACGGTGGTGACGCGCACGGTGCACTACGGGACGCCGTCCCGCGAGGTGCGGCGCGCGTACACGACGACGCTGCGGGCGCTGGCCGCGCTGGCCGCGCTGCAGACGCCGGGCACGCTGCCCGCGCCGCACGCCGACCCGGTGGCGCGCGCGCCGCTGTGGGCCGCGCGCCGCGACTACCCCGCGCCCACCGGCCACGGCGTCGGCGCCGCGCTCAACCGCCGTGAAGGTACCCTGAAGCCTTGTACGGACTGAGTGTTCCAATGTACGTGTAGTCGGTTACGCGTACACAGGAACGCTAGTCCGCACCTGCAGCAACGCGTATACGATTTGAGTATGCGTTTCGACTTACGGCGAGTCGTCACCAGTCTGTTTTGGTGGCACAATGAGAAGTGCCGCAGTGGTAGTGCATACGACAGCTGTTTCGAGACACGGCAGATACTGGTTGGTGGCTGGCCGACTTGCGACTTATCACCACGCGTTCATAATCCCGCAATGTATAAAGGTGGCCCTGCCCTGGCCCTGTACTCGTATCCACCTGTACGTGTATTTAAAATACCTAGATTACGCGCACATTGGAACGCTTAGTCCGTACGAGGCTTTACACGCACTACATACCGGCACGGCGTCTTGTTACACACACTATAATACCGGCGGCTTGTTAATAAGCCGCGTATTTTTATACGCTTAGTGTACTCAACCGGCGCAAAGGTACTTTGTAACAGAGAGTATGTAAAAGCGCTATCGTCACGCCACAAGCGAAACGCACCTAAGCCTAAATCACGCTATTAAAGTTCCGAAGTACTAACGGCTCTGTACTGTACTAATAAACTTAACACGTGGATCGTTGGCCGCTCCCGGGCTAAACACCTTGCCCGAGGGATCTTCCCTTTTCCTTCCACGGCCAAAAGTACAATACCAGCGTAAAATAGCAGTAACTATGCTGTATTTCCAGTGCTGAATGTACTGCGAAGATGTTAGAAAAAGTACAATATCAGCGGTGAAATAGAATTAGAATCATAATGCTGCTATTTCGTATGCAGAGTGAACTCAACCGGTACAGATGGGTACAGACATAGATATAAGAAATATATTTCTTACCTTGTTAGAGAGAGTACAATACCAGCGTAACAAGTAGAATAAAACATTAGGTAATACTGCTTTTGAACTCTTGTCAAGATTGCGGTTGATTGGAAATGTCAGCCTTTTTAATGCTTCAATACCTGTGAAGGAGAAGGGGGAAGAGTTGTCCTTTTCTGAAGAGGAGCCGCCATGAGGTGGCCGGCGCTGGTAAGGTTATGAATGTGTGCGTAAAGCGTTCCCGTGACTCCGCCAATATGTAGCATAGGTAACACCATGAAGCTTTAACAGTTGCAAGTCCGACATTTCCCATCCTAGCCCCCGTGAGGCAATATGTAAAAATAAAAATAATCCAAGAAGTAGAATACATAGATATGAAAGACTTTTCTTTTCATAAAGTAATGCACGGAAATGTTCAGCAGTATACTCACTTAACTAGTGCTCAAAACAAACGAATAACTTTTAATATTTTATTGAAGTTGATTTAATTAAAAAAATTAAACTATTTTTTCATGTTATTTTAACAATTCACTATTCCAACAATGTATTTAATTTTAAGTATTACTGGGGCAAAATAAAGATTTTTGATTTTTTTGATGTTTTTAGATCCGGTTGTTATAGACTACAGGCAAGATACCAATTTACATACTTTTAGAGAGGGGTACTTCGTTACAAGCGGTTAGTATTGGTAATTCCTTTCGTTTATAAAAACCTATCACGTGCTGCACAGTTATTAAGCTGTGAAGTGATCTCTTGGTTTCACAACTCGATGCAACTTACGATAACATTATTTTTCAGAACCAGCATGGTACGAACCTAAGAAATTTGGTATTAAGTTGGGAAACGTTTTGGAAGTAGTGGCTCTGTCGAACGGATATTTAGGCTTTCGCGAGGCGACACTGTTACCTTATGAGCCTAAGCTTATCGATCGGAATTTGCTAACCGATTACGAGGTAAGACACTCTTTTATAAATTACAGTTGGATCAAAAGTAAAAAGTAAAAGTATCGAGCCCACAAAAAGGATATCCACATGAGTTTTTAACAGTAATTAAAGTAACAATTATTAAAAAAAGTTAGGAAGTGGTCGTTAGTTAAGAAACCATCAAGGTTGAATATTTAGAGTATATTATATATTATGAATGTATATTTTATATTATGAAGTCTGCCAACACGCACTAAATCGGCACGGCGGAGTATATCATAACCCTTTCAGAAATGAGAGGACACCTATGAGGCACATTTTTTTTACTTCAATATAACATTCTATAAAAAGCTGACCTCTTGTCCTGACCCTCCACTTAAACAACTTGGTAATCTTCAAAAATTTATTTTCAAATTCAGTTTTTCGTCACCGCTCACATTTATAACTCAACAAAAATTGCCATTTAAACTTTAGTGAATCGTAATTTTACGAGTAGGATCCTACGTTATAAGTATTTAATAATAGTTTAACAATTTGTTATCTAACTTTTTTACGTGGTAGATCTATGCTGTAGTTACATTAGTAGTATTTGTTATTTATCTTCTTTTTAAAAACGTTACCCCTACATTAAGATTTTCTCCTGTATCGTGGGGGCAGTTTACAAACATAAATTGCACAAGGACAAACATCCAGACCCGAAACAACTATATGTAGGCCATACAAATACTTGTTCCGTGCAGGATTCGAACACACGACCCCCAAGCGCAGCTACTCATTGCTAAGCCACTGCGCCACGGAGTATAGTTGTAGCACGAATGGGTCGGCTCGACCGGAGAAGGACTACGCTCTCACAGAATACCAGCGTCAAATAGCAGCTTAATGCTGCTTTGTTTCGTGTGGGAGTGTAGAGAAACGGAGACCCTTTTTACTGGAAACGAGGCCTTCCATCTTAGTTCTCACGGGTGACCACGCATCTGCATTTTGATTCGTAATAGGGGATAGATGTAGACGTCTATAGGCCACAGCAACCACTTACCATCAGGTGGACTGTGTGCTTGTTTGTCACCCTATCCTATTAAAAAAACTTATCTGATAAAATAAGCGTTACTTGGGGCAAAGCTAAAACCAATGAGGTTTTGTACGTGTTCTTTTAGTAAGGTGATCTAATGTGAGCTCTTTATCTATTAATGAAATCATATTCTCTGCAGTTAAATAAATGTGCAAAAACAATTTAAAGTTCTTTTAATGTACAACAGTTACTTTATAATGCCTTACGACTGTATGTAATACGTTTTACATATTAACGTTTAAATGCATAATTAAAAAAAGACCAGCTATGGGAAGTAAAAAGGCTACATATTATAGATACTAATTTCTGGTGCTGCTCCATTGCGTGATGGTGGATTTCATATGTCCTCAAACTGTTTCATGTCTCGAATCTGTAGGCTTCCTCACGATGATTTCCTTCACCGTTGAGCAATTGGTATTATCATTCACACTTAAAATGCAAAATAATAATTTTATTGATGTTGGCGGTGTACGCTGTAATGATCATAGCTCTAATATTTAATTACTAAAAAGAGATTTAATACTCGGAGTAACAAAAACGATTCTGTGTGCTCGTTTGTCACTTCCATACTATAAAAAATTAAAAAATAGTGATAAGTGGGTACATTTTGTTACCCGTTCAACTTCCTTAAGTCATTCCAGCTTGCCCTGATCTGCTTGTGCTTGTTTCTCCATCTAAAGACGTTTCCTATCGATTTTGATCATGGTGATAACTTCCGAAGCGTGGCAACCATGACAAGTATCCCCCTATGAGGCAATCTGCAGGAGAGACCCGTGTTCAGCGGTTTACATGACTTTAACGCTAATGAATAACTTCCTAATACTATCCAAAGCTATGTTATGTGGTATGTCTTGAGGCTGTACCAGAGTGGTCTGAAAAGTTTCCGACCTCAACGTGAAGATGGCACCACTCGTTAATAAAAGTTAGTGAATGTAGTTGTGAATCATTTGATAGTTACGCGCCAAAATTCAGCCCAGTAGAAATGTCGTGTTGTTAGGTCGGTAACTTTTCAGACGACCCCTTTGAGTATGAATACTCAAAGAGATCACCCATGTGTCTGCTTTTTTGATTGAAATAATTACACATGTGTTATAATTTTAAGATTAACTGGTTGAACGCGTACAACGAGCGAATAAGGAAGACTGTGGGCCCCGAACTGAATGACCAAGGACTTACCGACGTCTATTACTGGATGATGAACAAGACTGTATACATCGAATCCCCGTCTAAAGCCAAGATCCACGCCAGTTCAGCCGAAGCCAATAATTATAGACGAGGAATTATGACTATTACCTACAGTCTTATACTCGCTAAAACATTCTTGTAAGCGCTTTAAGGTTTTACAAGAATGTATTCTTATTCAAAAATAATAATCTTTTAAGAATATCTTTCCCAAGATTTAGTGTAAAATAAGAATGCATGATAGCAATACATATAAAAATATTCTTGTAGTTATTTATATTGGATAAATGTATAGCGGAGAAGCAATAAAAAAAAGTAAATCATAATTTAGGAAACAAAAAACTTAATTACGGGGTTTTTTATTATAAAATAAGGTTGACAAACGAGCACACAGTCCACCCGATGGTAAGTGGATGTTGTGGCCTATAGACATTTACATCTATTCTCGATTAGGAATTAAGATGCAGATGCTTTGACGACTCAGACGGAATGCATCGTTTCCAGTTAAGAGGATCTCCATTTCTCTATACTCATCATACGCATCACACAGCAGCAATAAACTGCTTATTACCTGTAACTCTCCCTATTATTACATTTATAGTAAACAAGTCGATCGAAACCAGTGCATTCCCAACGCAATGGAAAAGAGCTCTAGTCAAGCCCATTCCTAAAAAGAACAAAGCATGTGAACTAAAAGATCTGCGCCCTATCTCGATCCTCCCGGTGTTGTCTAAAGTCTTAGAAAAGATTATACTTTGTCAAATGCTAAATTACTTAGAAACGAATAACCCCCTACCAAAGTTTCAATCAGGGTTCAGAAAAGGGCATGGCACGGAAACTGCCCTCTTAAATGTCACTGACGATCTAACAGAGGCCTCCGATATGGGATTGAGCAGTATTATGGTGCTGTTGGATTACACGCGGGCTCTTAAATAAATTAGAGCACTATGGCTTTTCTAAAGACACATGTAGATGGTTTCAGACATTCCTATCCAACAGAGAACAAATTGTGGTAACAGGTGGATGCAATGGGGCAAGAAATTCTCCTCTCTACGGAAAATTGTAAGAGGAGTACCCCAAGGCTTCTTACTCAGTCCTATTTTGTTCTCTCTGTACACAGCAGACCTACCTAAGCAAATAAAACATTGTAAATACCATTTATACGCAGACGACACCCAGCTGTATTATTGTTTTGACCCCAGGGATGTTAAAGAGGCAATAAACAGAATAAATGAGGATCTCCATAATATCCAAACCTGGTCCCAAAAAAATTCTCTAGTATTAAACGCAACTAAATCACAAGTACTAGTTTTGGGCACAAAAAACCAAATAAAAAGTATTTTAGACAGCTAGGATACGATTAAAATAGAAAATGAAACCTTGACACAAGTAAGATCCGCTCGTAATTTAGGGCTTATACTAGACGGAGAGCAGAAATTTGTAGAACACATCAATAACAAGATAAGAAGTTCGTACTTTAAACTTAAAACTTTATACAAAATAAGACCGTATATTAAAGAGGACCTACGCTTTCTCTTGTGTCTCATTGGTGTTATCACAATTGAGCTACTGCAGCTCAGTCTTTGGCCCTAAATTGTCAGCTAATACCGAAAGAGAGATACAGAGAGTACAAAATGCATGTGTTCGATACTGTTGTAATGTACCAAGAAGACAATTTATAACCCCATACTTAAATAAAAAATGCATACTCAATATGGGCGCCAGGAGAGAATTACACTATGCTTCGATAGTCCAAAAGGTAATTTGGAACAAAAAGCCAGAATACCTACCTAAAATTCACCTGGATCAAAGATATTTCCTGTCGAAGTATCCGTTCTCACACACAAATGCTCCTCCACACACCCGCACACAAAACAGCAAGATATAGAAGTTGTTTCAAATTCACTGCAGCGAGAATTTGGAATGACATCCCTCCACCCATGAGAAAGAAAATGTCAATAGATTGCTTCAAAGCCAAATATAAATTGGCTCTGTTAAAAAGACAACTCGCTGAATCTGAAACATCCCTATGTTAAGTTTTACATTTACGGGACTTTTTTGTCAAAAATTAATGGATACACACACACACACACACACACACACACACACACACACACCACACACACACACACACACACACACACACACACACACACACACACACACACAAACACACACACACACACACACACACACACAAACACACACACACACACACACACACACACACACACACAAACACACATACACACATACACACACACACACACACACACACACACACACACACACACACACACACACACACACACACACACACACACATATAACAGTTCAAAGAAAGGAAAGTTTATTTTATATTTTCTATTTCTCATGTTGTTTTTGAATCTGTTGTTAGTTCATTTCGTAATAGTTGTTTTTAGCATATTTTTAAATGTTTTTAATCTTTTTTTTGTATTTGCGATTTTATCATTTAATTACTTTGTACGTAGTTTAAAAGTATAAGTCAGGTAAATGGGGAGCCTGCTACTTTGGACTCCCGCACAACACCTCAGGGAGGAGGGAGGGGGAGCGGCTGAAAAACAGCTCTGTATGAGATCTGTATCTCGTTACAGACAAAGCTGAACCGTCTCCTTTTGTCTCAAATAATTATAATATTCTTTTGTTTTAACGTGAATGTAACTGTGTGTTTTAGAGGCAATAAAATTTATTATTATTATTATTATTACGCTGGTATTTCTGTGAGAGCGCGGTCCTCCCCGATCGAGCCAATACCCTTTGGTGCTCTCTACCATGTTCACGGTGGTCTAATATAGGGTCTTCATTATTGTATAAAATATTTAAAACGTACTTCTATCATCCCTTTTATATATTATAATAAATATATCATACCTTATTTAATTTATGGATTCGTCATAAGTTAACATATTGGCTATCTGCTGTCTCTTGGTTATGCTGTATGCTGGGTCTCCCACGTTGCATATGCCTTAATCATCACGCTTGGCAGACGGATTACTTCATAACACCTTACAAATGATTTTCACCTTTGACGCATGTTAACATTTTTGTAAGCAGCATTGCTAACTTATCTTTTTTTTAGGGTCTTATTAAAGACTAAAGTATGTCATTGAAATCAACAATTGATTTATCATTTTCATACTTCAAGCACGCTCTCGCAGAGTAGCGGTGGAAAATAGGATCTTAATAATTCTGTGTTTCGTATGGTCAGTGTAGAGAAATGAGACCCATTTTCGGAAACGAGGCATTCCATTTTAGTCCTCAGGCGTAACAACGCATCTGCATTTTGATTCTTAATCGAGGATAAATGTAGATGTCTATGGGCCACAGCGTCCACTTATCATAAGGTAGACTGTGTGCTCATTTGTCATCTTTATACTATAAAACAAATAGATTATAAATTATTACAAATTGATTAAAAAAATTATACGTGCCATGCTTCAGCTGTATTTAGCTACAGTAGGCATAGATCAAAATGACCGGGGAAGAGCCTCGTTACGCTCTCAAAAATACCAGCGTCATAATAAGAGTAGCAGTTTAACGCTGACGCATTTCGTTATCGAGTGTGGAGAACCTGAGCCCATTTTTACTACGAATGAGATATTCCTAAGAAGTACTTAAGTTATATTTTACGAGATATAGAAATTATTGCAACAAACTTCTAAAAAAAGGAAAGAATGAATATGAAAAAAATCAAATAAGAAATGCAGGTGTAATTAATAGAAAGCTTTGGGAGGTAATAACAGCATAACCAACAGAATTGTCGCAAAAACATCTTCCACTCAACTATTATCAAAATGTACCACACCGAAAGAATCAGTTAATAATGTCAACACGTATTTCGCTTATATTGGTAGAAAACTGGCCGAAAAAATTCTTGAGAACTCTGAATTGAATCTTTCTCCTACTATTGATAGCTTAGCCCGTTCCATAGTTCTTTTGCCTACTGATGAAGCTGAAATTACATCTGAAATAAATAATCTTAGAAGAAACTGTGCCGTTGGCTGGGATAAAATATCCGGTGGCTTCATAAAACAAAATAAAAAAAATATTGTACCTCCACTTACCCACGTATGTAACCTGGCCCTCACTTATGGCTTATTCCCAACAGCTTTTAAAAAATCCCTCATTCATCCTGTTTACAAAAATGGAGACCGAGACTGTGTAAGCAACTATAGACCAATATCTATATTACCGTCACTATCTAAAATTCTAGAACATTGTTAATTTAATGTGGAGAGAAAATAAATTATTATTATTATTCCGTCGCAGTCCTTACGAATGACAACTCCTTTGTTTCTCTCTCACTTTAACTCTTAATCGATGATCGATGTAGGAGTTCATGGGCCACACCATTTTCTTATCGACTTCTATGAAAAAATATTGGGATTTCCTAGATTTGCAGTTCACAATAAATTATAAGAAACGTATTTTAAAGTACTGTTCTAGGCAACAATATATCAGTATTGTTAGCTAAACAACGTTACCTAGCAGTCAAGTTCTTGGCTTCTACTTTGTTTTTTTTTTAAATATATCGTGATGTTTTACTTATTTATTCTAAGATAAATTTATCGAGTATTAGAAACATAAAATTTTAATGTCTGCTGCAAAAATTTTAATAAATATTTAAATCCGTAAGTTATTCTTTACACGAGTATTATTGTAGTTGAAATACAATTATTCAAAAATTTTAGGACAGACATGTCTTTGACACATCTTTTCATTATATGTACATGCAGAAAGTTGACCAACGAATTGATAAGGTTTGCAGTTTGCAAATGTGAAATATTTTATTTTAAAATAGGTTTATTATACACAATGCTTTCGTAGTTGTAGATATATTTTAATTAATTATAATTATGATAAAGATATAATGAAGAGCAATGTCACGCACAAAGTGCCTTATTGAAACCGTAGTATGTAAAAAGCTTAATTACCTTATTGTTAAGGGTACTTTTAAGTACAAAATAATTATTTGTATATAAGATATAATTTAACGTTTTGAATTTCAATAAAATTATTATATTTACACCTGCACCTCAGCTTACAAATCAAATAAGGCACAGGTATATCCGACTTCGTCTGAAACCTCTATAATTTATATTTTATTTACCTAATTTTGGATTAAAACTCAGCCTACAGTGTGGTTATAGTAATATTATAATAATATAAGCTATAGAAAATTATATTCGATGGAAAATTACAAAAGTATTTCTGATACGAAATAGCAGACGACACACATACGAACATTTAGAATAACTATTTAAAATATATTGACCACTTACCGACGAAAATAAATATGTATAAATTCTAACTAGGTATATCAATTATATAAGCGTAAATATATTGGATCGTATGTAACTATAGTATGTGCCAAATCGATTGAGAAAAACTGACAATGACCTTTCGGTCGTTTAACTAGGGGTTACAAACCTTCAATATATAGGCACATTTTATATGTACTACTTTCTTTATTTATAATGATTTTTTTACTATTTTTTATAATGATTGATATAATATATATTTATTAACTATTATTAAAAAGTTATGTAAAAGATCGCTGTAGAAGAAAAATTACAAGTATATTGTTATAAAGTTCTTTATTCATTTAACAACAAAAAACATTAATTTATAACACATATAAAGATTCGAGTGATAACGACACCAAATATGTACGTAAGTACTTATTCAAAAGTTAAAACTTTATTTTCAATATTATATAAGAACTTTATTTTTATTCGGTGCATGCGGCCCCAAAAAAGGTGACGCATCTCTGGCTGCCATTATCACGTTTCTTTTAGAACGAACTGACGTAGCGCGTTTTGTTTATTTTAAAGGGATGAATTTGCAAAAGCTCAATATGGTGATTATATTGCTTCAAATATTTTTTTTAAATATGAAACTGTTATTAAATGAATTACTGCGTTACTTACCATAAATTGAAATATAAAATAAAACACATTTTTCGCAAAGTACCGTAAGATTTTACGATATTTATAGGAATCAAAGACAATATTATTTAAGAAACAAAAAAAAACATATGTCCTGACCTAGAAGTGTGAATAATATCAATATTCAAATATTGTTATCACATCTAAATTGAGATTTTGTAAGTTACGCCTTTTGACACTCGGCTCATATCTGAGGTCATTGTCCGTTTTTCTCAATCGATTTGGCACATACTATATTATAGTAGCTCTAGTAGTTCTTTAGAAGCTTGAAGTCAGTCACTGCCAATACAGAGTATGTAAAAATAGTTAAATATGTCTATGCACGATGAAGGGACTATATGTCAATATTTTAAATGTAATAAAATAAGTACTAATTAAACTGTATATTAGGGTGTTACCACACCAATCGCTCGATCGTCGATCGACGCCTTTGATCAACGTCGATCGATGTTAATCGATTGGTGTGGTAGCCTTAGCTGATCGACGGACACTGGTCGATAAAACGTTGTTCAAACGTAGATCGACAATCAATCGTTGTGGTTGTGGGATCATCATCATTATCTTTCAAAATGTATTCAGAAGAGGACGCGTTATTGTTTTCCAGTACGCTCTTGCTAGTATTATTATTACAAAGACGCAAACGCAGAAGACTCTGGATGAGACTAAAAGCTAGACCTAAAAAAAGTTGAAGGTTTTAAATTCGTCTAGAGACGACATTTTAAATAGCGATCGGTGGAGTGGGGCGGGTTCTCGAATACAAGCAGCTCGATCGACGTCGACTTATCCATTCTGCCATCGATCGATAGGTTAGTGTGGTAACATCCTAAGATCTTTGGCTTAAGTAGTGATCAATGAATTATTGATATATTTAGACATTTTTTTTATTTAAATAACTAATTTGCTGTTGACTAGAGGGCTTCTGCGACATCTTTGCAAACATCGTTCAACTCTGCTCGTTAAGATGTTTCCGAATGTAAATTAAGCAGATTCGCAAGAAAGCATGGCCACCAGTAAAGAGAGTTTATCGGAGCTGCTATACATTTATTCTGAGATCGCAATGTACTGTACCTAAAGCTTAATTCAACTTCACTTGTTTTAATTTACATATCAATTAATGTGCAATGAAAAATAAACTCTTTGTGAATTAAATAATGTTTTATTTACATTGGTCCATATTCATTTTTCTGCTTTTTAATACTGTAATATCAAATCGATTGCCTAATTTTAATGTTTATTATTACACTTTACATTAGAAAAAATAAAACCCAAAGAAAAAATTAAAATTAAATGACATTCCTTAAATATATAATTTATTTCAATTTAAAATTACAAGTCGAACCAAACCTATTACATTTTAAACTGACCAGTTTAACAAAACAATAATTTCATAGGTAAAGAGCTGATGATACATCATTAAAGGTACCTATATCGTACACTTATAAAAATTATTTTAACAAATTGTTCTTGAATTATGTTCATATAAATACCAGAGCGATATTTACTTTGTTGAGTTTACAAACTAATCGCCTCAAACTCATTACAAAAATGGTCATCAGTGAGACTTACAGATGAGATGATTTCAACAAAAGCAATTTGTGTGCTGCATGATAAATATCAAACAGGATTTATCTGTTTATATATTTTTATAACGTTTCAGTCATATATTTACAAATTTTAACAAAACAACAAATCATGTCGTAATAATTACCTTAAAATTTCTCCTGTAAGAAAAACAAAAAAAAAAACATTTTTATAAATTATAAAAACGATTAATATAAATAATAAAACAGCGCTCTTGATAATAATGATACCTTATTACCATAATTTCTATAAGTTTTGAACATAACATAATATAGATATAGAAAAATAATATGTTAACCGAACAAAAATAATGGTGGCTTATCATCATATTTTGTTACCAATGATAGAGCTGATACTTATTTCTGAGATAACTACTTCCCCATTATATTGTTTATTGTAGATAATATTGCTATATTATGTGCGCAAAATTTATATCAAAATGGAATAAAAATAGCTGATCTTTTGGGCGTCTTCAAATCAAAATATTAATTTAAGCAAATCTAATGCTACAATATTGTGACAGTTTAAGTACGATATTTTATTGTAAAGAATGCGGATTAAGAATGGGTGAGTTAACCGTCAAATGCCTTTTGTACGCCGATGAACAAGTTATTCTTGCGTCGTCGGCGGCCGAGTTGCAAATGATGGTTACATTAATGAACGGATCATTAAAATAAAAAAGGGGTATGAAAGTGAACGCAAGTAAGACGAAAGTTATGGTTTTTGAAAGAGAAGAAAGTAAGACGATATGTGAAATAAGAATAGAAGGGGAGTTGATCGAGCAAGTAGATGAGTTTCTAAATCTGGGTTGCGTATTTAGCAGGGATGGGAGATGTGATAAGGATATAGAACGACGGTGAATGCAGGAAATAGAGTAAATGGGGCCCTACACTCTATTGTGAAGAGTCAACATGTGTCGAAAAAGGTGCGTATGGCAATTTACAATGCTGTGTTGGTCCCTACTTTAACGTATGGTAGTGAAAGTTGGGTGTGGCAGAAGAAGCACGAGAGTAGAATGAACGCAATAGAAATGCGGTCGTTAAGGACTATGTTAGGGCTGAATCTGAATGACAGGGTAAGAAATTGTGTGATAAGTGAAGAGTGTGGTTTGCAAGATGATGTTATGACCAGGATTAAGAAAGGAATGCTTCGGTGGTGAAAATAATGAATGAGGAAAGAGTGACAAAGAAATTTTATGTTGCAGAAGTAAATGGCAGAGTCGGAATGGAACGTCCTAGGCGAAAATTTATCGACCAAATTGGCGATTTATTGAAAACGGGCCAAATTAGAATACCCTTAACCGACGAGCATGTATGCGTAGGATGTGAAGGAGGCGAGAGAGGTGTGTCAGGATCGTGCCAAATGGAAGTCTGTAGTCTCTGCCTACCCCTCTGGGTGACAGGCGTGAGTGTTTATGTATGTATAGATGTTGAAAATATAATCATCTAAAATTTTGTTAGACAGTCCATTTTATACAACTCTCAGGAAGATTATATAATTCGTCCATTAAAAACTGCGCCATCCATTTATTAACGACTGTCTGATTTTGTATCGAAGCGATTATCGTTTTGTATGCCGTGTTCGTTTCGATTTTTAACAATTTGTTATCAAAAAAAGTCAAAATAAAAACAATGGCGCTCAGCAGTGCCGACGTACAGGACCAAACGACATTGTTTGTCTTTTGTCACCGGACGAGTTTTACAATTCGCTTTTCATATTTACATACATACAAATTTTCAAAAAAAAATGAAGCTTCCTTTACTATGGTAACTTTTATTGCAAACGCTAGAATGTCCCAAATTGAGATTTCAACAACAAACAATTTAACAAACAAAAATAAAGGAGTAATCTAAATAAACAAAATATAAACTAATTATGTGAGTAAAACGTAAACAATTATATAGAACAGTGACTAAAGTTATAGTAAAGCAATGCGCACAAACTAATAACTGAACAACTATTGCAATCGGAACAAAAGTTAGGATGCATAATAAATAATTTATATTTAATTTCGATTTATTTTATTTTGGAAAAATTATATATTGGGTTTTAAATATTAGGTATCAACGTCAACATAATTATAATCAATATCGTTTATTTAAATAGTTAAATTACTATAACAAAAATTTTAAGAACAGAAAGTTATATTCCGTTTTCAATAACTAGTTAATTTAATACGGCATACCGCGTCTGGTAGCACTAAATATCACACGAATATAATATCACGACTTACTACATTACACGAGGTAAGTGTTATTAACACGATAGTTACAAATATATTCGAATACTTTAAGCGTTAGTCTAAATTGATTAGCTCAGTCTTCAAGCTAAGCTTCCTATCATACAGCACTGGCGCTTGTTGACACATGATTTTTTTTATTTCCAAAGAAGGACCATGATATCTTTAAAAATGTGTCAACAAAAATAAATGCAAATAAAATGCGAAGTTCTGAAATACTTTTCAGTGTAATATAAAAAATAGTATAAGTAACATTTTATGACGTTAAATACAAAACCTTACAAAATTGAAAGGTGGCCTATGCAAAAATAACAACAAAAAAGTGCTTTGAAAATTACAAACAAAATAGCTTTTAAATTTAATAAGCCCTTCGAAAATCATCTCTTCACGACATATGGACGATGACTATCACGTCAACCGATATCGATAATCATATTATTTTTTAGGTCTTTGAGGTCGGTTTCAAAAGTTATATTATCTATTACTACTCACATAAAATGTTACTTATCAAGAAATCCTACACCAGGATATTACAATAATTTTAGTGATGTACCAATGAAATACTATAAGTGTTTCAAGCCTATCACAATCCCACGGCTCAACGTTAGCCTTTCACACAGACCGCCACGCAGTTCTGTCTGACTCTGCATACAGATTTTGTTAAAAATTTATTCCCTTTTAATTTTTTTTATTCAATCACGAAATTTTTAATTTTCGTAAATTTTATTTTACAAAATTTTTAATCAAATAAAAGTACAAACTTGTACATCTGACTATAGACAGAATAAATATGTACATAACAATTTCCTTGTAAAATTGATATTTTTTTCTAATTTTTACGAATCACTATTTCGGAATTAACGATTATTTCTTCTATTGAAAATTTTAACAATTACAATTTTAAAAGAAATCAGTACTTTTTGATACTAATTTATTATATTTCTTGTAAAAAAATTAAAATAAACATATTTAAACACTTGTGGCGTTAATGTGCAAGTTGTAAAAAGCGTGTAAAAATTATTTTACCGTAAAGTGGGGATATTTGGAAATCGTGGGTATATTTGGTATTTTTTATTTTTAAGATTGCGATCCAAATATTTTTTGATATGGCAATGGTAGAAAAGAGATCTTCAATTCTGGCAACATTATTCTGAAAAGTTACGCCACGCTGCCATAAGAACTGTGTCTACAAGGATTATTTTAATAAAACCGTGAAAAAACAGCAAAAACTTCATTGTTGAACTTTCGGACGGTGCTTTGAAGATTTCAAAGTAAGTAAAAAACTATTTTCTACAAAGAAAAGAGCGATATCTCGGCATTCCAAAACCCTCCTAATCATCATCGCATGTGTTACCTGTCCGCCATGTTGATCGAATATTCTCATGAAGATATTTGGAACAGCAATTTAGGATATTTGGTACCGTAGTACCAAATATCCCCTTATACGCAATGATGGTGTTATTTGGACCAACTATACCAAATATACCCACAAGTAATGTGATCCCATGTATGCATTACTGGTGTTATTTGGAACGATAATACCAATTATACTCACAAGTAATGTGATGTTTATTAAGGGTAAGATGTTCGAATCCTTTGTATTTCGGATTATTTTAATTTAGACTTTTTTGATTTTGTTGCAGGAATATGCATCAAAATGCCACGAATATATATTAGAAAATTCAGGAATACTAGGAATGGAAAGCCCTTCCTACCTTACACTAATTACAGCTCTGAAAATTTACAGAAAGCAATTCGAGACGAAAAAAGTAAGACTAACACTAGGAGAAGCATCATCTAAATATCACATACCTAAAACAACGTTATCGAGAAAATGTAGAAACCTTAATTGCTCACAAGAAAAAGCAGGACGTCCTACACTTTTTTCACCTGAAGAAGAGAAAGCATTCATTAAACACATTGTAAATTTGGCAGACTGGGGATACCCATTCGATCTTATTGATCTTCGTATTTTCGCGCAAAGGTACTTAAATAAACTCGGAAAAACAATATACGGAGTACCCGAAAATTTGCCTGGTTCAGAATGGGCTCGAAACTTTTTAAGGCGTCATAAAGATTTGCTTTGGAACCGTATGACTTCCAATATATCTACCGATAGAGCAAAGGTATCAGCATCGACGATAGACTCATTTTTTGAGTACTTTGCACCAACAATCGGTGGTGTAACACCTGACCGAATCATAAACTATGATGAGACTAATTTAACTGACGACCCAGGAAACAAAAAATACATTTATAAACGTGGTGTAAAATACACAGAACGGGTAACAAATACATCGAAAACGGCTTTTTCCCTCATGTTTGCTGCTACAGCCGAAGGTCAGTTATTACCGGTTTACGTGGTGTACAAAGCAGAACACCTATGGGATACCTGGTTAGAAGGAGATCCTCCAGACGCAATATACAATCGCTTTAAAAGTGGATGGTTCGACTCGGTTTGTTTCGAGAATTGGTTTGAAAAAGTGTTCGTTCCATACGCTAAAAAAAGCCTGGACGTAAAATTGTCATAGGTGACAATCTCTCATCACACTTTTCTGAAAACGTATTAAAAAAGTGTGAAAAGCTAAACATTTCATTTGTGTGCTTGCCCCCCAAATCAACGCACCTTCTGCAGCCGTTAGACGTTGCTCTGTATGGACCTTTAAAAGATTATTGGCGAACTATATTGACGGAAAAAAGTAGAAGCGCAAACATAAAACCCTAGTAAAAGATATTTTTCCGAAACTGCTGGCCAAATTTATGAACAAACTTATGGAAAACAACACAAGGGGAAAAAACGTCATTGCAGGTTTTAACAAATGAGGGCTTTATCCAATCAACCCGGAACGACCGAAGTCACGGCTGCCACACAGTCATGACCTACTACCCGAGGAAATTGAAACAGCTGCTACTTCAGTTGTCATAGAACATCTAAAAGAAATGTGGGGGCTATCGGCTTCAGATGAGCGCAGAAGACGTAAACGATGTAATGTTCCAGCAGGCCTAGGCATCACAGCACGAGACATTGAGCAAACGAAACCTAAAAAACCAAATAAAATGACAGATAATGAGTTTGTAAATAGTGAAGTTGAAGTTTCTTCATCTGACTCGTCTGAAATAATAGATATTTCAACATTTGATATTCTAGAGCCAGGTCCGTCCAAGTCAATAATCCAAACAAAAAGTACGAAGAAAAATAAAATGTATGAAAAAGAATCTAATATACATAAGAACACCAAGAAAGGTAAAGGTATTGGAAAAATGAGCAAAATTGGAAAAGAAAATCAAGATAAGGACATGAAACGCAAAGAAAACGGGAAAAAGAAATGTTTTGAAGAAAAAACCCATGATAATGCACTGAAACAAAATAATAAAGATAAAAAGAAATTGCAGAAAAATTTCAAGAGGCTCTACTACTTCTGAGTCACAAACCATAAGTATATATGAAGATTCTGATTGTATTGACGAAAACTTTGATATTGATAGAGATATGGATTTTAGAAATATGAATCGTTGTTCCTCGGGTCCAGTCACATTGACAGAAAATCAAGAGATAGTCCAATCTTCTGACAACATAGAATCAAAAACACACAAGGAGTTAAGCACACTCGAAACTATAGAACAAATAATCCAAACTTCTGACAACATAGAACCAGGAATTACAAAGGAGTTTTAGAACAACCGAAAATTTAGAAAACTTTAAAATAACTACACCTTCTGACATAATAGAACCAGACATGACAACAAATAAAACAAGCTCAATCAGCATTCCAGAAAATCAAGGGTTTGCCCAATATTGTAACAACAGAGAGAAAGATACAACAACGACCAATGAGACTCAACAAAACCGAGACACGAGTGAATTTTATGACAACAAAGAAGCAAAAGTTACTACCAAAGAGAAATTACCAACAGAAAGCACTGACAATACTATATCGAACCAAGAGACAAAACAATCAGAAGAAGATATCAAGACCAATTTTAACAACCATGATTCAGAAAGTAGAAACACAGAACAAGAAAAAGAATATGAATTGAATGACCACGTAATTGTAAGATACATCAACAAAAAGAAATGGAAATATTATATAGGTATCATAGAAAACATAAACATGGAAAATGAAGAACCTTGTACTATTAGATTTTATAAAACAGCTAAAAAACCGTCGTTACGGTTCCTTTTGACACGAAAGCTTGACAGGGACATAGTTCCCTCTATATGTATTGTCAAGAAAGTCAATTTGATACAAAAACCAAATTATTCAAAGGAGTTCTTTCTGTCCTTGGCTGACGATGATGTCGTGGAATTATTTACGTAAGTGCATGCTGATAGTCTTAAAGGATTGTAGGTAGGCCATTGGTTGAAATCAATGGATAAAATTCACTAACTGACGCTGTCATAATTATGTCAGTTGTTCCATATATTTTTTAAATATTATTTTGTACTTGTAGTAATTGGTAAGCCTAAAGTTTTCATACATTGTAAGAATTAACTCAACACAAATATTTAAAATCATGACAGTTTGACATTGGGACTTTGGGACCAATTCACAGGCACAAAACTTATTTGACAGGACTAAAGTTGTTTTAAACAATCTTTCTTTTTCTTATTATGGATAAGAGAAGGATATAACCCTTTAAATAATTTTAGTCTTGTCAAATAAGTTGTGTGCCTATGAAATAGCCCAACTCTAGAGAGATTTATTATAGTAGACGTTTTCTTTAACACTTAAGTATAAGATTTCAGGATTTGATTTGTGAGTTCATTCTTCGCGATCGCTAAATTTTGTAAGTTTATATTGTGATAATTTGATTTGTTACCTAAAATACACACAATGTTAATTAAACTGGGTTTTGTTTTCGAAAACTATACATGTGCGATTGGTTTATTCAATAATTGACAATCCTTGTTCCATATTTCGTAAAAGTAAACTTTTAAATGCGCTGTAATAAAAATATTAAAATTGCTTAAATATCTCGGTTTGATAAAAATAACGATAATTCGAGTTGTCAAATTATTATATTAGACCATTAGAACAAGTTTATACCTATAGTGATGATATCATTTAGCAAAAAATAAGTGGAATACTTCGCCTTAAGCCTTATCTACTGTTCCAAATATCCAATGCGTATAAAACGGTATTATTTGAGAAATACATCGTAACAACACTCACGGAATTTTCATTTCCAAAAAACCCCATGAGGGGTATATTTGGAACAAAACCTTAAAAAATATATATCTCGGTAACAATCGGTCCTATTGAGACAGCCACTATCAGACCTATCTGACTAGGGTTTTTCCATAAGTGTTTAGAATATTACGCAATTATTTATATTACGTTAACAAACAAACGTTTTCGTCTCAAAAATGTACCAAACATCCCCATTTTACGGTATTTATTGTTTTTGGTATTCACTAGATCGTACTTTAACTAAATATGTGTAATATACGCGACCTTCTTTAAAAACTCAAACATAATAACATTACATAGAACAATTTATTTTTATTAGTTAACGTGACTTAGTGTTACTAAGGGAAAAGAGGAGTAAAAGCTGTTCTAATTTTGCTTGAACTGTTTAACAATTCTCCAATCAGATCTATACGATAGTCGCGATAACAATTACATAATTACAATTAAAACAACAGTTTAACTCGTTGCTTTATACTGGTTAAGCTATTTGTTCTAATGCAATTTCTTCACGTTTTTCAAATGACATTGATTAGAAAACGGAAGATACGGTACTTAGCCGCAAAATTTGGACCAAGAAAACTGCGTCTACCTTTTTTTTTATAGAATAATGGTGACAATCGAGCAGTCCACCTGATGGATGGTAAGTGGATGCTGTGGTCGACAGACGCAGCGGATATTTATCCTCAAATTAAGATAAAAATGCAGATGCGTTGTCACCCGTGAGGACTAAGATGGAAAGCCTCGTTTCCAGTAAAAAGGGTCTCCGGTTCTCTAAACTCACCATACGAAACACATCAGCATTGAGGTGCTATTTTACGCTGGTATGGTATTTAAACCAGTCGAGACAACCCATTCGTGCTACAGCCATAATATAGCTGCAGTTAGGCTCAACCACGTAATAACTGACGCACTATCATTTTGTTGCGGTCGGCGCTATCGTTTCGAGCGCGTTATTGCGTCCTACAGACGTCTTATTTCTGTCTTTTATAGGTATATCTACGTATTTCAGTTTTTGATTAAATAATGTTCGGGCATTCCACATATTCTTTTTGTTCACTATTAATGCTTTAGCCACTGAACTTTTAAATACATAAGAACATTTTTAATGATTTATTCTGCTTGTAATAAGGTTTTTCCATATTTGATAATTATCTCTACGTTTGGTGGTACATTTTTATAAACTTTAGAAGGACCTTTAGCTTATACTTACGAGGTCACTTATCATTTTGAAATAGAACACATACTCGTAGATCATTAAAAAAAGAGGCAGCAGCCACAGGGCCATTACGTAGAAGGACCTTCAGCTTACAAGGTCACTTACCAGGTGGAAACGAGAGATGACAAAGGATATTTGATGTTTAAACGAGGATAGATGTAGGAGTCTATGGATTACAGCATCCAGTTGTTACCAGGTCGACTGTGTGTTCGTTTGGCAACAGATTTCCAAGTCCAGTAATTCATCAAAGTCATCCCTAATAGCAAGAAGTAACTAAAAACTTTTTGTTAAATATTTATGTATGAATCAAACACTGTGAATTTTTAAAGAAGGTGCACTGACCAAATTGACTCGATATAAATGCAGTAGGAAGCTGTGAAGGTTACAATATCACAATGTCACAAGGATTAACAATTCATCTCCGTAGATCTATCATTTCTACCGGCGCGGTCTTGTCGAGCTCTATGTGTGTGGCGTTCTGTAATTACAAATAAAACATTTTTTTTTAAGAGAACACATATCTCAAATTACTCATTATGATCCACTTATCTCTACCCATTAGCTCAGATGGTTAACGCTCGCCGTAAATATAACAGAACGCGAGTAACCCGGGTTCGATCCCCGCCGACACCAATGAAATTGTTAATTGCAATTTTAAGTGCTGATTTACCACAAGGTCGGCGGTGAAGGAAAAAATCGTGAGGAAACCTGCATGTCTGAGGAATAAGGAAAAAATTTTCGAAGACATGTGAAGTTCGCCAACACGCATTGTGGCAGCGCGGCGGACACTTCCTTGCCCTAAAACCCTCTCAGAAATGAGGGGAGGCCTGTGCCCAGCAGTGGGACGTATATAGGCTGTAACTTTACTTTTAACTTTTATTTACCCATTAGGGCATATAAAAGTCCACTTCTGACTACAGGCCTCCCCCATAGTTGCCTTATAGGAGTAGTTTTGCCATAATCGCAACGCTTGGCATCTGCAATTTTTTTATATGTTGAGTTGATATCAGTAAGATGCTGCGACCCATCTCCTGTTTCAATTCCCTGTCGCCTCCTACGGCGATATGGAGCAGTGGATATGCCTACGCCTCCACTACGCGGTTCATTCATTCATTATGTTGTCTTTTCTTCTTTACGTAAATACATATTTTATAAACAGCTAACACTTTATTAACTTTTATTATTCAAACTACCTGCTTCTAGGCAAGATTGTGTGTGACTTCATAAGGTTAACAGAATTAATAAAACACAAAATACATGAATTTAATACACAGCATTTGATAAATAGCTTAATAGCAATCACGTGGCTTTTATCATCTACATATGTTAAAATCACTTACATAAAACAATGGAGGGTCGTTGGGATGTGGATGAAAACCACTCTGTCTGCAATTAGAGATGAATTGCATTCCGTATTCAGGTGTCAACGCAAAATAACCAATTCTGAAAAAGAATATAATCAAAATTTTGACTAAACCATTGCTAAGGCACAAGTCACTACTACAGTCGACACTAAGGGTATGTTCCGAAATACAACGCAGTGTACTGTCCAATGCAAATGACGTATCATTTGACACTTTATTGTACTAGCGTGCCGCCGCCATATTGTGTCGGATATCCGGCCATAATAAAACAATTTTTAATTGTGTGTTTGCCGAATGAAGCATGCCAGAATTTGTTTCTATTTATTCAAATACAAAAAATTATAGAATAATTGATGGTATATCCATTAGGAGATATAAAGATTTTTGGAGCACAAAATGACAAAATAAACGCCAACACTTTTCCAAATGGCGCAAAAGTATAACGTCATATACTGTCCAATGTTTTGGAACGAATCACCAGTATAGGTTCGATTCATGACGTCATTTGCATTGGACAGTACACTGCGTTGTATTTCGGAACATACCCTAAATAAACGATAGTAAAAGCTCACAAAGTTAACTTTTCCTCTCGGCTACAAAATGTACAAATTAATCCATAAACACTCACGCCTGTCACCCAGAGGGGTAGGCAGAGACTACAGATTTCCATTTGGCACGATCCTGACACACCTCTCTCGCCTCCTTCACATCCATACACTTACGCATACATGCTCGTCGGTTAAGGGTACTCCTAATTTGGCCCGTTTCCAATAAATCTCCAATTTGGTCGATAAATTTTCGCCTAGGACGTCCCTTTCCAACTCTGCCATTCACTTCTGCAACATAAATTTTCTTTGTCACTCTTTCCTCATTCATTCTTTCCACATGACCAAACCACGGAAGCATTCCTTTCTTAATTCTGGTCACAACATCATCTTGCAAACCACACTCTTCTCTTATTATACAATTTCTTACCCTGTCATTCAGGTTCAGCCCTAACATACTCCTTAACGACCGCATTTCTACTGCGTTTATTCTACTCTCGTGCTTCTTCTGCCACACCCAACTTTCACTACCATACGTTAAAGTAGGGACCAACACAGCATTGTGAATTGCCATACGTGCCTTTTTCGACACATTTTGACTCTTCACAATAGAGTGCAAGGCCCCATTTACTCTATTTCCCACATTCACTCGTCGTTCTATATCCTTATCATATCTCCCATCCCTGCTAAATACGCAGCCCAAATATACAAACTCATCTACTTGCTCGATCAACTCCCCTTCTATTCTTATTTCACAAATCGTTTTACTTTCTTCTCTTTCAAAAACCATAACCTTCGTCTTACTTGCGTTCACTTTCATACCCCTTTCTTTTAATGATCCGTTCATTAATGTAACCATCATTTGCAACTCGGCCGCCGACGACGCAAGAATAACTTGATCATCGGCGTACAAAAGGCATTTGACGGTTAACTCACCCATTCTTAATCCGCATTCTTCAACTTTCAAATTTTGCAAACAACTGTCCATAAATAGGTTGAACAGCCACGGGGAAGCAACACAGCCCTGTCTGACACCTTTATGGATGTCAAACCAGTCCGAGTAGACCCCATTGATCCTGACACAAGCACTAGAGTCTTTATAAAGAGACTCCAATGCTCGTATCAAGCCAGCACTCAACCCAAATGAGTTCAGTGTTTGCCATAGCAAATCCCTATCCACTCTGTCATAGGCCTTTTCCAAGTCCATGAACGCACAAAAAACCTTTTGGTTTTTGGCCAGAAACTTCTCCGCGATCATGCGAATGGAAAAGACTTGATCTTTACATCCCATTCCCTTTCTAAATCCCGCTTGCACATCCCAAATTTTTCCATCAGTTTCTTTCATGACCCTTTCAATCAGTACCTTAGCGTACAGTTTTCCCACAATGCTAAGAAGGCTGATGCCACGGTAGTTTTTACAGTCCTGCTGCGACCCTCTTCCTTTATATACTGGGACTATCACGGCTTTGCACCAGTCTACCGGTACCCGCTTCAGTTCCCAGCATAAATTGAACAAGGTGTGCAGCAGGCCTGCCACCACGTCCTCTCCAGCTTTTAGCATTTCGAGTGAAACTCTATCATATCCGGGCGCCTTACCCGCTTTCATGCTTTTCATTGCTTTCATTATTTCATCTATACTTATCTCGCTACCTCTTTCCCCTTCTTTCGGAGTTTCTACTACACTTAGTACACATGTTGTCTCCTCACTCATAAACACGCTTTCAAAATATTCCTTCCATCTCTTTAAACTCCAAACTTCATCATTCAGAATATAGCCATTCTCGTTTCTTATAGCATTCATCATAGGCTGTTTTGAATGTCCCCTGGCAGTTCTTACCAGTTTCCGGAACATTTTAATATTTGCCTGAAAGTTATCCGATATTTTTCTATCATTCTTATCTGTTCTTTCTTGCTTTTTTCTTTCAACTACTTCTTTTACTCTCTTATTAAGATGTCTAAAGACCGCCTTTTTTCTTTCAATATCATTATTCGTACCGCTAGAATTACCAGCCTTTGTTGCTAGTAAATCTAGCCATGCTCTCTTCTTTGCTTCCACTTCCATATGTATCTCATCATTAAGAAATTTATATATTACATAGCTAAATTGTAAATGGTTTAAGGATACAATTGTATCACAGCATTGTCATATTTACTTAAATATATTATATTTGCTATAATACCTGTGGCCCTGAGGCTTCCTTGATAGTTCTCAGAGGTGACAACGCATCTTTAGTCTTCATTGTTTGAAGTTCAGTGAACTTCACCACAATAAGATGGACCACAAGTTGGTTTATAAGCAATCCCATGTATAAAAAAATTAAAATAACTAATTGAGCGACACGTACTCGTTGTATTTGGGCGCACAGACTATAGCAATAGCTTCAGGCATCATCAGCTGATACGAGCACTGTGTGTGTAGGTCCACTGAGGAGAGGAAGGCCGTCTGTGTCGGATGAGTCTGCAATGGTACAATAATAAAATAAAATTATTGCTAATAATTCAATGCACAATACAGTAAGCTGACCTGATTACTGTGTGACCTAATGGTCACAGTCTTACATAATATGTATCGGGGCCTTCTGTTCCAATCCCAGCGATAGCCAACATTTGTGTTAAAACACAAATTGTTAGGATGCACTGAGCATGTGCCCGTAGGCGCAAGGTTAGAAAGGGGGCGCGCGGAAGTTTTTAAACAAAAAAACTAAGTACCTACTTACAGAAAAAAAAAACAAAATTTTTTACTTTCTATAGGGATGTAGGGCTTTCAAAGAGCGTCCCGTCTACTTGATTACTTCAGCTGTTACAAGTTCTAATTATTTTGCAATTAAAATTTATTATAAGTTATAACATAGTTTATTTGGAAAATAAGTAGTTATAATTTATAATATATGATCACCAGAGGGACGCCGATGTGGTGCTGGCCTAGGGCGCTGTCGACATTTAATCCGATTCTGGCTGTAAAGCTATGAAGTTTCCATCATATACAGGTTTACATCAGAGAATACCAGCGTAAAATAGCAGCTCAACGCTGCTGTGTTTCGTGCGTGGAATATAGAGAACCGGAGACTCATTTTACTGGAAACGAGGCATTCTATCTTAGTCCTCACGGGTGACAACGCATCTTAATTTTGATTCGTTATCGAAGATAGATGTAGATCTCTACGGGCCACAACAACCACTTACAATCAGGTGGACTGTGTGCTCGTTTGTCACCCTTATATTATAAAAAAATATCACGTAATATATATTGCATCGTGCATGGTAGACAGGTAAGGATAAGCAGGTATCACTGCATTCATTCATAATCATTCATCGAGCATATCAAAAGTCTACTACTGGACATATAGTATATGGACAAATAACCTCTCAGGGGAGGTTTTTGCCATAGTTGACATGTTTGGCGGATGCTTGGGGAGCCGCAGTTATTATTTTTTTTTTTTTTATAGGATAGGGTGACAAACGAGCACACAGTCCACCTGATGGTAAGTGGTTGCTGCGGCCCATAGACATCTACATCTATCTGCCATTACAAATCAAAATGCAGATGCGTTGTCACCCGTGAGGACTGAGATGGAATGCCTCATTTCCAGTAAAAAGGGTCTCCGGTTCTCTACACTCACCATACGAAATACAGCAGCATTAAGCTACTATTTCACGCTGGTATTCTGTGAGAGCGTGGTCCTTCCCCGGTCGAGCCGACCCATTCGTGCTACAACTATACTACTAATATAATTGCAGCATGGCTCTACCACGTTTTAAAAAATTCTATATATATTAAGATCTTGTTGCCCATCTCATTCCCCTCTATTATATATTAAGATCTTGTTGCCCATCTCATTCGCCTTCGTCATCTCTCACCCTCGAGATGATATAAGCACAGAAATCGTAATAATAAGAAACGAAATAATATTATTACGATTTCTGTGATATGGGCACCCCATCGTAATTATTACACCTTATCACAAGTCCATTACTGAACATAGGCATCCGCCAAGGAATGCCACAAAACGGTCCGGTCCACGGTCCAGACTCCAGAGTATCTAGAGAACCAGTATTCTCTATTGCATGTCGGTTCTTCTATGCTGGGCCAATGCCAACTTAGCTTACTAATCTCTTGGGTTGTGGCGATTACCCTGTTTTTTACTGCAGAATTTTTTAGTATGGGAAACTTAGAGCATAGCTCGCTAAACGACCTTGAACTTCCTCATGGAGGAGCAGTAGCGGATATTACTATATCTACACGTACATAGATACGTACCTCATAAGTACATTAATTATCATATCACATCAGATTTGGATAGAATTTTTTGTGACAAACATTGATTCTTTGAGAGGAAACTAAAGAAATGATTAACAAATATGATGCATAGGTACGTATCCGTATGTATTAGAAATAGAAATAGAAATAGAAACTTTTTTATTCAATGTAGATTATAAAAATACTTATTGAAAGTCACTTTTTTAATTTACCACTGGTTCGCAAAAAAAAACCTCTGTTCTGGGAAGAACCAGCAAGAAACCCAGCGGGACTATTTTTTTTTAATAATAGCTTACAATCATGTTTACAATCAACAACACAAGACAAATTAGAAATAGCTTGGTAGCGATCACCCTTCCCAGAGGTTATTATCATCTATAAATTCCTTAATATTATAATAACCCTTTTTATACAAACTTAGTTTAATAACATTTTTGAACTTTGTGTATGACAAATTTTGTATATTTTCTGGGATTTTGTTGTAAAAGCGTATACATCGCCCCAAGAATGAATTACTGACTCGGTGGAGTCGAGTAACTGGTACTACCAGCTTGTGTCTTGTAAATATTATAACTATGTACTTATAAAACTAAATGAGACTTAGCTGTTAAACAAAAAGACAGTGACAACCCTGCAACAGTAGGCATTGAAGTCTCGCGCGGCGTGGGAGTAATCCTATTATTCTTTTCCTATTATTCGTTTTTACTATGCCCATGTCAGCAGTGGACTGTTAACACATCGAAATGTTATAAGATACTAGCTGATACCAGCTCGCTTCACTGGGCGCACGATATTATTTTATTGCAGAACCTGTTATTTTTTTATGGGACTCTAGTGTAATCCGTTTCCTAAATAGCGTCTTACATTACGAAATGAGTAGCTATACTAAATTTCAAGTCCACCGGGTGTATAGTATGAGTCAGTCAGTCGGTGGTATTTCGCTTATATATAGACGGTGTTATTTTGCAATGACCGGCCAAATTTGCAGAGAAGAAAAATTAATTAAAAAATACCTCAAACATTCTGTCCTTTTTATCGTTTAGATTCGTCTCAGATCCATATTGTGTCATCATTGGCAACACGCGCTGTTTGTATAAGCTTGTTTTTAAATTTTGAGGTATATGTGACTCGAAGATGTGTGCCTCATAGTATTGACCTCTCATACACATACATCATATCATCGTCTCATACCAACGACTTAGTCGTTGTCTCATACATACACTCATGTCTTATAAACATTCTCGTCAACAACTTTGATTGTAGGGCTTCTAACAAATAGTAGCATAGGTGTGATATTGACATTAAACATGATCTTTATGATAGTGATAATATATTTTAAGAATGTTTAAAAACGTAGAACATAGTGATTTCTTATATTTACGCGAACACTACACATTGAAATAATACTAGTTTTTACGGAATTTATCGCGTATATTTAACTTTTTAAATACCCGACGTTTCGAACGCTTTAACAGCACTCATGGTCACGGGCGGGACTTAAAAAGTTAAATATACACGTTAAATTCCGTAAAAACTAGTATTATTTCAACGTAGAACAAAGGTTACACTTTTGACACAATAGTCTTCCAAATTATTAGCAGTTATCCATATAATACAGAGAAGTATACTTACGTGAATCCATCCGAGTGTAATAAGATTGTGTTGATCCTGATAATGAAATATTTCCTCTTCGTTATTTGTGCTGCACGAGTCTGCAGTTCCGGTCTGCTTGGGAACTATCACGTGAGTGATTTTTAGCCGATCCCGCTCCTGAAATTCAAATATTGAGTAAATTTGCCGTAATGTAGCGGCGTAAGTGAATCTAGTGGGGGGGGGGCTACACTTCGGCTGCCAGTGCTTTGGGCATTTCTTGGAGGAGGCCTATGTTCAGTACTGGACTTGTGAAGGGTACAGCCCATCATGAGGATGATGATGATGATCAGTGTGACAGTCGGTAATTTTTGTAATTTGATCGTTTTTTAGGTTTACTTTATATATAAATTAACGAATAATAAGCATAGACCAAGTTAATAAACTTAATTATCACAAATGTTAATGATATTTTGTTTAATACCCAATATTTTTGCGTTCCTATAGATTTGTCTATGAGTGTAAGCATATTTTTGTATGTGTATACTAATTATTTTGCTTACAGAATTATGTTTCTGATAGTTGTTTTGACTTAAGATAAACGCGTCTTCTCGTCCTTTAACTTCCGGTATAGCCTATTTATACTTCTACAAGTACAGTGGCGAGTTTAGTTATAGGGCAGTTGACAGTGAACAGGGAAGTGGGCAGTAGCGTTCAAATGTCTTCGTGGCGAGTTTAGTTAAAAAAAGTACAACTTTCTATTTTGAGGGTTGAACGCGAACACTTTGCGTCCTGTCAACTTATACACTGAGTTAAACTCGCTTGTTCACCCGAGCGGTGAGTTTAGTTGCGGATGGCGGGAGACACATGGGAGGGTAACATTTCGCACTAAACTCGTCAAAATAGATCAGCCAGCTATTTCGTTCAACTTAATTATTAACTTGTTACTTAACTCATTAATTGCTGTTCAAACGATATTTTCTACTTAACTTGCCAAGTTCGCAAGTTAACTCGCTACTGTACTTGTCGAAGTGTAAATCGGTCTTTAGCCGTACACCGCTAGGTACGTTTGTCCGGCCAGCCGACCGTGTGGACTTGACTATGACCTCTGTACGTACGAGTGTGCCACCTTCATATTTCTGTAAGTAGTATACACTCGGCGTCAAAAAAATCGCACATCCGAAAAAAATAATTTAAATACTATTTTAACACAACAGGCCAATGGCAATGTTGTGGTTTGAGGGTATCATTCGAAAGGTAATTTCATTAGCTTTCAGGAATTTTAATTGAATTTTACTTTTATAACGAGACGAAAGAGAAATTAAAGAAAAAGACAAGACAAAAAGACAGCATGCACTGCATTAACATGAATCCATCACCGACATAACCAGTATACGGGACCACATGTTCCTCCAGGATTTCAGTAATGTACCGACCAGCATTTAATGACCCTTGCCCACGGCCACCTCGAGTCCGGGAAACGCACACAAGTTCCGTTATCCCGTCGACGGATATGCCGCCCCAAAACATACCACGAGCCACCCCCGTATTCGACGTATTCTTCGAAACAGGGTTGTGTGAACCTCTCCCCCTGGTCTTCTGTAGACCCTTCTACATCTGTCATTGCAGAAGAGACAGACTCTCGTCTCATCAGAGAAGAGTACGGTCCGCCACTGTTCTAGAGTCCACTCGCAATGATTGCGAGCAAACTCTAGGCGATCTCTGCGATGCTGTGCAGTAAGTTTTGGACCTTTAGCAGGTCTATTGGCTGTTAAACTCTTTTCGTGTAACCTTCTTCTTATCGTAGAAACACTCACAGATGTTCTCGGAGTTGATCGAAGCTGTTGTTGCAACTCAACAGCATTTGTAAAACGGTTTCGTAAAGATGTGAAACGGTCATCTCTTTCTAATGTGCACCGTTTTCTTTCAGATCCCGGTTTTCTAATATAACCACCAGTCTACTGAAAACGTTGGAACACCCGTCAAACTGAAAAACGGGACAGGTTCAACTGTCGAGCAACGTCACACTGCCGCATCCCCGATTGCAATAGGGCAATCAATTGAGCGGCTTCTTCAGAGCTGGTGTCCATCTTTACTTGTTCTTACTTGGGTTACTTGTTCACACGTGAACAAGTAACAATGCAAAGTCTAAATTACGACTGACCCATATTTCATCCAGATCGACCCTTTTATATCCTTTTTAGGTGCTGTAACTAGCGTCCTTACTAACAAGCATTTGACAGTGTTTATTTTTGACGCTCTATAATGATAAATGTTTTTAATGATTTCATGATTTTTTTATTAATAATGTAAAGCTATTCAAATACCCATTTCAAACATACCAATATTTATATAAATATAATTCGTTTCTAGCCATTACAACCATTTTTCGCGCAAACTCACAGAGGTGCGATTTTTGTGACGCTGAGTGTATTACTTGCCATTTCATTAGCTATGACGCAACAAAAATATTCGAACCGCGTTAATAGTTTTAAACGGTAATTATTATTATTATTAAAGCTATTCATAAGTCTGAACATAAGCCTGAACATAAGGCTCCCCCAGGGAATTAACATACATGGTCTTGAGTCACCTGCATATATCGACTTCCTGCATCTCTTACCAGGTTTATACTCCGTCTACTGGGGGGCCGTAATACACTTCGCTTACCGGTACGAGATTGCCACTCAAGAACATTTCTTCTTCATCGGCTGTCGGTTTTTTATACATATGGATAAAGGACTACCTTGTCGGTCAAGTGATCGTAAACGTTAAGCTATTTGTCCTGCGCCTGATCTCTTTCCGGCCAAATCTAATTACCAGACGGACTATAAGATGAGAGAGTGAAAGTGCCCCTGTGCTTATGCCTGTCTGCATACACTTGGGCTACTATAAGTTCTGTCCTTCGTAGATTGTTAATCTCCGTTAAAGTCTGGCCGCTGTGACCGAAATTCGGTCCGGAGGGTATTTATATTCGTAAATATATTTTTTAAATACGTTACAATAATGGCGGTCATCGGTTACGTTGTCAAAATGTACTTATATTTTTAATGTTATTTATTACGATGGTCTTAAGGCTCGTTTAAAGTGTGGAGGGAAAATTGGAATCATAATTCGCGTAGTGTAGTGAGCGTGTCATTATGGGAGTAAATAGTGAGCAAAAGCTTACGCGCGTATGTTGTTGTTGGTCATAAATTACATTAAATTTCGGATATTTTTAAATAAATGTAGGAACCTTATTCACGCGTATTCTTAAAAAATACAAAAAAGGGTTTATCAGTATTTCCAATTTATAATTATTAAATTTAGATACTCTTTGAAAAATAAACCCGTATAAGTATATATAAATATATACATACATAATACGTAAAAACTCGCGCCTTTCACCCGGAAAGGTAGATAGACACTACGCACTTTCATTTGGAACGATCCTGATACACGTCTCTGGCCTCCTTTACATCCATATACCTACGCATACGCATAAATTTGCTTTGTCACTGTTTCCTCTTTTATTGTTTGTACATTAGTATATAAGGAATTAATATATAAATATAGTGCAGTAGTGACCAGCACGCCGGCGAGAACCCCGCACAGCTCGAGGTTGCGCGCCGTATGGCCCGCGGCCAGCGCCTGGAAGCGCGCCAGCAGCGCCGCGGGCACGTGCACCGCGCGCAACCGCCCGCCCGCGCCCGCGCCCCCGCCCGCGCCCGCAGCTGCACTGTACCAGTAACAGAAACAGAAACTTTTTTATTCAATGTAGATTATAACAATACTTACTGAAAGTCACTTTTTTCATTTACCACTGGTTCGCAAAAAAAACCTCTGTCCTGGGAAGAACCAGCAAGAAACCCAGCGGGACTATTTTTTTCCAATAATAGCTTACAATAATGTTTACAATAAACAACACAAGACAAATTAGAAATAGCTTGGTAGCGATTACCCTTCCCAGGGGCTATTATCATCCATAAATTCCTTAATATTATAATAACCCTTTTTATACAAACTTAGTTTAATAACATTTTTGAACTTCGTGTATGACAAATTTTGTATATTTTCTGGGATTTTGTTGTAAAAGCATATACATCGCCCCAAGAATGAATTACTGACTCGGTGGAGTCGAGTAACTGGTGCTACTAGCTTGTGTCTGTTCCTAGTATTTACAGAATGAATATCACTTATTTTCGCAAAACTACTTTTATTTTTGTGTACGTACATTACATTTTCATAAATGTATTGAGAAGCCAGAGTTAATATATTAATTTCCTTAAATTTTTGTCTCAGTGACTCTTTTGGTTTTAAATTATATATTGCTCTAATGGCCCTCTTCTGTAAAATAAATATAATTTCAGTGTCAGTCGCGTGTCCCCATAGCAAAATACCATACGACATAATGCTATGCAAATAACTAAAGTAAACTATTCTAGCTGTTTAAACACTGGTAAGAGTTCTAATCTTTTTCACAGCATATGCTGCAGAACTAAGTCTGCTAGCTAGTTTTGATATATGGGGGGAGCCATTGAAGCTTTGCGTCCAGTGTGATTCCAAGAAAATTGGTGGTATCAACAAGACTCAGTTGCCCCCCATTTAAAATTACATTTTTGTTTAACATTAGGAGTTACGAATTTCATACATTTAGTTTTAGTTCCATTCAAATGCAAATAAATTATTAACATTAAACCAATTGACTAACTTAGCTATAGCATTATTTACTTCGTCGTAATTTAATAACTGTCGTTTTAATTTGAAAATTAATGAAGTATCATCAGCAAATAATACTATATCATGGTTATCCCCTACTATGTAAGGTGAGTCATTAATATATACTAGTAATAGAAAAGGGCCGAGAATTGAGCCCTGAGGCACGCCCATTTGTACAATCGACCCGGAAGAACACATACTATTAATGACAACTTTTTGCGTTCTGTCACTTAAATATGAAATAATTAATTTAAGAGCATCGCTTCTTACACCGATTAAATAATACTACTAAGTACACAAGTTGCACTCCTTTAATGTTGACTGCTTGCCGACGTTTAATAGCCTACATAGTTATTATTAATTACATAAATCGCACACATAAACTAAATAAAACTTTATCGCTGCCCGCGGGTGTCCGTACTATTTTGCATCTTTTCCCTTTCCTACGTCACGTCTGACTTTCCGTGATTAATAAGGGCTGTCAAAAAATACATTGCGAAATGTAATTAAGTTACTTAACTGAAATACCTATTCTGACTATGATCGACTGACCATATTTTGGCACCTATGTGGGTTCTATGATAACCAACGCACGCAACTTGCAAGGATATTCGTCGGGAATCGCAATACTTCGTTCGGAAAAAATAGGTAGATAGTGTAAACAACAAATAAACCTCAAATACGATTCCTAACAGAAATATGATCGTATTCCACGTAGTTAACAATATTTTTAGTAAACAAAGTTTTAATTTCAGTATTTTGTGTTATTATAACTTAAAATATTTTAATTACAAAAAAAGTATAGGTATGTAAGTAGATACTTGGATAGTGAAGTAAATTTCAACTAAGTTTTATTATTAAGTACTTAGGTATTACTTCTGTAGTTAAATTATTACTTAATTCTTTTTTGCTGTAAGTACTGCACTGCCTATTTAACAAAAAATATAAAATAAATTTTCCTTTCATAACTTCTTACTAAAATCCTTCGATAGCTTAAAGAATGATATATCTAAAACCTTTTGTTGATAATTTAGCATCAATCCACGCAACAACTACAGTAGGAACGACGTTTTGCCATTATAATTTATCAAATAGGTAATATACATCATATATATAATTCTTAAATTATATTAGAACTTTTTCAACTATTTTATCGTACACATAAATATACTAAGCAAATACTATTTCAACTAGTATTTACAAAAACTATTTACGTAAACAGCGTTAAAAAACTTTTTAACATTCAATCGCCTACGACGCGGTAGTCCCAACTGCGTATTCGGCTCAGACCGTCTCGCAATTGTAGGTAATTATTTCACACAGATAACAAGTGTGACAGAGAGCTGAGACACTTTAAACAACTAACCCCCAGTCCACACACTCGTAGAGTGGCATGGGAAGTTTAAGAGAGAATTTTCAAATGATACGTGACGTACTTCCCTAACGGGGGCTCGACTCGGACTACCTTTGCGCGAGTGTGTGGCCAGGCACTCGCGCACATATTGCTAGTTCTTTGACCGCGCCCAAAAAACCGACAAAACAGAGAGCGATGGGCATGACAAGGAATATGACGTGCGGCATGACGAGTTTTGTAGCCACACTACGTCCCTGCCTCCTTTCCTCGCTACTTCCCATGCCACTCGCGAGTATGTGGCCGAGGCGATAGTACTTACTAAGTTAATTTTAAGTGCCCTTTTCGAAAAATATAATATCTGTAACGGTGAATGACTGTTATAGTTATATATTTTTTTCTTATATAGGAGAGGGGGCAAACGAGCATACGGCTCACCCGATGGTAAGTGACTACCGCCGCCCATTAACAACTGCAACACCAGGAAAATCTCAGGTGCGTTGCCGGCCTTTTAGAAAGGAGTAAGTTCTTTTCTTGCAGGTCCCTAAGTCGTAACGGTCCGGAAAAATCGCCGGTGGTAAACTATTCCACAGAGAGGTCGTACGCGGAAGAAAACTCCTAGTGAAACGCACAGTGGTGGACCGCCAAGCATCCAGATGGTGTTATTGGTATCGGGAGTTTTGCCGAGGTGTAATTCATGAAATTTGGCGGCTGGGATAAATCCCAACAATTCCTCACAGCACTCCCCGTGTTAGATGCGAAAGAAAATAATGCAAAGGGATGCAACATCTCTTCGCAGCGCCAGTGAATCAAGCCAATCGGAAAGCACACGGTCGTCAACGATTCGAGCAGTTGCGAAGCTAGGGCTCCAAACTAGGGTAAGCCCATGATATGGTTTTGTTGTTTTTAGCAGTTTTATAAAAAATACACCAATCTTGATCTGTCTCCACGCTTCAGTTTCATATTCAGTGCTGTCGAGGACGTGTTTAACAAAGCACACAGAAGGCATACCATTGCTAGATAGATTGTATTACATATTAGCAATTGCATAGCTTCGGTGGCTTTGAAGAAGGCCGTTTGGGTTTGCTTGAGCGAAAGAAAGATATTTAACATACAATACAATACATGAACAAAATAAAAGCATGAACAAAGTACAAACAAACTATGTACAAAATTAAAAAAAAAAAAACAGATTATTTATATTCTAAATCGAATCATCTCTCTTTCTTAAGGAAACATTTGATTACGTCCGCGTAAAATGTTGGTGAACGTGAATTGTACTCGATGCGAGTTTTCATTACAAGCCAGCCATTAATAGGCTTGTAATCGGAGCTTGCATCATCTACAAAGACCTTAATGCTCCGGTCTGCAAGAAAGCTAGTGATCCAATCGCACAATTTCTCGGGAAGCCCATAGGAAAGGAGCTTTGAAAGAAGCGCTTTGTGCCAAACCCAATCGAAGGCCTTCGCAAAGTCCAAACTAACGGCCAAGGCCTTCACCTTAGATTCTACAGCCTCCGTTCGACTATGAGTCAGGTAGACCAGATCACCAGCTGATCAACCCCGACGAAAACCGTATTGGTGGTCACTAATCAGTTGGTGATCCTCAAGGTACCGCATGAGCTGGCAGTTTATAATGAATTCCATTATTTTGAAGAACAAGGAAGTGATGGCGATAGGCCTGTAATTATACGGATCTGAGCAGTCGCCTTTTTAGGGATAGGGTGGAGGTAAGCCGTCTTCCATGATTTCGGGACTACGCCTAGGGAATAGGAGTACCGGAAAAGACGCGTTAGAATCGGTGCCAACTCTGAAACACACGTCCTCAACACAATTGGGGAATTCCGTCAGGCCCACTCGACTTGTGTATGTCCATGGAAAGGAGTGCTTTGCGAACCGGGCGTTGTGTGAACCGCACATCCGCCAGGGAACACTCACACCGCGGGATGGTCGGCGGTGTGCTCCCCCCGTCATCGAAAGTCGAGTTGGACGCAATGAAAGAACGTAGCAGATCGGCTTTCTCCTTTGCGGTATGGGCCAATGAGTCGTCTTCCTGTGCAGAGATGGAAAAGATGGCTGACAGAAATTCCCTTGGACAGCCTTGGCGACAGGTTCCAAAAGGAAGGTGAACTAGTTTTTCGTCAATTCTACCTATGTGCTCTGATTTTGCCTTGGCGATTACTCTTTTAGGGGCCTGGAGGCGGAATTATACTTCTTTCTAAGGGCGCGGGTGTTTACATCCCGGTACTTTGATGCGTCAGCCCAGGCCTGGTAGCACTCCTGTCTATAACAAGATGTTATTTTACATGAGCGACTAAACCATGGCTGAGATCTGCCTCCGATGGGCACCACAGAGGAAGGAATAAAAAGTTTCATACCCTGAAGTACCACATCAGCGACAGAATTAGCAACGTTGGGATCGTTCGGCAAGATGCAAACCCGCCTCCAAGGGTAGGATGCAAAGAAAGACCGCATTCTATCCCAATTGGCCGACCTATAGTGCCAAACATGATGACAGCCTGCAGAATGCAACCGCGATTTCAGCGTGAGTGGCACCACACTCCGAATTAGACAACGGTCCGAGGAGCCAAGAGGGCCGTCGACAGAGACCTGATATACGTCCGGATGAGAGGTCAGCAGAAGATCCAACAGGGAAGGTGCATGATCCTCCACATCTGGTATCCGCGTAGGGGTCATTCCATGTCAATTCAACACAATTTTTCAGAATTGATGTCTCAGATTATCATGATTTTTACGTGCAGCAATATATCATAGAATTATGAAAAAATGCAATATTTAGTTATGTAGCACAATTATTTTTTAAGTCATTAATAACTTAAAAAATAATTTTAAATACTTAAATTTTTATGAAAAAATTTCATGTACCTTTGGATTTAACTTCAAAAATTCTTATTTTTTTATTGAAACCCTATCTTGTAGCATATCATATTAAAGCCCCATTTAACAGCTTTAAAATGAGACCACTCCAAGGTTTAAAGGTGCCAAAACATTAAATTTTTTCATAAAAATTAAAATCTTTAAAAATTTAATAACTTCAAAAATAATTTTGCCACATAACTGAAATTTGGTAATTTTTTATAAGTCTATGATATATTGCTGCATAAAAAAAATCATGAAAATCTGAGACATCAAGTCTGAATCAGTGTGTTGATTACTGTTAAAAATATGACTTACTAAGTTTTAATTCAAATGACGGCCATGTTTATGTTTCTTTAATTTTTTTGTTGATAAAATTGTTCACACGAATGCGAATACATTACATAATTAAATTTAAAAATTGAAAACTGAAAACATCAATAAAAAGAAAGTTTCACGAAAATATTTTTTGCAACACTTGTAAATGTGTTTTATTTTTGTAATAATAAAAAATGATCTAGTTCAATAAACGTTTTTAACTAATAATTATGTACATACCGTTAATAAATAATAATGAGTATTATAATATCCAAAAACATTTTATTTCCATTTTCGTGACAACCCCGCGATACCGCGTAAATACGTCATTGCTATACAGGCGTTGTGGCAACGACGAACATCAAAAGCATTTCACAATTGAAAGGTCTTAAAACTGTGACTGCAGAATTGCCGGAAAACAACCATGCGTGAAGAAATATAATATTGTTTAATAGTGATCCTGGAGCAAGTGCCTTATTCAATTATCGAAAACCACTGTAAACTCATTTTCCTATCATTATTTCAAAAATATTAATGTAATATACCTAATGTTTAAAATAATAATTTCAAATAGATATATTATTTTACGCAAAAAAGGTCCGAATGTTTAATTTTTAAACTCATGTTGTAAAAAGTAAAATGTTGTCAATTAATGCAAAAAAATTACAAACATTGGTTTCGAATGAAAACTTTACGAGATGAAAGATAAAGTGTAACAACAACGACACAGGAAATGACTAACAAGTGGAAAATCAAAGTATTTGATTCGAAGATTTATTTTATAGCCCCTATAGTATATGAGATAATCATCAAAAACCTTTTTTTGGGATAAAATATAGCCTAGATAACTTCTGGCATTGCTGTCTAACTGTACGTAAAGTTGCATTGCAATCGGTTTAGCCATTCCTAAGGTTAGCCTAGACAGAGAGACAAAGGTTTTAATAAATATTTGTATTGTCTAAATAACACGCAAATCACCCTGAGGATAATAAAAACTAGTTCTAGAAGAGGACTTAATTTTATTCATACAATACAGCCTATCGCAGTCCGCTACAGAACACAGGCTCCCTATAACATAAAGATTCTAATGGGGGTGATATTTGCCACACTTTTTTTACTTACTTTTTACAGAATAAGGGTAACAAACGAGCACACAATCCATCTGATAGTAAGTGGATGCTGTGGCCCATGGACATCTACATCTATCTTCAATTAAGAATCAAAATGCAGATGCGTTGCCAACCCTGAGGACTGAGATGGAATGCCTCGTTTCCAGTAAAAGTGGTCTCCGGTTCTCTACACTCACCATACGAAACACAGCAGCACTAAGCTGCTATTTTACGCTGGTATTCCGTGAGAGTGTGGTCCTACCCCGGTTGAGCTGATCCATTCGTGCTGCAACCACAATATAGCTGCAGCATGGCTCTACCACGTAAAAAACTTGACAGGCGAGTTGGCAAACGTAATATTTTTCTAGTTATTAAGACGCGGCTGCCCGTCTCTCCTGGTTTCTGTCACCTCTTACGATACCTACGGCACGATATAGATTAGTGGATATCCTTAAACCACCATTTTCAATTTTAAATTTATCTGTACAGTTATATAATGTAATGAGACAATATCATTGTTGTGATGTATTAAAAATAATTTGAACTGTAACTTGGTGTAAGCAACATGTGAAAAGAGGCGGGCGCGACACGCCACTCTTTGCTTCCCCATTACAGAGTTGTTTTGCTGTCATTATTAAATTTCGGATTCTTGTATAGCCTGTCCATCCGATGGAAATCATTCGATCCATTACCTTGTATTTATATTTTAATTACTTGTAACGTAATTTCCGACTTATATATTATTTAACACTTTTTTTACTAAAGGTACAAATGGCAGACTTAATGCCATATGGCACTTTTTACTAGTCAAGCAGAAAGTTAGTGAGAGAAGTGTGTACTGCAGTGGGAATATATTATTCTCATCCTTAGCACATATAAATCCACTTCTGGACGATAAGCCTTTCCCAAAAATTGGTGGGTTTGGCATAAATCCACATGCTTGCAGAATTAAATAAAAAATCATCATCATTCATCATCATTACAGCCCTTCACAAGTCCACTGCTGAACATAGGCCTCCCCCAAGGTATGCCAAAAAGCACGGTCCTGAGCCACCTGCATCCATCGACTTCCTGCATGTCTTACCAGGTCGTCACTCCATCTAGTGGGGATATATAAAAAAAATAATATCAAATAATTTGTATCAAAATCATAAAATTACTGGTGAGGTCGAGACGGCGGTATCAGTGGCGGCACAGGTTGATAGTGAAGTGCCGGAGGTCGAACTGGTTCAGAAGCAAAATCGTCAGGATACAACACTCCATCAACAGGCGGAGCCGATGGAGTTACCGCCCATTCTTCCTATAAGTAAAAAAACATATCAAAATATAACTAATTATATTATAATAAAAGTAAACTATTATTACAAAAAAATAACTACTTTTTTAATTGAATTCGATATTTACTTTTTTTAAATTGCATTTGAAATCTTAAAAAATAGTTGTTTTGCTGTTAAGGTTGTATGTTTGTGGTGGAGCCACGTGTTTAAGGCTGCCGAAAATCTAGTTCCCCGGTCAAACCTCAAACCTATTACGCGAGATATTAACTAAAGTGGACTGTATATGCGATTGCTTCTACGCTTACGTAAAGCGACTACTATAGCATGCGGTACAATGCACTCGCTCTTCCCTAAACTAAACTATTACTTGTCGAATCGATGAAAGGAATCCTGCTTGACTAGGAAAAAAAAAACACAGATTGGAGCGGGTTAAATTATTAGCAAGCAGGTATAATTAAGGAATATTGACTCACCGGGGTTTCTTCTTCCTGTCGATCACTATAGTGACTTCTGGAACACTCCGGAGAGAGGCGATGCGCGACGATATCTCACACGAGGTGAGGCGGGTTCCTGGAGCTCGACTGCTTCCAGGCCAAAGCGGTTTCCACTAGTGAGGTGTTTCCAAACGAGCGCGCGGGAAGAGGAGGTTGTAGTTCAACGACGACTGCGGCGGGAGAAGAAGAGGCTCGCGCATCGGTCGCGCGTGTCTTATATATCCTCGGCTCGGGTGATTACGCGATGTTCTAGAATCGTCTTCTTTCCCCTCCCACCCCACCACCCCGATGTGTCGATAGGAGGGTACGAATGATATTGTTTGGAAAGGAAATAATGATTCTACAAGTTCCTACCGTCAAAATAAAAAACGCGAATGGTTTTCCGCGCAACCATCTCCCCCCGCCCTTGAAGGATTTCCTTCAAAAAAAAATAACTAAACAACTAGAGCTAAGATCGACTAACAAATAACTAACTAACGCTAAGATTACCTAAATTAAACTACAATTTCAGTCTAGAAAGCTAATTTAAATTATGGAAGAGGCAAGGGGCACAAACGGATAACAGGACGTAGGTAAGACCCAACCGTGGTCTTAACGCGAGCTATCCTAATTACTCCGTCGGAACCGGGAAAGACCTCCTCGACGATTCCTAACGGCCAGTGGAGAGGCGGCGTATTCTCCTTAGTGAGCACAACTACGGTTCCTACAGCTAAAGGCTCTGTCGCTGTGTTCCATTTTTGCCGAGACTGCAAAGTATGCAAGTATTCCATCCTCCATCGTTTCCAAAACGATTGCACTAACCGATCTAATAATTTGTGGCGTGTGGAAATGCTAAGTCTGTTCTCATCCATATCCGCGGCGGGCAGATACCTTAGAGGCGTTAAAGTCAAAAAATGTGCTGGAGTTAGAGCCAGCGGTTCCGAGGGGTCACTAGATAACGTCCGACAAAGTGGGCGGCTATTCATTACGCATTCAATTTGAGCGAGCACCGTACTTAGCTCTTCGAAGGACAAAATTTGATCTCCTATTACTCGGTATAAGTGGCTCTTTAGACTTTTAATATTAGTCTCCCAATTGCCCCCAAAATGACTCGCGGCTGGGACGTTCAGAGACCACTCAATGCGGTTCTCGGCTAGAATGTGAGCGAACTCCGAATTATAATACTTGCTAGCTAAGAGCTCGTGTAGTTCCGATAGAATACGTTTTGCACCGACGTAGTTCGTACCGTTATCCGAATATAATTTACTTACAGGGCCTCTGCGCGATAGAAATCTTTTAAATGCACCCATAAAGCCTGCTGTGCTTAGATCACCAACGAGTTCTATATGCACTGCTCGAGTAGTTAGACATACGAAAATGCAGACGTAAGCCTTTGTGGATCTTATACCACGCCCGCGAGTGAGCGTGACCTTAAACGGACCAGCAAAATCAGACCCGGTGTGCGTGAAGGGCTTTACCGATTGTATCACTCTACAAGATCTAAGTTCCGCCATTTCCGGAAATGACGGCTTGGGGCGTGCCCGAAAGCAAGCTATACATCTGTGCACCCGATTGCGTATTAAACTACGTGCAGAAAGAATCCAATAATTCTGACGCAAGATCGACATCAATAAATCGGGGCCAGCGTGCGAGTTCAATTTATGATGATAATCGACTAATAAGTTCATGATATGGTCTTTACGCGGTAAAACTATAGGGTGCCGTTGGTCGAAACTCAATTGCGAGTTGGACAAGCGTCCACCTACCCTTACAATCCCATCCTGTAAAAATGGCTTAAGGCGTTGAAAGGCGCGACTACAAGCTCTATTCGATTGTAATCTTGTAATTTCTTCAGAGAAGTGCGCACGTTGAAGTTCACGTAATACTAGCGACTCGGCATGGTTGTAATCGGATGCTGACATACGGACGTCGCGGTAAAAGCTTCGCGAATCGACAAACGTAAACTACGCTACGCAATAATTTCGACCAAGAGGACAAGCGGTTCGCCAGAGCAATGATTGGAGAAACCTCGCTCGAAACGTTCGCCACTAGAGCGTGTCTCTTCTCTTCCGGCGGTTGTGACACTGACGAAGGTTCGAAATCGGTTATTGGCCATTGTGAGGGATCCAAGTGAACCCAAGAAGGTCCATGGAACCAAAGCGGGTGGTCCATTATTTGCATCGGGGTGAGTCCCCGGGATAGACAATCGGCAGGGTTTTCCTTACCGGACACGTGATAAAAGTTCCGCGTTTCTAACTCGTCTTGGATCTTGGCCACTCGGTTCGCGACAAACGTATCCCAACGGTGGGGTGAAGAATGAACCCAACATAAGGCGACGGTGGAGTCGGAAAAGGCAAATATTCTTTCTATGTGAACTCTATCCCTACATGCGCCGATAACTGTGGTAATAAGCTTGGTGAGTACTAATATTGCGCAAAGCTCTAAGCGCGCCAGAGAGACAACCTTACGGGGGGAGACTCTCGACTTAGAACTAATGAGGCTAATCGAATTTCTACCATTATTCTGGACATGGAAATATACAACGCCCCCGTAAGCCTTCTCGCTGGCGTCTGCAAATCCAACAACCGTTATGCTGCTATTTCTATCGACATTTATATGACGCGGTATTTTAATTTCTCTTAGTAAAGGAAGTTCCTCTCTAAAGCGCTGCCACAATCGAACAATGCTGTCAGGCGGCGAGTCATCCCAATCGCATTCAAATAACCAAAGTTGTTTAATCAAAAGCTTAGCGTATAATACCACCGGAGCTACGAAACCCATGACGTCCCATAATCTAGCAACGCATGACAGTATTGTGCGCTTTGTGCATTTCTCTACGGGCGGATTTACCTTAAGGCTAAACACGTCGGACTCTGGTGACCAACACAGACCGAGCACCTTGTGTGTATCGGAATCGTCAAATTCCTTTATCGCCGAAAGACGGTGTGATAGTGGGATTGTATCTAAAACCGGACGCGAATTACTAGTCCACTTCACAAGATCGAATTGACCCGATTTCATGAGCCTTATAACCTCGGCGGTGGTTAGGGTGGCCTCCTCCACGCTATCGACCGAATACACAAAATCATCCATATATAATCCGCTCTCAATTGCCCTCTTAGCTTTAGGATAAGAGGGACCTTCATCGTGAGCGAGCTGTCTCACCGTGCGTAACGCATGAAATGGGCTCGACTTTAAACCAAAACAAACGCGGTTAAATTCTAACACCATTAGAGGTTCCTTTGGGTGGAAACGATATAAAATGCGCTGGAATCTACGGTCGCATTCACGGACCCCTATGCAAAGAAACATTTGGCGAATATCGGCGGATAGTGCTATACTAAACAAACGAAAATTGACTATTATATCAAATAAACTGCCCTGTAAATTTTGCCCACTATAGAGGATATCGTTAAGCGACAGGTGAGTGCTAGTTTTAGCACTAGCGTCGAGCACTACACGTAATTTAGATGTAAGTTTGTCCTCTCTAATGACTCCGTGGTGTGGTATAAAATACGACGGTGTGTCTTCGTAGTTATCTAATTTCGAAGCCACAAGTGATATGTAACCTTCTCTTATATATTCGTTAATGACGCCGTCGTAAGCTTCCTTTAACTGGGGCGAAGCGAGCATCCTACGCTCCAAGCTGTAGAAACGTTTTTCCGCCATTTGACGCGAATCGCCGAGAGATAAAACATCTCCCTTAAAGGGTAGCGCTACACTATATCTACCGTTGCGATCACGAACGGTCGTGCGGACGTAAATTTCCTCGCATATCCTGTCATCTGAACTAGCTATGGGTGGGACGTTCACCTCCTCCATCTCCCAAAATTTGCGGACTAACGACTCGAGCGGTTCGACAGCCATACCACAATAAGAGGCTGCCGAAATACTATCTAGGATGGGGGCGGAGCCAAGGATCACATAGCCCAATACGGTTTCCAGTGCGTAAGGCGCGGTATGCGAGGAGTTGCCCCTGACCTTATTGTTTAACAAAAGATGAGGGAAAAGCGATGCCCCAATGAGCATGTCTATGTTTCCAGGAACGGCGTAAGTGTCGTCTGCTAGAGTCAAATTTTTAAATTCAATCATTGCCGAGGTGTCAACCGAAACGGTTGGCAACCGTTCAGTGACCCTATCTACTACTAGTGCATTTATATCAAAGTTAACGTTACGATCTATCCGAGAATAAAATTTTAAATTTATATATCCCTGTGTCGCTTTACTAGTACCTCCGATGCCTTTAACTACAGGACATGAAAGTGACCTATTTATTACTAAGCCTAAGCGCTGACAACATTGTCGTGTTATAAAGCTATTTTGGGCTCCGCTGTCCAGCAGTGCACGGACGCTTTGTTTGTTTCCACGCGAATCCCTAACCAAAATACGCGCCGTACCCAGTAACACGGTTGAAGGAGGTTGTGCTCCCATATTTGCCAATGAGCACAGAGCGACATCACCAGGTCGACCGCTAGAATCGTTGACCTTAGTAGGGGTGAATTCCTTATTCGCCTTACTTGACGCCGCTATGTTGCTATTTTCAAAATGTAATAGCGTGTGATGTTTCCTGGCGCACTTGCTACATACGGAACTCGAATTGCATTTTGCAACTAAATGCTTATCGCTTAAGCAGTTCAAACATAGGTTGTTTGTTTTTACTAACTTATAACGTTCGCTTGGTGAATATTTACGAAAAGTCGCACAGTTATATAAATTACCGTGTTTATCTTTACATACTATACAAGTATGCTGGAGCGATGTCGGCGTAGCGGTTACGTAAGTTAACGACCCTGCTATTTTAGATGGTTGAGTCTGTCTACGGTCGACGCACCTTTTAATCTCCTGTTTAACGTTCGGTGAGCGCTGCATCACCTTTATTTGATCTCGCACGAACGATGCTAATGAATGAAAGGAAGGCATCTCCGAGCTACGATGCTCCATTTCAAACGCACGCACGGTGTCGGAGTCTAATTTCTTTAATGCTATATGGAGAAACACCACGTCCATGAGGTCATTAAACTTCAAATTCTTAAGTGCAGCCACCGATGCCACAAATTTATCGAGAAACTGCTCTAAGCCGTTGATGTTCGCGGATGATATAGGTTTAAGATCGAATATCTGGTTCAAATATTCGGAAGCTAACATTCTCCTATCTTCATATTTAGTTTTAAGCGTTTCAAATATTAATACGTAATTGTTTGCTGTAGGTGTAAAACCCGAGCAGATCGACTGTGCTCTGCCACTAAGTTTGCTAATTAAGTAATATAATTTTTCAGCGTCCGATAACGATGGGTTGTTGTGTATATTGTTTTGAAAACTACTGAAGAAGAAGGGCCACGTCTTAATATCACCATTGAATACCGGAATATCTATTGGCGGTAACCTAATTGAGTCACGAGGGCGTACCTGCATTTCAGGCTTCGCTTCACCTTGAGATTGTAGCAATTTTGCGGTTCTCTTCACGCGACACAACATATCTTCGAATGCCAGCAGCGGTTGGTAGTTCACTATGTATTTCGGGTCGGTTTGTAGTTCCGAATGATTAATTTGATCTAATATTCTTTCGTAATCTGTCCGCAAATTATCTATCGTTTCGATTTCATTTAAAAAGGCCTCCCGTACTGCCTCTATATGAATGTTCTTTATATAATCACTTATATTCTGCATACGCGAAAAGAGTATGTCCCTCTTGGCATAAAGCGTTTTAATTTTGATTTCACTTCCACTAACTGCCATTTTAAATTATTATAATAAAGTTATATTAATCACAATTAATCTCACACGCATAAACGACGTAGGATGAATACTCGGCGTGCCGTATTACGTAATCAGATCGAGCGCCCGATGCAGTCAAGGCTACGCGTCGTTTGCTAAACCTAATAATTTTATAAAATTGTGGGGTAAGCGTATCAAACGGTTGCTATCACGCCGTTTCAATTATTTAATAAGCTTTAAATTTAACCAAATACGAGCGCTATTAAATGAATAATTCTGTTTGCGAGTAACAAATCAAAATTTTAATTTAAACGAACACTATTTAAGTCTATTCTATAAATTAGAGTGCGTTATCTAAACAATTAATTTAATAATTCGACCAGAAAATGGTTGGATAACCACTAAACACCAATCCAGATCCTGCCGAAGTGACCATAAAATGGTGGAGCCACGTGTTTAAGGCTGCCGAAAATCTAGTTCCCCGGTCAAACCTCAAACCTATTACGCGAGATATTAACTAAAGTGGACTGTATATGCGATTGCTTCTACGCTTACGTAAAGCGACTACTATAGCATGCGGTACAATGCACTCGCTCTTCCCTAAACTAAACTATTACTTGTCGAATCGATGAAAGGAATCCTGCTTGACTAGGAAAAAAAAAACACAGATTGGAGCGGGTTAAATTATTAGCAAGCAGGTATAATTAAGGAATATTGACTCACCGGGGTTTCTTCTTCCTGTCGATCACTATAGTGACTTCTGGAACACTCCGGAGAGAGGCGATGCGCGACGATATCTCACACGAGGTGAGGCGGATTCCTGGAGCTCGACTGCTTCCAGGCCAAAGCGGTTTCCACTAGTGAGGTGTTTCCAAACGAGCGCGCGGGAAGAGGAGGTTGTAGTTCAACGACGACTGCGGCGGGAGAAGAAGAGGCTCGCGCATCGGTCGCGCGTGTCTTATATATCCTCGGCTCGGGTGATTACGCGATGTTCTAGAATCGTCTTCTTTCCCCTCCCACCCCACCACCCCGATGTGTCGATAGGAGGGTACGAATGATATTGTTTGGAAAGGAAATAATGATTCTACAAGTTCCTACCGTCAAAATAAAAAACGCGAATGGTTTTCCGCGCAACCAGTTTGTATATATAAAAATTACTTGTCACATTGTTTGTTCGAGATGAACTCTTAAAGTACTGAACTGTTTTCAATGAAATTTTGCACACTGTGTGCAGTGTAGTCCAACTTGAGAGATAGGATAGTTAATATCCCGATATACCCTCAATAGTTTTTATTACGAATTTATGGATTTTTTATAAAATAATGGTTGTTGTTGACCAGCTAATAGGTATAATTAAGTAAGTTCTGGAACAACTTAATTGGAATTTTGAGAAGGAGGTTGATTGTTCTATCAAATAGGACTCTGTAGTGATTTGAATATTCTGGTCTTGGTCGAATCCACAAGGAATAATAATTTGAATGGCCTACAAAATATTGTTTCGACTCTGGATTTTTGTTTAGTAAACATAGGCATTTCTGACTTATTGCCACAAAGCATGGGCATAAGCCATCAAATAAACAAATTACACCAATCAAATCAAAATATTATAGATAGGTACAGAAGAGAAAACTATTTTTTGGGTATAAAATATGTAATATAATCACAATAATATCATTATAAGGTATAAATTAATTTTAATATTGTGCCTCTAAGAAAAAATACATTTTGGCCTATTTGCTGTCAGTAAGTATTTTTACTTTATGTAATGAATTTTATTTTCAAACTTAATTAAAACTACGTCATCATTTCAGCTCATAACAAGTCCACTGCTTAAAACAGACTTGCCTCAAGAAATGCCTCAAAGCCTGGGTCTTGAGCCACCTGCATTCACCAACTTCCTGAATTTCTTACCAGTCGCCCTACACTTCGCTTTCTGGTACAAGGCTGCCGCTTGAGAATCTTTCTTCCCGATTGATTGTCGATTATTTGAGCTATACAGACGGCCATTGCCACTTTAGCTTACCAAAAGACTATGCCATTTATTTTATCATCTAACGCTTCTTCAACACTTACCTAATAGGTGGGATTTAAGGCAAGAAATAGCTTAAAAATTAAAAAAAAATATAGTGCTTTCTTGCAGTATATTCTGATAATTTTTCTAAGAATATTATTTATAAAAGGAATGCAGATTAATACCGTGTTTAGCAAGTGTGGAGTTTTTACATTAGTATCTTGTCTATTTTCATCAGCCTGCAAGGATACAGCCAGTTTTGCATCTTCTCGCTCTTGTTTTTTCCTTGCTTCTTCAGCAATTAGCCTTTTTTTCTGTAAGAAATAAAATATTAGGATACTTTCCTGCCCAAATTTATCAACTGATTGCGTTTTATAACCTCTACCAATCAGCCTCTTTAACGATTTTTATTATTTGCTTTATAAATTCAATTTTTATTTATAACTAGTGATCTGCTACGCCTTCGCACAATTGATTTTCAGACCTCGAAACAGTGTCACCTAACGCGTGCGAATGTCGCAGCCGCCGCGGGATCCTAGGCTAACACAGTCCCCTAATACTAATTTAATGGATTTTCTATTGATTTATTATTGATGATCTATTTCTATATCCCATGTTAAGTATATATCCATCCATATAAAAGTCCACTGGCTTTCCCATATATGGAATAATCAATAATCTCAAAGGGAGGATTTTGTAAAAGTACATGCATTTGGCAGGCAAATAAAGTTATTTATTATTTAGAGTGCAGGTCACCCTCTGTTTTAGTTTTCCTTTGTCCCTTCTTACGACACCCATGTTAAGTATATATATTGTGCCATAATTCAAGGATATTGATGAGACTTCAACTTAGAATAATATCAAAATTTTTTAAATTTATTTATTCATACTAAACAGTAATAATAATGCCAACCTTACTTTATACCTCAAACATGAACATCAATAAGAACCATGTAATAATCAGCTTGTAATATGGTATACAGCAAATGTATTCAATAAAGAGAAAGATGATTGTCAATAATAAGTTACTCTGAACTTATATTTGAAATTGACTGTACTTTAAGGCCTCGAACAGCCCACGTCACTTAGCAGCGCTCATTTAACTGTATAAAATAAATATGATGCAGATAGCTCACACAATATAGCAATGCTCTTGAATTTTTCCTGCACAAAGGTCGCACTTGACGTTGCTGACGTCTTAATATATAATAGAGTATAATAGAGTCGGAAATATGTAAATGTACACAAAAATAAAACACTGTTTTATAGAATAAGTGGCCCGTACACACTTATATCCTGATGACCATGATAGAATGTTTAGCTACTAGTAAAAAGGGTATCTAGTTCTCTACATTAATTATAGGAAACACAGCAGCATTAAGAGGATAGAGTAAGTCAGCTCAAATTCTAATTTCGCCCCCACTTCCCCGCGCGTCGTATGCTATGTACCGATATGTTTGTAATCACTAATACTGTAAGTAGAAAGGTCGTTAGACACTTATTTCATTAGGTTTATCATATTTATGCCTGTTTCTTAACGCCAAGCCAGCCGCTTCTTATTTTTATCACGGTTATTTCCCATTTTAATTTTACGTCGTACTGTTGCGTAATGTATATTCTGATCGTAAACGACACAACTTCTCCCTTCAAAAGCCTAATTAAAAATAAAAGTAATTTCTTTTTACAGTGAAAATAATGGTATTTTAAAAAAAGTAAATAACATAAGCACTGCTTTATAGTTAGTTCAGTTAGTATGCAAAGTTTCATGATCTTATTTAAAGTGTTTTATGAATAACAGCGGTTTATTGTTTATTTTGGAGGTAACTTTGGATTTTTTTTCTATCGAGAAAATTTTACGAAATCGTGTTTTCGTCTAACATAATCATTAACATTAATCCTCAACTTTACCATATATTTATTTCAAAATTAATGCTGCAATATTTTCGGCATAACGAAGGATCTTGCTAAGCCATTTGACATTATATTTCCCCTTAAGCTGTTATTTTTCGCTGGTATTCAGTGAGAAGGTAGTTCTTCCCAAGACAAGCTAACCCATACATGCTACTTTCATATTATAGCTGCAGCTGTCTCTACCATATCAAACTTCAAAAATTTTCACCATTAGGTACCTCATTTTCTTGAAACTGCTCATGCTCTTTAGTATATTGTTCTAGAAGCATTTGTTTGAGTTTTTCTGCCTTCGGCATCACTTCTTTTAATTTAACTTGGTTAACTGACTTCACATCTGCTGGAACTGAATTATAGTCAGGATGCTTCCTTATTTTATCCAGAAATAAAGTCAGGAATTTCATATATAATATGTAAGCATTTTCTAGACTGCCCTCAGCCAAGTAGACATTTGCCATTCTTACCATCTCTAAGCCAGATCTATAATACCTACAAATATATTAAATAAAAATTTAGTATACTGCATTTAGAAATTAAATACATTTATTTAAGTAGTATGTAAAACATATATATACAGTAAAGAAAATCACTTTATAGTTAGTTACAGCCTATATATATATATACATCCCACTCTTGAGCACAGACCTCCCCGCTCATTTCTGAGAGAGTTTTAGGGCAAGGAATTGTCCGCCGCCCTGCCCCAATGCGTGTTGGCGAATTTCACATGTCTTCGAAATATTTTTTTTCTTATTTCTCAAACATGCAGGTTTCACAATGTTTTCCTTCACCGTCGAGCATGTGGTTAATCAGCACTTAAAATTGCAATTAACAATTTTATTGGTGCCGGCGGGGATCGAACCCGGTTTGCTCGCATACTGTGAAATTTACAGCGAGTGGTAACCATCTGAGCTACCACGGCTCACTTTATAAATCACTTTATATAAATGATAAATACATGACTATGATGTGTTGATCATCTTTTTGATCAGCAACTAAATTTTTTTTTCAATATTATCATGACAGTGCCAAATGTCTATTAGTACACAGTGACAGTTGTTGTAACACATATTCAAGCAGTGACAGTTACAAAAAAACCAGGCTCATAACTTCCACGGCTAGAGAGCAACTTACATCGTTGTGTAACATGTTTTTTCTTCATTTATTACTGCTTATCAAAGCCCACTGCTGAATATAGGTCACCCCTTAGATTGCCTCACAAGGGAGATATTTACCTTAGTAGTCTCCTGTGATTAGGGTTACCAACTCTTGAAAAGACCAACCCGGGAGAATTTTATATAATGGAGTACAGAGGGGCGGGGGGTGAAAGAAAATCTGAATAATTTATTATCGATTTGTCGATTACTCAAAGCGAGTGCCAGTGACGGACAGTGGCGAAGCTTCCATTACAGCCGAAAAGCCGGTCTTGCCTTATTAAACCTGAATCAATCAATAATATATATATATATATATATATATATATATAAAATTGTAAAATGTTTCAAGCTATTTCAAATTTCCCGCCCACTCCACTGTTCGACACGTGTCGACCGATGACCTCGTATTGCCTTAGCGATACTGCTGCTGTCATAAAAAATGAGTTTTAATAGAGCTAATAGTTGTCTCCCTCGCTCGCGTGGGCTTTTTACGGGGCTTTCGAGAAGACGATCACTCTCTTTCTAACCAATGGCAAAATATTCTATAATGAAATATAACTACGATTGTATATATAGCAATTAGTATAGAGATTTAAAGCCAGGATTTTGGGAATAAATTTGTTAAAAGCGGAGGCGCGCGGGCAATACGTTTGCAATTCATTTCACGTTTCAATGTTTCTTTACTCTGTGTGCTTATTTAACGTATATGAGTTCAAAATTTATGCTTTTTTAAAGATTTTTAATGAAAATGGAGGATAATAGTATTCCTTGTGATGAATTGAAGTGTGTTAAAGTGATAATCAGAGAGGAAATCTTTAAACTTTGTTGAGATAATACACAAAATTAAGAGTGTATTTCAGACTTATCAATTATCGTAATTAAAAACAGTTATTGGTACAATTAAAACGTTCACCAACATTTTACGTGGACGTAATTAAATCTTTCCATAAGAAAGCGAGATGATTCCACTTATCTTATCTCTTATCCATTAGAATGTAAATAATTTTTTTTTTTAATTTTGTACATAGTTTGTTTGTACTTTGTTCATGTTTTACTTTTATTCATGTATTGTATTGGATGTAAATATTTTTTTTCTTTCGCTTAAACAAACCCAAATGGCTTTCTTCAAAGCCACCGAAGCTATGCAATTGCTGATATGTAATACAATCTATCTGGCAGTGGTATGCCTTCTGTGTGCTTTGTTAAACACGTCCTTGACAGCACTGGATATGAAACTGAAGCGTGGAGACAGATCAAGATTGGTGTATTTTTATAAAACTGCTAAAAACAACAATCTATATTTTTATCAATTTATATCTTGGGCTTGCCCTAGCTTGGAGCTCTAGCTTCACCACTGGTGACGGATGCATATAATTCTTAGGAAAACCAGAGAAATTATTGCACCCTACCCCTAATAGTTCGGCAACTGCTGTTTTCTCATTTTCTAGTTGTTATTAGTTAGACGCTGCAGCTCATCTTCTGATTTGTTCCCTCTGTTACTTCTTATAACACCCACGAGATGAAGAGTAGTAAATATTCTTACACACACACTACACTGTAACCTGGTTGAGGATAGACTGATGACACACAACCTAAGAGGTGCGAGACATCTGGTATCGCAATATTCAAACCATTTACCAAGAGAGATGATTAAGGCAAAACCTCCCCATAGCGGGACAAGTCGGTCATGGTCTTAATACTTATATAAATAATCTGTTTATTTCATGATAATGAACTTTTAGTCTATTTGGACCATGGGACTGGAACATTTACTAGTGTTATTTCCATAGGGAAGTCTTTAATAGATTTAAAAAAATTAGAATGAGGAATGTTACGATGATATGATCATAATAGTGAGGAACAAGACAGATAGAAGGCCCATTTTTATTTTTAGAGTAAGAAAAGTGACAGCCTACATGGCATTTTACTGCTTGTCACAGGCCTCCTCTCATTACTGAGATGGTTCCGAACAGCGAAGAGGCCACTCTTGCAATGATGTGTTCTGGCAGGCTTTACATGATGTTCAAATATTTATGTCTCATATAAACACAGATTATTATTTATACTACGTTACTAATAAATATTTTTAGTTATTAGTTTGAAGAAATAAATATTTTTACCTCCTTGGTGGCACATTAGAGTCTACTTCAACCATGGTTCCATAATGTGCTAATTGCTTCACTCTTACTGCTGGTTCTAATGCAGCCAGATCTTCATTTTGCCGAGTACGTTTATCGGGCATAACGATCAGCTGAACACTAACAAAAGTATTATAAACAAGAATATTATTAATTGAATAACTCAAAACTACAAATATTAAATAATTATGAAAATATGTAATGTAAAACAAACAACAAAATTTGTTTTTCTTTAGACTTTGCTTTGACGTTTTATTTTTTCTTTAGATAGGGACTAGTCAGGACTAGTAGTATTAGTACTTTTGCCAGTATTTTATATTGGTAACTCATTAACTCTTATAGTAATAATATGATGTCTGTGCTTATTTATTATGTACAAACCTTTGAGCATAGAAAATATACTCAAAGGTACAAACAGTATGCCCTTTGAACAGTAAACAGTCAACAGTAGGCTGGGTCCTTCTAGAGACACTTTTTGTTTAAAAATTTCAGCTCTCCTTAACCTTCTAGAAATCCAGTTCTAAAGTGCATTCGTCGTTGATTACTGGTTATCAGTGCACGATTAAAGTTTGTGCTTTTCTCAATCTTCATTTTAACGATATTTACTTCTAAGAGAATGCTAAACTAGACATGAGTGATAAATAACGTCACTGAAAAAATCATCGTGATCTGCCACCAGAGAATATCACAGTGACTTTTTGTAATAACGTTGTTTCTTTCCATCACATTTACTCCGTCCAGTGTTGCCAAGTCTGAAATCTAGCGGACGGTAGAATTCTTCTAAAAATACGGTAGAATTTTCGAAATTATGTTGTAATATATATTTGAAATACGGTAGAATTACCTTGTTTATTTAGTAGCATGTTATGGGTCAGAGTTAAAAAAAAACATATTTTTAATCAGAATCGGACAGTATAATTGTTTCAATATTTTTATACATATCATTGTTATGTTTTGCGATCATAGCGTGAGTGGGATTAAAATCAACACAGTTTTTTCCGTGACGCTGTATGGCTTGCTGCGATAAGAGATTTCCCTTGATGGATTTCGTTAGGAGTTTATTCCGTTTTTTTGTTTTTATATCGTTAACTCTGCTGAAGACTCTTTCGCACTCAGCATTCGAGTGTGGCAGAGACAAAATGGCCAACATAAATTTTGGCAAGTGTTGGAAATAGGTATTCCCTTCTCGATGTTGGTCACGCAGTTCTGCGACCTGAAAAAAAAATGATTAGGCTGCTATAACAATAGAAACCAATATGAATTCACGTTGCTTCGAGTTTACATGGAAACTTACCTGGTGCCAAAATACGTCAGGGGGTTGACTTAAATCCAAATCTTTGTAGTATAACGGCAACTTCCGCCACTCATCATCTAGTTCTTGTTGATGTTGGATTGAAGTTGGGGCAATTCTGGGCAGTAATGGAAATAACGACGAAACTGACTCTTCCCTGTCATCAGAAATTACTTTCTCTAGATCAAATTTTGCTATTTCTGTCATAATTTTGTCATTAAAACAGTATCGTTTACGAAGGCCCACACAAGCTCTAATAATAAAATTTTTACACATCTTTCTGAGAGTTAACTTTCTTTCTTCATTTTCAACAGAATCTAGTTCTTTCTGGACACCTAAACCTAGATATATGTCTTTTAGGTCCTTGTGATTTATTTCTGTCATTGGATCTATAGTTTCAATAGGAGCGGAATTTACATAATTTCTGTGTAAAACCAATAGTAACAGTTCTTTATAAAAAGCTGTCATTTTCCCATGTAGTTTCGTAATTAAAATAGATTCGCTCTGAAAACAGCTATTTAATGTTGTAAATTTTGGCAACATCCAAGCCAAAAAAATAGTAATAAGCCTTGATTATGGGATCATTCAGGCATGCATGAATATCGTGGCACTCCGATTCTTCCAGCCATTTGCTATTGAAATAAAGACGTAATACATCCCATTGTTCCAGAATCCTTTGCACTACTGCATTTAAAGACAACCATCTAGTCTGGGCTGGTCTTAGAATTTTGTGCACATCCGCCTCAGCAAAATACTGGAACTCTTTCAACTCACTCTGCCTTTTACTACTGGATTTAAAATAATTATAAATATTTCGCGCCATTTTTTCACAATTTAGTGGAAGCTCTTTACATGCGTCACTAGCGCAAAGATGCAGAGAATGGCAAATGCATTTGATCACAATTATGCCTGGACAACGTTGACGAAATCGACTTGAAACTGAATTGTTACATCCCATCATTGTGTTGCATCCATCAGAGCCGAAACCTATGATGTTTTCCGTAGGAATCTCATACTTTTGAAATGAACCTATAACAGTATTAAAAAGTTTTTCGGCATTTGCAACATGATCGGTGGTTTTCTCATCAAATAATTGAATCAAATTCCAAAACCGAGTGATAACTTTACCAATCATTGGATCAAAATACCTGACCACTACAGCTACTGTTTTTACTACAGCAATATCTGTGCTTTCGTCTATCAAAATTGAAAACATTTGTGATTTCAAGTCACTGATCAAGTTTTCTTTTTTCAGTTTCCCCAATACAGTTATTTATCACAGCTTGAACTTTAGTTCTTTTTAATCTAATATCTTTGGCTATCTGAGAATCTGGGAACAACTTTGGTAACAAATCTGCTAAGTGATTCATGACATTATGAGATACCTTATGCTCAGCAACAAAAGCAGCTAATTTTATTTCTGAAGTCTTTACCAATTGCTTTTCATTAGTTGGCATGGATTTAAAAACGCTTACTATAGACTGTTGTTTTTTGGACGTTGAAGCACTACACCTCTTTAAATTATTCACGTGTTTAGTTCCTTCTTTGTGGCGTTTTATTACACTTATTTCGGCACTGAAAGATGTATTGCAAACATTGCAGACCGCCTTCGATAAGTCCCTATTATCCTTTCTTAGCCAGTCACTATATTCTTTATTCAGCAACCATTCTTCCCGAAACTTCTGCTTATAACGCTTTCTCTTAGCCGGTACTCGTGTTAAGCTATCTTCTCGATCAGTAGCGCTGTCGCCATCACTCTCCATATTTTTAAACACTCAGATCACACACAACACAACAAACTCTTACGTAATTTTAAGTATTAATGAAATGTTAGTCGTATCTCGTTTATGATACAAATAAACTAGGAAAATTAAAAAGCTCTAAGTATTCATTGAAATTCAAATACATACAGCACCCCCCGAATTCGTTCGCATAATATCTCCAAGCTGGTACCACGCTATTGGGGGATTTCCCGACGCATAAAACAGTGTTGTCGGTAGAATAAAAGGAAAATACTGTAACGTAAAGAAAGTAAACAATCAAACTCGCTAAAATTATTTTAGTTTATAGATAATCATATTTAGATACGATCTTCATTGGGTATTACGGTGTATTTTGCTACCGTAATTATAATCCTACGGTAGGTGGTAGATCTATGCTGATTACGGTGTTTTTACCGTAATTACGGTGCAGTTGGCAACATTGACTCCGTCTCACTCCCGTCACTGCGATACTAGACATGGGTAGTTCGCGAACGATTGAAGGAAATGAACTACTTCATTTCGCAAAATAAACTTATCATTCATTCAGTATCATTAAAAATGTGTCTCTACTTCATTTAGTTCAGCCTTTCTTTTCGCTCCACCACTCACTAGCACATGCTCGTCATTCGTTCGTGTCACTTCGGCGCCGGCCGGTCGGCTTCGGCTGGAGTTGGCCGGCCGACGTGTAGGCGCGGCGCAGCGGGGCGTTTTTGCCTAGGCCTACACGACACACGTGCACGAAAGGTCAAATAATATCATGCAACAGTGTAGTTAGTCTAAACATACTAATATGAGCTTTCTGTTTATACCAATAAAGTTTAATTTAGCGTACAAAAATGTACGTCGAAGGATCGGCAATATCGACAACTCTCTTTATGTAGCATTGCTATTGCAATCAAAACTGAGCTTTTTGCGGTGGAGATAAAGTGTAATAATTTAGAATTTGAATTCCTTACTCGCATAGTTCACAAGTTGAGTTCGACTTGAGGTTGAGGACAAACGGAAACGGAATGCACTAATAGTCTAATACTGCACTTGTTGACTTGTGCGGTGCGTTACGTTTATTGTAGGTAGCTATAGCTAAAATTGTGTTATCGTATTTATCCTCTATCAGTTTTAAAAATATAATGATTAATTGAACTAAAAGTGACAATATAGATAGAAAGGAAAGTACTGTGTGGTGGAACTATTTAACGGAAAAAGGACCCAAAAAGACGAATTCGTACTCTCACTGTTCTAGTAGCTATATTTTTGTGTTAACGTATAAATTACATATCTACTTAAGTGAAGTGCATCATTCGTCGTAAATCACTCATCAATCACACTTGCGAGCTCGATATCCTAGGTTTACGGACTCGTTTTGGTTTGCTGAACTAAATGAAGTACTGAACCAAATGAGTGGACTACTTCATAGAGCGAAAAGATATACTTCATTCATTTATTTTCACTGACACATTTTGCGCATGTCTTTGCGATTAAGGTTAATGTAATATGGAACAAGAATAAATCGGAACGTGTCCGCCCGCGCCCCGCCTGCGCCGTTCGGAATACTTCGGAGATAGTCGTATATTTTCGTGAAATGTTGAATTATCAATTCTAGCGTATTTGACAGTCGACTCAGTTTACTCATTGTAATTTGTCAAGTTTGTGCACTTATAAATTTGGCGCCATTTTTTTTCTTACCTTTTCTTTGCGTGTTGATGCAAATTACGACGTGCAAAGTGTTAGAAATCAGTTTATTCGTTGTGTAAATAACAATAATAGTGAATAGTTCAGTGTATTTAGTGTAGGTATATAAAAACTGATCTCGGCCATTATGGCAATATACGACAATATAAGTAATAATAAGCGACTAAATATCAAATCGTGTATAATCACATTACAAAACGTTCCAAATAGTGGGACAAAGTCACAGTGATTTTTCACCGTGAAATTTTTATAACTGGAACAACAGTCACGGTGATTGACTTATAACGACTTAGCCCATAGCCGTGTAGTGGCGGTTGAGAATATCCACTACCCCATATCTTCCCGTGGGTGCCATAAGAGGCGACAGAGGGACACAAAAAGGAGATGATAACAAAAAATTACACCGTTAATTTATAGAAACGGTAAAAAGTTGGACATGTTTCATCGCAATGTAATGTTGCATTTACCCTCTTCACTTATCGCTAACTACACTTAGGCTACCCGACAAAAGGTAGTTGCTGATTCTAACGTCAAAAGTATTGTTGACGTTATTGTAAAAAATCGTAGCTATTTAGATATTATTTTCAAACATGATGGTGTTTACAACTTAAAAACAAACCAACCTAACTATAGTTTGTTTTGGGACATAAAAAAAGTCAAATCCTGCTCCTATATAAATTTGGCCAACGTCCTATGGCCGGTTATTGCAAAATAGCCCTGTATATTATACTTATCAATTGCTATCGGTTAGTCTCGCTAAAACTTAAAAAAGACTAGACCAATTTTAATGAAATTTTTGTGTGTTTAAATGGGTCCCTAGATGGTTTAGATTAACTTTTTTTGACGATATCCAGAAATCACCCGTGCGAAGCCGGCGCGGATCACTAGTACTTGATTGTTACGAATTAACTTATAACTAGGAGTGGTTACAAAACGTAACTAGTTACTGAAACTATCTATTCACACAATAGCGGGTAGCGGGTTATTGCAGTGCAACGAAACTATTACAGTAGACGTTTTAAGCTGAGAACAAATTATCGGACGCGTCCGTCAGCCGCGGCTGACAGACGCGGCTTAGCGGTGTGCACGATAGTTTAGACGGCGTCCTCGGACGCCTCGCTTCGGTCATACTATATCTATAAAGGTTTGTCAATCGAGAAACATGACAAACAGTGACAGCGAGGACGAATTTATAAAGTTAGCGGCAGCTGCTTTATGTCGTCCTCCAAAAAAAAGGGGACCCAAACACTCCTTGTCCATGATATTAATGTAAAACGACTCGAGTATGGTGAATTTCATACATTGTATTTCTACTCAGACTTTACAAAAAGATGATAAACGTTACAAAATGTACTTAAGAATAAATACATTTATGGTGCTGCAGTTTGTGGTTATATAGCCATTCGTGGCCACGAACACATTCAATTAATTTTTCTTCATCACACATCATGTCGCGAGCGCAGTTGGTTCGCTTGTGATACTCGAAACGTCCGCGGACGCGTCCCGTGTCCCGTTCACACTGTCCGCGGTCGCACAAACATCCAGCCGGCTAGTTCTGTTCGGACGTCCGAACGCTCAAGAGCAACGCAAGGTCATGTCCGCGTCTTAAGACCGATAGTTTGCACAGTGTTGTATTAAATGTACTGGCTAGATTTCAATGAGCCGCGTCCGATAATTTGTTCTCAGCTTTACTCAGTAACACGATTCACGTTTCACGAATCACGAACGAGCGATCAGTAACAAAACGTTTATTCGGATATTTTCGCGATGCATCGGCGACGGCTTCGGCTGTTGAATTAGAAGCACATGAGTAGACTTTAATACCTGTAGAATGGAGTAGATGGCGGCGGAAAATATTCTATAAAAACATCAATACATGTATTCATTTGATTTATTACATAAAATGTAGGCTTGAGATGGCTAAAAATAAGCATTGTATTGTAATAATTATTTGCTATAAAATGAAACTTACATATATTCAATATTTTATGCTGAACTTGTGGGTGAATTTATCATAATCATAATTATTAAATAAATCGTTTGCCGTTAAATCTTTTCAAGTGATATTTTTATCAAACCGTGCGAAATGATTTAACAAATAAATAAATTTAACCATTAACACCATGTCTAATTCTATACGAAACGGTAACAAACAAGTTTTCTCGTGAAACGGACATCGTTTCATTCGCAACGTTTTTCGATTAAACACGTCGTGAAACACTCTATTGAAGCCGCTATTAAAATAGAGTTTCAATAGTTTCTTTTAGAGTTTCAATATCCTCTATTAAAATAGAGTGTTTCAAAACCCTCTATTAAAATAGAGTGTTTCAAAAGCCGCTATTGATATTCGATAGAAAGTTTCGTTTCGTTACTCAAAAAAGCCGCTACTACCCACCGCTAGTTATAACTGAATATTTAAAAAATACACCCCTAGAGTATAGGCGAGGAGGGTGATTGCTGCCCTTTGCGCTATTCTTGAGAACTGTGAACAGGTACTGTTTGTGGAGGCTAGTGTGCTCGAGTTCGTTATACACTGATAAGCTTCAAATTTTAAATGTCCTTTTTTTGAGTACATCACAGGAGATATTTCAGTTATAGATGGGCCCGCTATCATTTAACTTAAAAAAAAACAAAAACGAAATAGAAGATACCTGCGAAGTTTCTTTCGCCATTTCTTCTTCGTTTAGAGAAACCTCATTTCGTAACGGTAGTCGACTTAAAAAAATTACATTTAAAAAACGAAATTTGATTTTCTTACGTCGAAAAAATAAATATATATTTCATTTCCTGTCGGGATACCTACACTCCACGCTAATAATATTCAATTTCGTGGATGGAACGGGCGTGCCATGCACCCTTTTACTCGGACGGCGGTTAGATAAATCAACTGCACACTGATTCTCGTATATATTAAAATGAACTGTACTTTTAAGAATAACTATATTTGAATATATTTGAATATATAAGACCAAAATCGTAAAGAAACCTATTATATATCTTGATGAAATTTAATCAAAGACATTTAAATATATATATAAATCTCTGCGAACGTAATATACGTTTCAAACTCTGTGAAAAAATTTTGGCATACGGAAAATGAAGAAGGATTTTTTAAAAGTGATTCTGTTGATTCACGCTGGGTTATTGTTGGTGATGAAATGGGCTTTATACCTACTAAAGGCGCAATTGATATTTAAATCTCAGTCAGTCAGGTGATTACTATGATGACATGAACAAATTTTATTAAATGACTACAAGATAAACTTATATCTAATTTATTGTCAAAAAGTTTAATAGTGACGGATAATACGCCTTATCATTCGGTAAAGGTGAATATTAAATATACACAGTCGGGTCATAAGTATTGTCACACAGTAAAAACTTTTCTTTTAGAATGCTGGCCACAAAAAAGTTTATTGAATTCGAATTTCGAATTTTTCATGAAAATAAAACTGTATATTTTTTAGAATTTTACTCATTTTTAAATATGGAGTGGACGCTTAAAGAAGACTGTGTTACAGTTATTGCGTTGCATCGTTGCGGTTACGCGCCAATTCAAATTTTTGACATACTGAAAAATTTGAATATAACCAAAAGATTCGTTTATCGTACCATCAAACGATACAATGAAGACTCTAGTGTAGATGACAGGTCAAGAAGTGGTCGTCCTCGGTCTGTTAGGACTCCAGCAGTGATAAAAGCTGTGAAGGCGCGAATTCAAAGAAATCCCAAACGTAGGCAGAAACTATTGGCCCTTCAGATGGGGTTAAGCAGAACCACGGTGAAAAGGGTGTTAAATGAAGACTTAGGGCTTCGGGCATATCGAAGAAAAACAGGACATCGTTTGAATGCTCGTCTAATAGACCTGAGACTGAAGAGATGCCGCGCTTTGTTGAAGCGGTACGCGGGAAAAAAATGTCTTGAAATTCTTTTTTCGAATGAAAAAATTTTTACCGTAGAAGAGGACTACAACAAACAAAATGATAAGTTGTACGCACACAGTAGTGAAGAAGCGAGCAACCGTATTCCGCGTGTCCAATGAGGTCATTTTCCATCCTCGCTCATGGTATGGTTGGGAGTTACTTATTGGGGCTTAACAGAGGTACATTTTTGTGAGAAAGGTGTAAAAACTAATGCAGTTGTGTATCAAAATACAGTCCTGACTAACCTTGTGGAACATGTTTCTCATACCATGTTCAATAACAGGCACTGGGTATTCCAACAAGATTCGGCGCCAGCTCATAGAGCGAAAAGCACACAAGACTGGCTGGCGGCGCGTGAAATCGACTTCATCCGGCACGAAGACTGGCCCTCCTCCAGTCCAGATTTGAATCCGTTAGATTACAAGATATGGCAACACTTGGAGGAAAAGGCGTGCTCAAAGCCTCATCCCAATTTGGAGTCACTCAAGACATCCTTGATTAAGGCAGCCGCCGATATTGACATGGACCTCGTTTGTGCTACGATAGACGACTGGCCGCGCAGATTGAAGACCTGTATTCAAAATCACGGAGGTCATTTTGAATAAACTATAGTGTCATAAGAATCTATGTTTTGTTAAGTCCATTTTGGTATATAAATGGTTACATAATGAATAAACTTGTTTCAATTATTTTGTATTAAACATGTGACAGAATTTATGACCTGACTAGGTATGTACCAACATTGTATTCTACCAAAGCTGATATGCAAAATTGGATCACAAGTATGGGTTATCTTCTGTACCTACTCTGATGAAATCTCAAGTATACGAAATTATAAAAGAGCACAAAGAAGCTCCAAAATATTAAACTGATCAATTGCTTGAGGTGCATGGACACAGAGTGGATGGACTTCTACCGTACCTCTGCGGGTTAAATGCCATAGACTTTATGTGGAGTCTTTTAAAGACGCGTGTAGTAAGAATCTAGGATAGGAAAAAGATAATACAGCACAATTAGGTCGTCCGAAATCGCTAAGCTTCTTAGGTGACGTCCTGAACAATCTTAGATGTCGGTCGAATTCTCGTAGTCGCTTCCCGGGGTAGAGTTCACTTTTTTGTTCCCGAAATAATTAATTTTCCGATCGCAGGCACACGCTTTTATAGTCGATAAAAGAAATATTGAACTTTCTACGCCAATCTGGGTCATTCCACTCTTTTAACCGGAAAGTACTAGAACACTCGAAATAACATACAATATCCAAAGGAGAAAAGGCTTTAACGTCGTAGACATAATGTCGCTTCTTGCTTGCATTAATAGTTCGGACGTTATCTATTTATACGTGCATTTCATTACTTATTGTAGGGAACATACTCGTGCAATGTGATGTACCTAATACGCAACTGGTTCCTCTAAAATTATTTAAATAAATAAATATTTCGTAGTAACGACTTTACCTTATGAAACATTTATGGAACACAATAAGCAATTAGAAGTTAATACAAAATAATACCAAAACAAATAAAGTATACAAACCATCAGCACACTGCTTATATCAATGTAATACAGAGAAGACTTTCTGCAACACAAACCTTTGCTTGTTGAATTATCACAAAGGTCACAATCTAACTACTGTTTTTTTAAAGAAGTAAAATCACACGAGCACACAGCCCACCTGATCATAAGTGGATGTTGTAGCCCATGGACATATACATCTAGCCTTGATTGGGAATCAAAATCTAGATGCATTGTTACCCCTTAGGACTAAGATAAAATGCTGGTATCCAGTAAAAAGGGTCTCCGGTTTTCTACACTCACTATACGAAACACAGCAGAATTGAGCTGCAATTTTCCACTGGTATTCTGTGAGAGCGTGGTCCTTCCCTGGGCGAACCGACTAATTCGAGCTACAACTATAAGATTGCTGAAACATGGCTTAACTACGTAAAAAGAATATGACGCGAAGAATGACTGTTTCCAGCTAATTACCTTTGCCAACCTACGTCGTAATTTATACTGATCGTACAAGTGGGAGTTTCGATTTTTACCCTGACTTTGCTGCAGTTTCTTTTATTTTATTGTCTGTTTGTATAATTATTTTCTACTTTCATTTAATACAATAAATAAACATGTTTCGTGCAAATATGTATTATAATAAAACTGTAAAACTATATATAATCTTGTTTTATATAATGTTAACGTGTTAAACAAAGCAAAAAAGCTTATAAATGTCAAACACATGGCTTTATTTTTTTTATTAAAATTATTTAAGTTTCGCAATTCCTGTTTTTACTATATTTTTCTTGATAGTTTAATGCATAAGCTGATGAAGTTAAACAATTAATATAATGTATTGCAAATAAAAAAATATCAACACAAAAGTCTCCGTAATATAACGGAATAGAAAAAAAAACACCAGCAAAAAAGTGGGCACCAAATACATGCTGCAAGTAAAAAGAATAAAACATGAATCATATTATTATAGATTTTGTATATAACTAAGAATGCGGGATAAACAGACGGAAAAAATTTATATAGGCAGTAACAAGGTTGTCCTTTCATGGACTGTTGAACTATCTCTTGGCAATTTATCTCTTGAAAACCTCCTAACTGAATGAAATTTGAAAAGAATTTCCTCAGTTTTCCGAAGCGTAGTTTTGGTAGTGGTTTTTTTCTCTTGAAATATGTTGGCAATATATTTTCTAAGCTGTCGCTCAGTCGATAAATTTTTGATTTGGAAAATCTTTTTTTATCTACTCGCCGCGGTTGGAGGCTAGATGGAAAGGTAGACTGAGTAGGTCTACTTATAATTTTGGGTTTCGGTAATGGTAGTGTATTAACAGCATATGTACGTTTACCCATATGAGGGGGCGGTAGTGAAATATATTTTACAACTGGTTGAGTTTTGGGTAGTTTTTTTGTAGAAATCATTTTTCGCTTCATCTTACGATGCCGTGGTGTATAAACTTTAATGATTGGAGTAGGTCTTTTTAACATAACTTTTTTGGAGTGTCTTTTGATAGGTTTCGGGCCAATTGCGGTATCACGAGTACGAGAACGAGCCGGTAAATAAAACTTATGCACTGTTACAACCTTCTTTTGCCCATCAGGGAGTTGTTTATCTTTAATTTTCGAAGTTTCTTGAAATTGTTCTACTTGATGACGTTTATTCAATTTAGCAGGATGTGGAAAAAATTTTATAATTTTTATTGCTCTACGAATTGATGTTTTCTTTGTTCTTTGGAAACGGCGGGTACTGGTACCCAAACTGTGGGTCTCATGTACAGGCTGGGGAAAAAATTTAATAATAGAAGTAGGTTTTTTTGTAACTTCTTTTGACGTGGAAATAGATTCACCTGATTTTAGAGGAATTCTTTCTTTTGTCCTGAATCTTTCCATAGATCGAACATTTACTGCGGTTGTCCGAGTTTTATGTCGTGGTTGTGGAAAAAATTTAATTATCTTTGTTGATGATTTTGTTCCAACTTTCGCTTCTTCTTTTTTAATACTGCGAGTGCCACTAGCAAAGGTACGTAAACGATGTCGCGGTGATGGAAAAAATTTCAAAACTGATGTATTTTTGACTAAACGTGCAGTACCTCCCCTTGTTCGTCGGTGAGGATGTGGCGGAGGGAAAAATTTCATTACAGATGTTTTCTTTATAGCAGCGGTATTACTGGATGTTGTTCGTGATTGACGTCGTTTAAATGAAGGAAGGAAAGGTTTGGGAAGCCTAGTATTAATCGCAGCAGTACGTCTGGAATGTCGAGGGGCAGGAAAAAATTTCATTACCGAAGTAGGTTTCAATAAGCTAGCACTACTTGCACTATCTTTCTTCTGACGACGTGATAGAAACTTGGTAAATGATGAAGGCCTTGGTATTTTAGTATTGACAGATGAAGTACGTTTTTCATGTTGCGGTGCAGGAAAGAATTTCATCACTGAAGTAGTTTTGAAAGGATCAGTCGTACTTGCCGTAGTACGGGTTTTGCGTTGTATCAGGGAAACAGTTTTAGGAAGTCTAGTATTGCTAGATGAAGTATGTTTTTCATGATGTGGTGCAGGAAAAAACTTCATTACACTAGTTAGTTTGAATGGATCAGTATTAATTGATGTAGTATGAGTACGACGACGTTTTGAAGAAGTAGGTACGGTGCGTTTTTCACGATGTGGCGAAGGGAAAAATTTTATCACTGATGTTGTTTTTTTCGTATCATCTTTTTTTTCTGGTTCTACTACTATCTTTTTATCTTTCTTAACTCGAGGAGTATTGCTAGCAGAGGTACGGGAACGGTGACGTGGCGCTGGGAAGAATTTAATTACTGAAGAAGCTTTAGTCACTGTGCGTTCTGGTGGATTACATTTAGTAACGGTTACAACATCGCCCATATGAGAGGGTGGAGGAAAAAATTTGATGACAGATGTAGATTTGCGAACTGTCTCTTCAGGTCTTTTTAGAGTTTCTGAAGTACAAGTTGTAGATGATCTGCTACTTAAAGGAAGCTTCTGGCAAGGGCTTGGCTGTCCAACGCAAATTGGCTTGCATAAACTGGGATGATCGTTAATTTTTCTGTCGGGGTGGTGATGTTTCATAGATTTACGTGAAATACGTTTACGTGTAGTTACTGTAACATTAATTTTATTATTTTTTGAATGTTTTGGACAATGCGTATAATTATTAGTTTTTGAGCTGGTTGAGTGGAGAGTTCTTTTAAGACGTTTTGGTGCTGATTTTGGTACACAAACCCTAACCTTTTTACTTTTTCTCAAAGGACATTGTTTATTAAACATTTCGGAGCATTCATCTGGAAAATTTTGTATCAAATAACGACAATTTTGTCTTCTTTTTGATACTTTTCCCGAACATGAGTTTTTTTTTAAATGTCGTTTCTTTTGACTTACTTCTGCTATTGTACCAGATGGCTTTTGTACAGAATCTGTAACACTTAAACATTTGCTAAAATCTTTTTCACTAACTTTCTTCCGTATTTTTGGAACATCATCCAGAGCTTCCTCATAAGGCTGCTTGAAAGTAACACTTTTTTTTCTTTTTCTAGCCGGACATGGCTTCAATATTTGACTTGGATATGCTATAACAGTTCCAGCCCGGTCATGTATACTGAAATTACTTTCATTAAAAATACTTTTGTGATTTCTAAATGTTTTTACTGTCCATTTTTCTTTACTGCTTAAAATTTCTTTGTTTTTTGGTCTAGCAAGTATTTCAAAAGAAGTTTGTGGCAAATCACTTTTTTGTTTATGTGATTGTTTTTGATCACCATTTGAAAGTTTTCTTTTGCTATTTGAATTTTTATAATTTTTATTGTTATCACGCTCCTGTTGAGGTCGTAGAGGATACGAAATTAACCAACCAATACCTATTATTAAAATGCAAGGGGACCATATAATTATAGCAATCACAGAAAGCACATATTTGATGATAACTTTTAAAAAAGTTAATGGGTCAAAAGACAGCTTAATTCTCTTTTTGGGTCTTTTAAGAACATTGGGCTTTACAGTGAGGTCATGTTTGGAAGAATTAGCAATTCTCCGAGAAGGTTGACAGACGTTAACAGCTGTTGTTTGCCATGTAAAAGGTTTTGAAGTTGGAAATACAGAAGTGGCAACTTTCTTTTCCTTGCATTTTACTTTTGATAGATCTCCATGAATTTTTTTTATACTCTCCGATTTTTTAAAAAAAGATTTACATATATTTAAATCTGAACACGAACAAGCAGCGTTTTCTTTCTTCGAAGATTCTATGTTATTTAAGGATTTAGGTTTTAACATATAAATATTTGAACTACCGCAGCATTGTGAGAAATTTACTAAATTATAGTGCGATGAAAATCCATTTTCACACTTGACGAACGAAGACTTTTTCTTAGATTTATCTTGAGAAACATTTTCAAAAGAGTAATGCTTACAGCACAATATTTCATGGGATTTCAAATTCTTATCCGGTGTATCCCCTCGCAAAAATTTGTAAATCACATTCATGTTATAGTTTAAGTTACGTTTTCGCCGGTTACAACGTTGAAAGCCAAAGATATCTGATGATTGTCTTTTATTGGACTCTACTTTTCCTATGTCAAAGCGCTTTAAATTTCTATTACTTTGAGAAATTTCAGTTGCGTATAACACCTTAACTTCATCGTTGATTTTGTAATCTAAATCTGATTTGGATGCTGCATAATCATTTATAATATTTTCTTTATAAATCTTTGAAGATGTGTGTTTTAGTCTACCATTAATATTATTACTATTTGATGAAAATGTGCGTTTGAGAACTTGAAAATCAATTGAATTTTTGCGGACACGTTTCTTACTTAGCACTTGATCTGCAAAAAAACTTTAATTCTAGAATGATTAAATGTTAGTTGTATCACTTTATAATTGTGACTTGTACTTACTTGTTTCTTTCTTTGACTTGGAATAATTTTTTGTAGTAATATTAGTTTTTGCTGCGAAAGATGTCTCCTCCTTATTTGCGCCATTTCTTACTTTGCCTTTGCTCTTTGCTATGTCTTTGTGTGTATTCCCAATTAAAGGGTAATCAAAAAGTTTAACTTTTTTTTCTGAAACCTTGTTAATATTTGCAATATCCTTGCTATATAATTTCCCAGTATCGCCGTCCATTATTATAAGAAATTAAATATAATATAAATTTTTGGCATTTTTAAAACCGTTATTTTCTGTATATGAATGATACATAGAATACAAGAAATGAAAAAGTTATATCAGAAAAATACAACATATCATAATTAAATTAAATAAACATAGACTGACAATCACAGAACACTATTACTCACTAGTGAGAGCTGACAATGTTCAATACAGATATAAAATAAATTAGAAAAGTGTTATAGCAAAACCATAGGTCAAACATGTAATTATATTCTCAGAACACATAATACTCTCTAACGAGATTTTATAACCTACTTCAGATGCATTATATGGACATATGGACCTCGGTATAAGTTAAATATCTTTATATACCTATATATAATTCTTCTCTCCTTGTGTATGTGACTAAACTCCTCCTAATCGGCTGGACCAATTTTGATGAAATTTTGTCTGTGATTAAGTTGATTCGAGAATGTTTTTTTATTCAAATTCTATCATTCAATAAAATTGGATCCGGAAAGTTGCACTGTTGTCGAGATCGAGGCATCACCGAGGATCGATAGTCTCCATATAGAGCATAAAAAAGGTATTATATCATGCTCTTTGGTATGGACAAAAAGGTAATATTAACGTCATTAAAAATTTAGGGTAGGGTAATTTAGTGTAAAATGGCAGAACATTACTTACTAAAGTGAAATCCATAGTTACTCTTGACCTTTCATTATAAATCCTTACCATATATACCCCATTTATTTACAAACATTAAAGTAAACATAGTTAATAATTATTATATAAATTATTTATTTTTCTATACTGTTACAATTATATCAACTTACCTTACATTACTTACTGATACATTTTCAGTTCGCTTCAACTTTTTAAAAAATAAACATTTTGAACCAAAATCAATAACAAATATCACTCTTTCCTTAATTTTTTTTAGAATTGCATAAATATAATAAGTCTAGCAAACACCATCAATTATTTTTTTATATATAAGGCATGGTAAATTCAGAATTGCATTTTACCGTTTAAAGTTTAAAATTTTAAATCTATTTATAATTAATGTTAGTATAGTTTTCGACTGTACTGGACGCTGAAAGAAGCCATGTCTAAAAAACTGGAAGCGTTCGAGATGTGGGTGTACAGACGTATGCTAAGAATTTCTTGGAGAGACCGCGTACGAAAGACCACCGTGCTACAAAGAATGGGGATGGTCACAGAGATACTTACAACCATAAAGAGGAGGAAATTGGAATATTTTGGGCACGTGATGCGTAACACCAAAAAATATGAATTCCTTCAACTTATCGTTCAGGGGAAGGTGGCAGACAGAAGAAGGCCTCGCCGCAGAAGGATATCGTGGCTGAAGAACTTGCTCCAGTGGTTCGGGAAGAGCACAAGATCACTGTTTAGAGCAGCGGTCTCAAAAGTTGGAATCGCCCTAATGATTACCAACCTTCGCAAGGAGACGGCACCTTAAGAAGAATAGTTTCCGACCGAGTGCTTTCCGATCAGCTCGATTCACTGGCGCTGCGAAGAGATGTTGCATCTCTTTTCGTATTTTATCGCATCTATCACGGGGAGTGCTCTGAGGAATTGTTCGGATTAATCCCAGCCGCCAAATTTCATGAACGCACTTCGCGGCAAACCTCCCGATACCATCAACACTATCTGGAAGCTTGGCGGTCCAACACTGTACGTTTCACTAGCAGTTTTCTTCCGCATACGACCTCTCTGTGGAATAGTTTACCACCGGCGATTTTTCCGGACCGATACGACCTGGGGACCTTCAAGAAAAGAGCTTACTCTTTTCTAAAAGGCCGGCAACGCACCTGCAATTCCTCTGGTGTTGCGAATGTTCATGGGCGGCGGTAGTCACTTAACATCAGGTGAACCGTATACTCGTTTGCCCCCTCTTCTATAAAAAAAATGTCATTTTGCGAGAATCCGTATCGTCCCGTGGGTGTCGTCAGAAGCGACAGACTGAAACAGGAGATGGACAATAGGAGGGTGGTAGGTATTTTACTGAAGACAGCACATACACTTTAGCAAATATGCAGCGTATTAGGCAATCTAATCCCTATGTACAGCAGCAAACCTTTAATAAGCTGTAATGATGATCACGAGTTCTACTCATTTTCGCTGTCCTTAATATTTACGTTAGATTGGAAACAAAGAGGTAACATCTCCGGAAATATTAATGAAAAGGCTGCTGTTATATTAGTAGTATAGTTAACACGAATGGGTCGGCTCGACCGGGGAAGGACCACGCTCTCACAGAATACCCGCGTAAAATAGTAGCTTAATGCTGCTGTGTTTCGTATGGTGACTGTAGAGAACCTGTGACTCTTTTTACTGGAAACGAGGCAAGAAAGATGGAAATCTTAGTTCTCAGGCGTGTCAACGCATCTGAATTTTTTATCGTAATCGAGGATAGATGTACATAGATGTCTATGGGCCACAGCCACCACTTACCATCAGGTGGACTGTATGCTCGTTTGTCACCCTATCCTATAAAAAACACTGTTTCAAACTAAAAAAAAGATATAGCTTAGTTGCATCCCACTAATAAGCACAGGCCGCATTGGGCTTTGGGACAAAAAAGAGTTCGCCACCGTCGCTACGCGGGATGACTCACGTAAAAATATTTTCTGACAGGTGTGCAAGATTTCTCGCGATGTTTTCTTTCACCGCCGAAAACGTAAATTGACACTTCAAATTGCAATTAAAATATGAATGGTGTCGGCATGGATCGGATTCTAGCCCTCAAGGAATGCCACGAAGCGCGGCCCTGAGCCATCTGCCTCCATCGACTTCCTGCATGTCTTACCAGGTCATCCCTTCATCTAGTGGGACATGAATAGAATAAAGGTCAAGTGTAACGTCCATGTCACACCTATGCCAATAGTTGTTAGGAGCACTACGCTCGAAGTTGTTGACCAGGGATAAATAGTCGGACTAGTAGCTCTTGGGAGATTACGACACATGTTCAAAAACTTCTAAACAAGATTTTTACAACCAGTGCGTGTTGCCAGTGATGACTATTCTGAGACTTGGTCTTTCACTGCTGGCCGTTTGAGGAAGCTTAAGCTCGCTGAGATATAGAAGGTTATAAATGTATATATGGAGGGATTTGAAAATGAGCTTATCCGCAGTAGAACCAGCGTAACCAACAAAGCCTCGACCTCGTACAACCTACTGTTAGTCGAAGTGCAGGTCGTTCCCCCACTAGATCCGTTTTCATGCGGCTGCAAAAAATCTGATTATTCTGGCGCACCGAAATATGTAAAACAGAATTATAAAATTCCATTACATTCACACAGCTAATATAAAAGCGTGTTATTAAACAAAGAAAATATTTTTGAATCGTATTAATCATCAATGAAATAAAAGAAGTAATTATAATTCCACGAAGATAGAGTTAAAACATTAAGAGAGAAATTTAACTGGACCTTAACGCCGGGGGGTATTGAGGAAGTCACCTATGCAGAGTGCTGGTCGTGCAAATGAAGTCGCTGCGCAGGGGGGCGTAGTTCAACTCCTGAGAGAGGCCACAACATGAAGTTACGAAATTATATTTATTAACTTTATTTATTTATCTTTTCAGTGCCAAAATTATATCGAACAAGATAAATTTGAATCATTTTTAAACGACTATAACAATTATTTGAATGAAAGATGTCTTCTCTTTACTTTTTGCAATATTATTTATCTTTTATTAACTTTTATGTTGACTTCATTCGTGTAGATCTTAAAAAATAAAACTCAGCCTACAGATCTATTACAGTTGTTTCTGGGCAAGTTTTTCCAACCATCGAAATCTTGAAAACTGCGTTATGGCAAAATGTTAATAATAAAATTGAAGATAGATCTAGTAGTGATCTTACGGTTTTTGATATTTTATAAATGTCCAAAATTAACTGCGATATTCTAAATTGATTCGCTCATTGGTCCAGCCGCCGTTCTGCTGACTATGTGGTCTTCAGTCCCTCATCTCGGGTCGTGCCGAAATCAGTTAGATGGGTTTTACAAGAAATTTTCAGTAGCAACTGAGAGGGAGGAAGTTGGCAGTATTTCACGCCATGCCTCAGAAAACACGTAAAGCCGTTGGTAATCTCTCTCTGGTCGTGTCGGATTGCCATTCCTCGGACTGTGACAGGGAAGTGAAGGAATAGAGAGGGGTGTATGCGCATGCACTATTTTCCAGTAAGACTAGCCGTCATCTAAATTCAGTCTGGAGGACGTTATTTACGATTTAGATCGATACATCGTTCGATTATTCATACCAAATTGCCACTGTAAAAGAAAAATCTAAGGGACAATCGATTAAAGAAGGGAATCGTAACATTTGTTTTAACTTTATTGTAATCATTGGAGCCGTTAAATTTTAACGATTATTATACATAATATAGGTAGGTATAGCAATAAATTACAAGAAAGGCGAAACAATTTGTCATCTTGAGAAATATTATACGATACTTATACCTACATAAAATTAAATCAATTCTTAACATGCTGACCCGAGCAGACCTGTAACTAGTTACGTATATTTACAAAGCATCGAGATAATAATGACGACCTCGATGACTCATGGTCTTAAGTGGTGGTGACGGTAATCCACCAGAAAATACCATTAACTGTATTCGATACCGCATCCAATGCGGTAATCAGCTGAACTTCCCGCATCACTGAGGTCAGCGGCATTCACTGCTCCCCTGCTACCGCATTAAGCCGATAACCGACGAATGCGTGATCGCGTCGCGGACGAAGTCGGAGCGGGAGCGCAGAATATCGCATGGAACCGGCGGACGCGCACGCAACACGTCGCTGCCATCAGTTGCATTATACGAAAAAAAGAAGTGTCGAAACCGAGTGGCTAGTGTATTCAGTTGAACGTGTCGAAGTCCAGTCTCGTCGTGGATAACATCCGAAACACGTCCAGGTACCTATTTTTAGATATATCTTTGTCTCGGTTCAGAACTGGTTTTCTATAGTTTTCCATCGCGAAAGTTCAGGTCCTAAACCTTATATTTATTTATAAACAAAAACATTAAAAATATGCACTAATTAAAAATAAACCTTGTAAAATAAAACCTAATGTTTGTTTTTATATTATAAAACTTATTGTTAAAAATTATAATAAAAAATAAACATTATGGCTATGTAGAGCAAAAGAGGATTATTTTATATTTACGCTAGAGTAGATAGAATATTATTTTTTATTAGTGTTTTCGATATATAAATATATATAATTCGTTCAAGTATATTTTTGCTTTCTTTACATTTTTGATGATGAGATCATGAACCCATAATCAGGACATGCAGATATTGCTTGGAAATATTAAATTTGCAAGAACATATATATCTAAATAAACAAATAGAAAATAAATCTAAATTAATGAACACGTTTTTTAAATTACTAATAAATGTAATAAATTTTAAAAATCCGAATGTTTAAGACTAATGATTTATTTGTTATAATAACAAAGATATAATAAGAACTTTTTATTACTTTCCTTTTAAATTTCATACAATTTTAAACAAATGCGAACACTACACATTAAATAAAACTATTTATACGGATTTTATTGCGTTTAATTAAATTATTTTTACTTCCCGATGTTTCGGGTGATTTACAGCACCAATGGTAATGGGAGGAGAGGGGGTGGGGGATACATAAAATCCGTATAAATAGTTTTATTCAAAATTTACAATCTGTTATCATCAGGTTAAGGATGTAATATTTTCTTTTTACAGTGTATCTGTTGTGAAATTCCTGTGGCTCTGAGGAAATGGCACAATATCAGTTTCTCTGTCTGCTGGCTGTCGCTATTTTGGGTAAGTAACAAGAAACTTTGACTGTGAACATCCATCCATCCATCCATTACATTCTATAAAAGTCATCTGCTGAAAATAGGACTATGGATATTCGAAAATATTTGAGTCATTATTCATTACTTTGAGTTACCTCATTTAACACTTAGGATAATATTACCTATATTATCCTAAGTTTGTTATTATCATGACTACAAAGAAATGGAGTAAGTAATCTTGGAGCTGACAATTTTAGTAGCAATTATTACTTTGTCTACGTTCAGATCTTGACAAATGAGTTGTCCACTGGCTGTGGCCGAAATTTATTAATATTGGTCTGTATTAGACTTGCAACGAATATTCGGCTATTACTCGGTATTCGGCTTATTCGGCTAGGGTGTTATTGTAGGCAGATTAATGGTAAAATGAAAATATTTACTAATTTTATAATGAATTTGTTTTAATCATTAAAGTAGTCATAGGTGCTTAATCAAGTTCCATGTTATAAAAATTAAAAAAAGAACTATCAGATAAATGTCTATGCACTCGAACTATCGTAATTAAAGCGGTAGAGCAATCCTGCAGCTTTATTGTAGTTGCAACACGAATGGGTCGGCTGGACCGGGGTAGGACCACGCTCTCACAGAATACCAGCGTAAAATAGCAGCTTAATGGTGCTGTGTTTCGTATGGTGAGTGTAGAGAACCGGAGACCCTCTTTTGCATCTGCATTTTGATTCTTAATTGAAGATGAATGTAGATGTCTATGGGCCACAGCATTCACTTACTACCATCAGATGGACTGTGTGCTCGTTTGTCACCCTTAGACTATAAAAAAAGATAATGGTGCAGTAAGACTAATTTTTCTTCATTTTACTTTCGGTTGTAGTAGTAACAATCGCAGCTTCTGAGAATATAAGCTCTGAAGAATAACCACTACTTCCTTTCCGGCCGAATAGAACTTATAGGTACCTAACATTCGCCTATTCGGCCAGGTAGTCCGCAGAATATTCGGTATTCGGCGTGTGGCCGAATATACTATTCGTGTCAAGTCTAGTCAATATTAATTATTAATTTAAAATAAAATAAAAACTTTAAAATAATTCATATTGAACATTACTGAATGTAATCCTGTGCAGTGGCGGCGTAAGAAATAGATCTCGGCGGCGGTGATGTACTGCATCATCCTAATTTTTGAGTTCAAAAACAGTGTTCGCCACTCCGCCTATCAAACGTTGTAAATATGGCAAATATAATCTATGATGTAATCTGTGAGAGAGGCCTGCCTTTAGCAGTGCACTTTGATAGTCTTTTAAGAGAATAAGTGATTGCTGAACGTACTTGAACGTGTTGTACTGATCAGCATACCGATTGTGTAACGCTGATGGGAATTGTTTGCAGGTGGGAATCACTTCGCAACTGGTTCATGCTAATATGTTGTAAATAGTCTTTGGTTGTAACCTAAAATAATGTGTTTATTTAAAAAGACATCGACTAACAATCGATACTAACTCATTTACTTTTTACAATCTAGGTAGGTACTGAAAACAAATCACGCGAATAATCACAAAACGAATCCAGCAATTTTCAAAATTCACACAAGAGTTTTTTTTCTTTGGTAATGGCTCGTATTTGTTGTATTTTTGCCAGTGGCAAGTAATAAGAATCCTTTAAATTTAATTTGTTTTAAAATTTCTCCACAATATATTGATGCGTCACATTGCGAAGTTTTTGTGAGATTTTGACAATAATAGTATCTCAAGGCGCAAAACCACACACAATAACTTGTGTTTCACATCACGATCGAAGCACTTGTTGCACAGCGTTCCCACTAATTATTATTCACATGCTTTTACATTTAATACACAAAACCATTATTCAAATGTTAAACCAGAAGCAGCAATCTACCAGTTGCTAAGTTCCCGCCAAAATTCCCCCACCAGAGTTACACCATAGCAGTGATTTGATTGACACTGGTTAAATAAATCTTAAATTTCAATAAATAGGTCTGACAATGCAGTCAGAGATACGCGAACCAAATTTGTGTGCTTGCACAAATGTTGGCGCTGACTACGGCATTTAAACCCAAACTGGGAAACGTATTAGCCAGTCCACTAAGCCACGTTTGTCAAATATCACGATTGGGGATCTCCCAAATTAGTGAAAGCTTGTGCTCAGTAGTCAGTAGTTACTATTATTCAGGTATTGGGTGCGTTTGGCAGAAAAAAGCGCTAGCAAGCGCTTATAAGCGCTAAAATAGTTTTCCGCCAGGACACGATTACTACTTCAGTAGCGCTGACATAATCCGCCATTTTGCTTATTTAATTTGTTTGTTTTGAAGTAGAGTTTAAAAGTTGTTTTGTGCAATATTAGTTTTAAGTAATATAATGACATGAATAAACATATACATGTTATTAAAAATTCATGATTGGTAAGTTTTTAATATGAATACTTTACAAACATATATTTAAATTAGGTTAGGTTCCCCCGGTTAAAACTAACATCGTGTCCTAGAGGAAAATAGCTACTTACGATTTGACAGCGCTTACCGCTTACGATCGCCATTTTGCTTACAAGCGCTTGCTAGCGCTTTTTTCTGCCAAACGCACCCATTGATAGCATAAATTGTGAAAATATTTTTTTTTCACGTGGGGTCTTTTGTTATAGCATTGGGTGACAAACGAGCACACAGTCCACCTGATGGTAAGTGAATGCTGTGGACCATCGACATCTACATTTATCCTCAATTAAGAATCAAAATGCAAATGCGTTGTCACCTCCGAGAACTAAGATGGAATGCCTCGATTGCAGTAAAAATGGTCTCCGGTTCTCTATGCTCACCATACGAAACACAACTGCATTAAGCTGCTATGTTACGCTGATATTCTATGAGAGTGTGGTCCTGCCCCGGTCGAGCCGACCCATACGTGCTACAACTATAATATAGCTGTAGCGTGGCTCTACCACGTAAAAAGATTAAATTCTTCGATAAAAACGTGCAAATAAGGATTATATATTTGTAAATCTTAACCAATACTAGGCGGGTGTCGAACCGTCGAATCTACCCCACAGCACAGGATTGTCAATTGTACAAAAATTTATAATAAACAAAATATTGACTAATAAAAAATTGAAGAGAAATAAGGCAAAGATTTACAGCAGAGTTCAAGAATTAGTCACTCCGGGCTATCAAGTCAATCTAATTACAGTTTAATAACGTATTCTTATTCTGAGAACCGAGTAAATATTCAAACGCGTAGGTGTGATTCATAATCTGTGAAAAACGATTCCGCTTACGATTGAATGAGAAACCAGAATTGCTTAAAAAACTAATAGTATGTATCATTAAACAATAAATCACCTTAAATTAAGGCATGCGAAGCAATATCGCTTATCGATAAACTTTTAACTAAATATGAACTAACTATTAATAGAGTCGTAATTAATAATGAGCATAAATTGTATTATTCTGAGAATTGCAAAAATGTAACCTAAATAATAAATCTTTAATCGTCCTTTATTATAACAAGTGTTAAAATCCAAAATTTTGTACAACCGACTTCAATATAAATAAAATGAGAACATCATCCATGTGGTCGAAGTCAATTAAATACGCATTATTAAAGATAACTCAATCAAATTGATCAAATTTATATGAATCGTCAAAATCGGTTCACCTAAAAAAATTCTGAGGTAGGTACATAACAACACATAAAAAATATAATCGCATAAAGAACCTCCTCCTGTTTTGAAGTCGGTTGGAAAATACACAGAAACATTAGTTCATAGATACAAATGTATCTATCTTAATATATATATATATATATATATATATATATATATATATATATATATATATATATATATATATATGCACAAACTAATAAAAGTACTAACGTAATATATAAGTTACGTGTCCCGTTGTTTGTTCGCGATGGACTCCTAAACTACGTAACCGATTTTAATCAAATTTACACACCGTGTGCAGTTTGGTCCAACTTGAGAGATAGGACAGTTTTTTTTTGCCCATGAGTGACCCACAATTATTTTTGGCGAATTTAAAGATTTTTAATAGGACATGGCAAAGGATCGTCGAAAAGGGCGGAACAACGTCTGCCTGGCAAGTTAGTATATTATTATAAAGTATTTTATTATAAGGCCCTCCGAGTAAAGGAACAATTACAATGCGGAAGCGGTATTATTTGTGCAAACAACATGATACGATCATAATACATATTATGTGGCTAATCATGCACGTATTTTCAAAGAATATAGAAACACGGTGATTCATTACTTTGTACTCGAGGGGCCGTCAATGAGCGAGATTTAAATATTATTTACCTCAGCGTGACCTTTCTCGTTGAATGTAACGGAGATCATTTTACCTTTGAAAACGTTACAACACGTTTTATTCACTAGTAAGTAATATAATACTGACATTAACTAACTCATGACTAGCTTGTTCAGAAAGACAATCATCTTGGTGTGAAGCTAAACTAATAATTCATTTTATATCATACTATAATAGCTGATTGATACCCATCGCTTTGCTGGGTGTATGGTAATATTTTATTGCTGAACGTACATGTAAAATATCTATTTTTTTATGGGAATGTCTACTATGGTGTAGCGTAGGCGTAGTAAAGGATGAGGAATATAATAAACACTTGTATTGGAAATTATGAAAATAGGCAATCTGCACCCACACACTACACCTTTGCCCAGGGGTAGGGTAAAATATTAAGCTTAATATGAAAGTATATTACATTGTTTTATTAATTTTCAAATATATACAAAGAATGTAGAAGTGTTGTACCGAATTTATATTGAAGATTCCGAAAATGAGGGGAAAAGGAGGAACAGCTCTTGCGGCTCAAGATGACAGCAAGCCTTGTTACGCCACTGCTTGGAAGCAGTTGATTCTGGAACATTCGTAACACGGGGAAATTTGTCCTAATGTGTCACAGTGTCACTCACATCACATGTCTTTTAGAGCGTTTGACTGAAAAAGATAAAAGAGGTGTATGTAGATCGTGATATAGACTCTTTATAATTTTTTTCGATAGAGATTTCAATTTTAAGTTCAAATATATGTATTATAAATATACGAAAAATAGTGTTCCATTTTTTTAAAGGAAATTATATAGTCATAGTAGCTTGGGGTCGAAAATGAGCCACAAGTAAAGTAGAAAGTGAACCACAATTTCGTTGTGATCGCCGCCGGCACCACTAAAATTATCAGTTCCAATTTAATTTCAATTTTATCCAACAAATAAACATTGTGAGTAAACCTGCATGTTTGAGAAATTAAAATGTTTTGAGGATTCGATAATAAATCCTCTATCGAATAACCCTGTGGCCAATAGAAATCTACATCATCAGTCTATCCTCGAATAAGAATAAATATGCGGAATGCATTGTCACCCATGAGGACTAAGATGGAATGCCTCGTTTCTGGTAAAAAGGGTCTCCGGTTCTCTACACTCACCATACGATACACAGCAGCATTAAGCGGCTATTTTAGGCTGTTATTCTGAGAGCGTGGTCCTTCCCCGGACGAGCCGACCCATTCATGCTACAACTATACTTCTAATATAACTGCAGCATGGCTCTACCACGTATAGAAACATATTAACACATATTGTACAGAAAACTAAAGCCCGTTAAATTTAAAGGATTTATTTTGAAATAATATTAGACCCGTTAAAACTGCTATAAAAATGCTTACGACATCACTATAAGATAGCAGCTAACCTAATTAGTAATTTTCGTTTTGTTGAGACGTAATTTCGTTGTAGACGAAGAACTGGGCCTGGCAGATTTCTCGGTCACGCTCAATTCATCTTACTTAGAGTAAACAGGTTTGGGACTCACGCTTGTGGACATTTTTAGGTTTTTGAAACAATATCGTAATCAAATCGTAATAACCTCGTCCAGTCTGTTTAAACTTCTAGAAATTTTTATTAAGAAAACGATGACATAAAAATAAAACGATAGAAAATTTAAACTTCTTAAAAAAATTGGGAAAAGATAATAAATGTGGTGTTCGAGTCGGAGTTTAATTATGGCTTTTATGCCGTTTTATTATATTATGTTGACTGATTTTATGGCAACCATTGGCGAATACTATAATGCTTATTCTTGACTACTCCTCGTATAATTATGCCAATAAATTATCCCTTTTTTAATCTATCCGGGTCGTTAGCAAATATACCACAAATAAAATCTTGACGGCCCTACGGCTATTTGGGTGAAGTGATAACGAAGCACTTTAACCAATTTATGACCGGTTAAAAGAGATTGTGTTCACAACCATGTTGTGTGTGAAATAAATAGAATAATATCTAGCTGAATATTTTCAACATAGCAAGTTAATTAAAAGTAATTAAGCATATGTTCATTACGTATTCTATCACGCCTATTGTATTGATGAATTTAAATTTTAATTCTACTTTGTGATTACATAAAGTGCCGTTTCGTGATGTAGTAGATATCGTTATGGTATTTTTACAGTTATATGCAATGATTAATGAAGGCAACACTCCACACTTAGTAAAATACATCATATAGAAAAAATGAATTTGATTTGGACTACCTTTTCAATCCTATCTCATACATACCCTGGTCTTTTAGTTTAGACTCACAGGTGTTATATTGACGTCTCCGTGGTGCATTGGTTTAGCAATGATTTGCACTATGGATTGCGAGGGTACGAATCCCGCACGGACCAGGTATTTGTATGACCTACAAATAATTGTTACGGGTCTTGATGTTTGTCCTTGTGAAATTTATGTACGTAAACTGCCCCACGATACAGGAGAAATTCCTAGTGTTTTACGTTGTTAAAAATATGTGTATTGTTTATTGAGCACATAAAACTCAATTTTGGTAGATATCAAAAAATTCGAGCCACATTGCAACTGTATCATTGCTGCAGTAGGAACGCATGGAATGACCGGAGAAGGACCACACCCGCACATATTAATACCTAAAAGCGTAAAATAACAGCATGATGCTGTTGTATTTCGTGTGGTGTGGTGAGAATCGAGAATCGAAGACCCTTCTACTGGTGACACAGTGGGTATTCGGTCTTAGTTCAGATGGGTTTTAATGTAGAATAGAAGTAGGTGCAGGTACATATATGTACCACAGCATCCACTTTAGCATTAGATAGAATGTGCTGTCATTATTACTTTAAAAACAAATACATTGCTGAAGTTGAAATCAATTGAGAGGAACACATTATTTTTTATTACAATTTAATAAAATTAATTTAAAAATTATGATAAAGATAATTGTAAGATAAAATATTAGAGCTGTGCACAAGGAAACTACTGCGTCAATCACTATTCTTCCGGCATTTGATAGAAACTAGTGAAAACAAGGCGCAATAAACCAGTTTTAATAAACCACTAATTGGATTCGTTTTAAAATATTATTTATAAAGAAAATCTTTACCCGATAACCTTAACAAGATTTTAATACCCATTCAGCTTCGTATTTGCATATCTATTAATACCTACAGCTAAATGACCTGGCTTTAACATTAAATACTGTTTATCTATGTTATCTATGCAAACGAAAGTAAATAAGTTGTTGGCCCCAAATTAAACGTAGTGATTATAATATTGTTACGAGCTTAGTGTTCGTGACAATAAAAATTAAAAACTGCCGATTGAATTACCAAATTGACATTTTAATTACCGCATACCAATTAAAACTTAAAACACACTAATATATAATCACACTGATCATTTTAGTTCACTTTATTTCGACCCGAAGCTTCGCTTGTATCGCCAATTCAATACAACCCGGTCGTGGTCCTTAACGTCTTTATACAGGACCTTTTTCACTGAAACATCTCAGAATGCTCGAGCACATACCGGTCCAAACCGACTAAGTGTAGAAAGGTTCGAGATGGAAAGTTCTAGCATGTCATTTTCTAGAAAGCTCTTTTAATATCTGCTACTCGATACTAGATGGCGCTAGTGGCATTTACCGGCATCAATAAACGGCCCCCAGTCCCCGGTGGCCCCGCTATTCCTGGCTACGGTGGCGACCATGGTAACGGCGGGGCAGGGGGTGCTAAGAATCTCCGGTGGAGGTTCGGTTGCCACCTACGACGACTCGACCTGGCAACGTATAACGCACGCACCCTGAGGACTGACGAGAAGATACTGGAGCTGGAAGAAGAGGTAGACAAATTGCGCTGGCATATTATTGGATTATCTGAGGTCCGAAGAGAGGGAATCTCCTTGCGGAGAAGACACGGTAATCCTCGAGTCCGGCAACTTGTTCTTGTTCTTGCGCCGGGAGGGCGACCATCTGTCCCAAGGAGGTGTCGGATTTATCGTCCACAAGTCTCTCGTCAACAACGTTGTAAAGATTGGGAGTGTGTCGACGAGGGTCGCGTACCTGATACTCAGAATCACCAAACGGTATTCGCTGAAGTTCTTAGAGGTCTACGCACCAACCTCGGCGCATCCCGATGAGGAGGTGGAGGTAATGTATGAGGATATTTCTAGAGCCATGCACTCCTTCAAAAGCCACTACACGGTGTTGATGGGAGACTTCAACGCAAAACTAGGCACAAGAGAAGGCGGTGAGCTGAAGTTAGGGAAATTTGGGGTAGGGCAACGAAACCGTAGGGGCCAGCAGCTGGCTGACTTTATGGAGAAAGAGGGACTCTTTATGATGAACTCTTTCTTCCAGAAGCGGCCCCACATGAAGTGGACCTGGTCGAGCCCCGACGGTTCGACAAAAAATGAGATTGACTTCATTATGAAGACCAGACGCCAACTGTTCAGTGATTTCTCAGTGATCGCAAGGGTGAAAACCGGCAGCGATCACCGAATGGTTAGAGGCACACTGAAACAAAACGTTAAGTTGGAGGGGTCTCGTCTAATGAAGTCAACGCTCCGTCCCCCCTCGTGCTCTAATCCAGAATCCCGAGTCCTTTCAGCTCGAGTTATGTAACCGCTTTCAGTGCCTAGAAGATTGCAATGCAGTGGACGATATGAGTGACAAGCTCGTGGAAACTGTCCATGTGGTCGGAGCTAAGTTCTGCCAGCCCCGCCGCAGAAGCACACAACAACTCTCCGATCACACTCTTAATCTCATGGCTGTTAGACGGGAGATGAGGCTGCAATCGTCAACAGATTTGACAGCATATAGGCAACTGAACGGACAGATCTCCAAATGCATGCGGCGAGATCATCACTTCACGACAATTTGCCACTTTGCCTGGCGTATGTGGACTATGAGAAAGCCTTTGATTCCGTCGAAATTTGGGCGGTGCTACAGTCCCTTCAGCGGTGCCAAGTTGACTGTCGGTATTTCGAAGTGCTGAAGTGTTTGTACAGTAGGGCTACGATGGCTATCCGAGTACAGAACCAGAGTTCGAAACGTATCCAACTGCAGAGAGGTGTAAGACAGGGTGACGTTATATCCCCGAAACTCTTCACCGCTGCGTTGGAAGACGTTTTCAAGCTACTGGACTGGAAAGGATACGGTATTAACATCAATGGCGAGTACATCACTCACCTTCGATTTGCCGACGATATAGTCCTTACGAATGAAGAAAGAATGAAAGGAAAAATAATACGTTATGGTGGGATGATGAGATACGTACGGAAGTTGAAGCAAAGAAGAGAGCATGGCTAGATTTACTAGCAACTAAGGCTTATAATTCTAGCGGTACGAATGATGATTTTGAAAGAAAAAAGGCAGTCTTTAGACATCTAAATAAAAGAGTAAAAGAAGTAGTTGAAAGGAAAAAGCAAGAAAGAACGGATAAGAATGATAGAAGAATATCGGATAACTTCCAGGCAAATATTAAAATGTTCTGGAAACTCGTAAGAACTGCCAGGGGATGTTCAAAACAGCCTATAATGAATGCTATAAGAGATGAGAATGGCTATATTCTGAATGATGAAGTTTTGAGTTTAAAGAGATGGAAGGAATATTTTGAAAGCATGTTTATGAGTGAGGAGACAACGTATGAACTGAATGAAATAGGAACTCCGAAAGAAGAGGAAGGAGGTAGCGAGATAAGTATAGATGAAATAATGAAAGCAATGAAAAGCATGAAAGCAGGTAAGGCTGCCGGATATGATAGAGTTTCACTCGAAATGCTAAGGGCTGGAGAGGAAGTGGTGGCAGGCCTGCTGCACACCTTGTTTAATTTATGCTGGGAACTGAAGCGGGTACCGGGAGACTGGTGCAAAGCCGTGATAGTCCCAGTATATAAGAGAAAAGTATCGCAGCAGGACTGTAAAAACTACCGCGGTATCAGCCTTCTTAGCATCGTGGGAAAACTGTATGCCAAGGTACTAATTGAAAGGGTCATGAAAGAAACCGATGGAAAAATTTGGGATGTGCAAGCGGGATTTAGAAAGGGAATGGGATGTACAGATCAAGTCTTCTCCATGCGCATGATCGCGGAGAAGTTTTTTGGCCAAAAACCAAAAGGTTTTTTGTGCGTTCATGGACTTGGAGAAGGCCTATGACAGAGTGGATAGGAATGTGCTATGGCAAACACTGAACTCATTTGGGTTGAGCGCTGGCTTGATACAGGCATTGGAATCTCTTTATAGGGACTCTAGTGCTTGTGTTAGGATCAACGGGGTCTACTCGGACTGGTTTGGCATCCATAAAGGTGTCAGACAGGGCTGTGTGGCTTCCCCGTGGTTGTTCAACCTATTTATGGACAGTTGTTTGCAAAATTTGAAAGTTGAAGAATGTGGATTAAGAATGGGTGAGTTAACCATCAAATACCTTTTGTACGCCGATGATCAAGTTATTCTTGCGTCGTCGGCGGCTGAGTTGCAAATGATGGTTACATTAATGAACAGATCATTAAAAGAAAGGGGTATGAAAGTGAACGCAAGTAAGACAAAAATTATGGTTTTTGAAAGAGATGAAAGTAAAACGATATGTGAAATAAGAATAGAAGGGGAGTTGATCGAGCAAGTAGATGAGTTCGTATATTTGGGTTGCGTATTTAGCAGGGATGGGAGATATGATAAGGATATAGAACGACGAGTGAACGCAGGAAACAGAGTAAATGGAGCCCTGCACTCTATTGTGAAGAGTCAAAATGTGTCAAAAAAGGCACATATGGCAATTCACAATGCTGTGTTGGTCCCTACTTTAACGTATGGTAGTGAAAGTTGGGTATGGCAGAAGAAGCACGAGAGTAGAATAAATGCAGTAGAAATGCGGTCGTAAAGGAGTATGTTAGGGCTGAATCTGAATGACAGGGTGAAAAATTGTGTGATAAAATAAGAGTGTGGTTTGCAAGATGATGTTGTGACCAGGATTAAGAAAGGAATGCTTCGGTGGTTTGGTCATGTGGAAAGAATGGACGAGGAAAGAGTGACAAAGAAAATTTATGTTGCAGAAGTGAATGGCAGAGTCGGAAAGGGACGTCCTAGGCGAAAATTTATCGACCAAATTGGCGATTTATTGAAAACGGGCCAAATTAGGAGTACCCTAAACCGACGAGCATGCATGCGTAGGTGTATGGATGTGATGGAGGCGAGAGAGGTGTGTCAGGATCGTGCCAAATGGAAGTCTGTAGTCTCTGCCTACCCCTCTGGGTGACAGGCGTTAGTGTTTAAGTATGTATGTATAGTCCTTATGGCAGAATCGCTGGAGGACCTTAGCACTATGCTCAATGAACTCAATGGTGTCTCCCAACGGGTAGGTCTTAAGATGAACATGGACAAAACAAAGATCATGTTTAATGTCCATGTAACACTTATGCCGGTAGTTGTTGGGAGCACTATGCTCGAAGTTGTTGACGAGTACGTTTACCTGGGACGAATAGTCAGACTTCTACCGAGAGGTCAATCGACGGATTCAACTCGACTTGGCAGCGTTCGGGAAATTACGACACATCTTCTCGTCAGGTATACCTCAATCTGAAAACTAAAGTGTACAACTAGTGCGTGTTGCCAGTGATGACTTACGGATCGGAGACGTGGTCCTTCACCGCTGGCCGTATGAGGACGCACAAGGTCGCTTAGCGAGCTATGGAGAAGGCTGTGCTCGGAGTTTCTCTGCGTGATAGACTCAGAAATGAGGATATCCGCAGTAAAACCAGAGTCACCGACATAGCCCAACGGATTAGTAAGTTGAAGTGGCAATGGGCCGGACATATAGCTCGAAGAACCGATAACCGATGGGGAAGAAAGGTTCTCGAGTGGCAGCCTCGTACCGGTAGGCGTAGTATAGGGCGACCCCCCACTAAATGGAGTGACGACCTGGTAAGACATGCAGGAAGTCGATGGATGCAGGTGGCTCACGACCGTGCTTTGTGGCATTACTTGGGGGAGGCCTATGTTCAGCAGTGGACTTGTGAAGGGCTGTAATGATGATGATGATTAACTATGGCGCGCAACACTGCCCCCTCCTAAGACATGCTCGTCCCGGGCATGTGCATGTTGTAAGCTGTCCTTCCACTCGTTGTTGAGGTGGTCTGTCCTGAGCATCCTCACAGATACCAATACCTTACCCTCTTGCCTAGTACAATGCTTGCAATCTTCAGGACAAGGTCTTCTTGACAATGCATCTGCGTTGCCATGAGATTTCCAGCTTCAACTATGGCGTGCAACAATACTATCTTTGGCCCCAACAACCAAACGAAATACGAACCATTGTGCCACAAACCATAATATAATAAACAATATTTTAATTCAATAAAAACTTTATGAACTGTTTTCTTATTTTAATATTTTAACCGCCATTGAAAAGTAGTGTCGTCTTTGTATGTTGGTACGTATCTTTTTTGTATTAAGATAAATATGTATAGTACATTAGAGTTATAAAGTGTCTAGGAAATACACAAGTATATAACTCAGCGTTACATATTAGGAACGGAAACGGTTCCTTGAAGGAATAATGAAGGCAGACATTACAGATAAGATACCGAGTCATGTTCAACTAGCTTTTAATTTCAACACTATTTAACTCAGAACTTAGATATGTACATAGTACATAGAAAAATATATGGAGCAGACAACAAAACTTACTGAAGAAATTTAACTTATAAATCTACGAATCAAAATAGGGTAGTTGGACCAATACATGAACGGTTAAGCGGAATTCCATTTATTTTATTTTTTATTATTTCTCTTGTACAATGAATATTCAATGTCTTTAGTTGTATAATTAGTTAGATATGTGGTATATCAACTAGTTAAACTGTTTTTACTCTAAATGATTTCAAATAATGTTAAAATTGCGAAAATATCCAAAAAGTGTCTTTGGCCCCAATTGTGAACGGTTTGGAACTACTTAAATCTGAACAAAATCAGCCTTATTAATGAACTAAAAAAATGAAAGACAAAATTCTATATAAAAAAACATTATAGTAATTAAACATGATTTCTCTTACTTACCCATATAAATAAATATCCTGAGGTATAATCCTCAGACATTATTATGACAGTTATGAAGTTTCTTGCGTAGTTGCTAAAATATTATTTTTCACAAAATCATGTCTCATCATCAATCATCAATTTCACACAATCAATCGCCGATGTGTCCAATTACAGGCCTGTTTCCATACTTCCAGCACCCGGTAAGGTTCTAGAGTCATTTGTTCATAAAACAATATATTGGCACGTCAAAGAGCGCCTGCATCCAAACCAACATGGGTTTCAGCCTAAAAAGTCTACAACATCTAACTTAGTCGGTTTTGTTAATGATATTGCATGTGCACTGGATAGGAATAAAGAGGTACACAGTATTTACACCGATTTTAGCAAGGCTTTCGATCTCATCAACCATGACCTGCTTAAAAAAGATCATGCTAATGGGGGTCCATGGTTCACTGCTGCGCTGGTGCGATTCCTATCTCAGAAATCGGTCACAGTTAGTCTCGTTGCGTGGTTATTCATCCTCAGCTAGAGAGATTCCTTCAGGCGTTCCCCAGGGCTCTCATATCGGTCCATTGTTCTTTCTTATTTTCATAAACGATCTAGCCAATATAATCGAATGTAATTTTAAAATGTACGCAGACGACCTTAAACTGTACAAAATCATTGACTCCAAACTAGATGTGACCGCTCTACAGTTAGAGTTGGATAGATTATACGACTGGTGTCGTCAAAACCATACCATACATAAATATCAACAGATCCTCAATACTGGAAAATGTTCTCATCTAAAGTTAACTAGAAAGAAAAAATAAAACCGAGGCAACATACAAGTTAAACGATGAGCCATTGGGTGAGGTCACGGAAATCCTAGACTTAGGCGTTTTAATTGACAGCACGCTCAGCTTTAGAAGTCATATCGACACAATAACAAAAAAAAGCTTCTAAATTATCCTGGTTTATATCTAGGCAAATAAAATCTTTTAAAGACCCTGGTTTAATCATTCCAGTCTATAACTGTCTGGTGAGAACTATTGTTGAATACGCTAGCCCAGTCTGGAATCCGGGGTACAAGTGTCACTCAAACCGACTGGAAAAGATTCAGAAAAGGTTTATGTACCAGTTATCGTATGCAAATAACCAATGCAGGACACTCATTTCATACGAGAGTAGATTAGCACACTACAAATTAGAACAACTATCCAAGCGGCGAGAATCATCTGATGTCTTGTTCCTCTATAAAATTATCCATGGTCTCGTCAACTGTCCGGACATTTTAAATCATTTAGATGTGTCGGTCCCTAGAGCTGGCAGTCGCCTGGGCCGCAAAAAGACTTTTGTCACGCCACACTGTAAAACAGTGGCAGGTCATCACTCGCCATTATACAGAATGACTAATAGTTACAATAATATTCGTGATTTGTTCGACATCTTTCATGGTTCTATGGCCTCAGCAAGGGCTAACATTAGATTAGCCATTAATTAATTAATATTTATTATTTTAGAGTTTTTTCCTTTCTTTAGTTGTATTTGTTATCTCGTCCACTTGTTGCATGCCGTGTTCACTGTTATTAGAATGAACGTTTGTTTGTTACTTTTTTTCAAGTTACCTGAACCATGTACACGTTACATTCCATTTGTGAACCAAATAAAAAAAAATAATTAATAGAAATCAAGTGGTTTGTGGTACAGGAGTTTGAGACTATCCTTTAAAAGCCTTTTTAAGTTTGTAGTTCCGTCTGCTGAGAAGTTGCACAGTACAGCGACAGACTCTTTTTCTTTTCCAGACGCAACATCAAGTGTTACGATAATTTTTAAGAGCTGTAATGTTTCCAGTTTTTGGGCAAAGTTGCACACCTATTTCATTAAGATTGACCACTCTTGTAGCATCATTTAGATTTCTAGTTTATTTTCGGACTCAAGATGCTCATGGACTTCATCAAACCAATTTTTGAGGGACTTTTCAGTCACTCCAGCTCGTGCTCTTGAAATTACTTCTGCTGTCCATTTAGTAATTCGCGGATGTCTTTCAAGGAACAATTTCATGCATTGTTCTCCAGGAAAATCTCTTTGAGCTGTTTTTTCACGTGTAGTAATGGTCGAAAATGGCTGTACCATACATTTGACATCATTTGGGTGCAATGGACACCCTAAATTGGGTTTATTTAAGATCCATTGTTCTAATTTTAGTTCCTCGTCATCGGTTAAAAAAGTTTTTAGTCCGTTTTTGCAACTACTGGTACTTTTTACTTTATTATCTAATGTTCCCTTGGGTATGTGATATATTTTACTAGAATTGCTTAATGATATTTGATTTTGTTTTATAAGTTTAATAAGACTAGCATTTTGTTTTGTTGTTATTGTTGATTTAGTTAATGTCGTTATTATTTTATTAATTTAGATGTAAATTATTTAAATTTCAGGTTTTTATTTTACTACTGAATCCAATAGGGGTTTAAAAAGCTTTTATAAATATATAAAAACTAAGTAAGTAGGTATCTATCTATTTGAACTATTTATATAAAAACAACAGTTTGTTAGGCCAACGAAATTGGTGTACTTTTAATCATGAAGAACCCTAATAAAATTACAGAACTGTATTGAAACATTGTTAAAATTGTTATTGGTTCATAATTAGGTTTCAAAGTCCTAATTATGAACCAATAAAATTCTTAGTTCACAAATGCAACGTTTGGAATAATCATGAACAGCTGAAGTAATAACATGTCAAAACAACGATTTTTCTGTAATTAACCTCCGTTCATGTTTTGGTTTATGGTATTATGTATTCAACACAATTAAGCAAAACGTAAAACATCAATCAAAAATCATAGATACAATCTACTATATCAAAACAAGATTTACATTACATTTAATTCTGAACACTAGTTATCAAATACGATTTTTGTCTCTTTTTTGACCAGTAATTGAACACTAATTTTCTCAAAAACCTTATTAAAAATAACTTATTTTCTTTGACATTCTACTTCAGAAAATAGTCTTAATTGTAAAAAAAAATTGGGGTCTAACAATATCAACAAATCGGTAACACACTCATAAGCTTAAGAAACTGGTAAACTCACCTTAGCTCGTTCTCCATACAAAATGCACATTTCCGAAACAGTTATGCACTGAATAAGCTCCCAGAGTGCGATTGACTCTTGAGTGACGGTTTATTGGTTATAAATGAAAGGTATAGTGTTGACGCTTCAAGAAAAAAAATGCTACTACAGTTAAGGCATCACTGAATTCTTAAAATTAAATAAAATGTTCCTTTCGTTCATCTACTAGGGGCGTTCATCTATTGGTCCGACTACCCTATATGGGAAAGTAAAAGTAATTATGTTTTTGTACAGGTATGTCTGGTATAGTGTATTGGGTACAATTTTATGTTTAACGGATAAATATTTAAAAATAAAATGCTATAGTATGTACGAATGGCAGCAATATCAAATTCATTGCACCTACTTTCCATTATTAACCCAACCAGGATAAAGGTACAATACCTACCTAAATGCTAAACAATAACTATCATCGTATATATGACTGTCACCATGCAATGGCGGTGTAAACCAAACCAGGAGATGGACAGCAGCGTTTTCCTAATCTCATATAGTTCGTGAGGGCAATGTGGTCATCCGGTTAATATGGTCACTTTCAAACTCAAAAACTACAGCCCTGTAGCATAGATGGCTTTGTGATACATCAATTTTTCATCGGTCAATCAAATAATAGAGGGTCAAAAGGATGCTGCTTTATCGACGCCATTTTGACATTATCATAAATATTTTAGCAATTACTATAGAAAACCTACGGTAAGGTTTTATAAAGTATTTGATTTTAGTTAATTTGGTAAAGTGTAGTGTAGTTAGTTTTTTAAGTAGATGTTTCGAAGTGTTGTGTTCCTAATTATCGTCAAAGCTTGTTTTTTTTGTCTCTATCATCCTCGTAGTTTTGATTTTATAGGGCGGCAAAGCTTAAGGTGACTAAGGTGAGCCACACGAACCTTATAAATGCGATTGCTGTCCGCTAACCTTGCAAACTTGGAAACGACTCGAACGATTTTGATGAATTTTTTGTGTGCTTTTGAATGGGTCTCTGGATAGTTTAGATTCATAATTTTACCTGGTAGGTGGCGCTGCTGTTGAGATCCAGAAATCACCCAAGCGAAGCCGGGGTGGATCGCAAAAATAAATAAAAATAAATTGCGGTTACCAACGTGCATGTCAATCGTGGTTCTTCAATCTTTACCTATGAAATTTCCGGTTTTCAAGTAGTAGTATTAAAAAAGGGCATGATATTATTCATCCTTAGTATTATAATCGTTATGGTATGGTGAAAAGGAGTACTTTAGGGGCGTGATTACAGCTTTTGTAAGGTTGTGTCAAATGTTAATTACTTTTCATCTTTCAGATTAAAATCATGAGCGTCTAACGCATTTTATTACTATAACATCATAACACTACCAACACCATCACCGTAGCCCGTAGAGTAGTACTATTATTTATTCTGTGCCCGTAGTTCCAAATTCAAATATCGTTAGACGTTTTTTTTGCTGCAATGTTGTAAAATAAAAGACAATCACTACAAATTGTCAACTATTTTAAATTGCTTGTATAACTTCAGGTAACTTGTATTTTTATTTGCTGTACAAAATCTCTATTTCAGAATAATTGTAATTGGCCGTGGCCGCAGGCTGTAAGATACAACAGACTTAGATACAACAGAAATACTTAGCAGAAATAGTAATAATTTTATTACAATTTCTGTGATACTAATGCTATGCAGTTTAACGGCTTTAAAGAACGTAGTAGATATATAAGTAGCGTTGAATAAGTATTTCTTGATATATGTTTATTTTTTTTTCAGAATACATACTGGTTTTTCATTATATCATCCTTAAGATGTTTGATGTGACTTAAAGAATCTATAATTACATTCAAGCTGTAAATGTATAATATATCTCCTCTAAACCAGACTGTGTGCTGCTTAGAAACCCATGTCAAGCTAAGTCAAAGTGGGTCAAAGAAAAAGTTTTAGTTTTTAATTAAAAGACTTCATATCGTGTTCAGTATTATGCATAATACCTGACTTAGATCGTTAGGTCACGAAACTGAAAGCAAATGAAGAGCGTCATTGATAATGTATTGTGCTTAGATGAGTTCAATACGTATATTATATATAATTCTTAAAGAAAGCTGCTATGAATATGAGTCATTTATTTGTCGTGTAAAAGTGCTTTCACTTATGAAATATAAGTTTTGTGAAATATCACAAACGGATAGTGCGCTGGAGCTGAGTCAATATTTCTGCTTTAAGCTGAGTCATTTATTACCAACGTAATATTGACAGAAGATGAAAATAAATATTATTAATGATGGCACGGTTGCCTTGCCGGTTTTTAACACCGTTAAGCATACAATTAACTTTACATTTCGTCTGGCCTACTAAGTGAAATTCTTGGTTGGTCGGTAATGGAAATGTTTGCTCTGCGATAAGCTAAGTGACGTTCCAAGTATACGGTTTTATACGGTTAACTCATAACCATGTTATATCAATATAGTATATCAAGTTAGGCTAGGTTAGTGAAGTTTTACGATCGTATAAACACTTCAAGCCGTGTAGTGACGATGTGAGAATATCTACTTCCCCATATCGTCCCGTGGATGTCGTAAAAAAATGAGTTTGCCAACCCACCTGCAATATATGGGAGAGACGTATGTTCAGCGAAGAACTTTTATAGACGATAATTAATAGTTGGAAGCACTTCAGATTCATGCGATCATCATCAGTACATCTCATTAAAAGTCCAATGTTTACACAAACCACTGGACCACTATCAACGACCTGCATATTTCACTTTTATCATCAAGCCGTACTGATAGGAGGGGCAGGGGTAGCCCTACGTTGCGCTTGCGCAGTCCTCGAACTTTTTTCCTTTTTCCTTATCTGTTTTCGGTTCTTCAAACTATACGAGTATAGTTTGAAGAATATATTGAGTTCAATAAAAACAAAAATGTAGACGACATTTAAAAAAACAGTTACTAAAACTAGTTACAGGTAGTAGTTAATATTATTTTTTTGTAAATCAGGCATAACTAATTACATAAATGTACATTTCCCGGGTTATTAAATAAATATAGGTACCATAGATTAAGTATAAAACCCCCTACATTTTAGAGAATACTAGATACAAAAATATTTCTTAAAATATTGTTGTTGCGTGTTTTGAAATATGTAATGGTTTGAAGTAGATTTGGATAAGTAAAAGTGGTGCGATTTTGTGTATTAAAAACTTGCACATGTCACAAGTACAACAATGACTAAGCGGAAGCGAAATAATTGCCCAGATGGTGATATAAACTTCAGGTAATGGTATCCGCCACGATTTGGCGTTTTAAGATTTCACTGGGTGAATAGAACTCTTTTTTCGGTCTAGAGATCCGTCTGAGTACCTAGGTTTCATCCCCATGTTTGGTCCTCGGAGGTGACGCATCTGTGGCTTTCTTTGTTTGAAGTTGCTACGAGGTAGAGTCACGCTGGAGCTTTATTAAGCGGGCTACATACGACACGATATCGGTGGCGATCTAGGGTGGAAAGAAATCGGGGCTTTTATCGGGGTAGACCTTACACACGGGCCTGCCTAGCAGTACGCGTTCGGACTTGGAGCGGAATGCATATGCGGTAGAGTTCTTCAAAATACCTCCGACTCTCTTAAAACACCACCGTGTTGGTTTGGCATTAGCAATCTCGGTTAATTTATTCGAAAATAGAAAAAGAGAAGTTGCTGGGTGAAAAAATGGCTCCAAAAGAGATAAAAATTAAGCCACATAAACGTACTAAATGGCCTGTAATCCAAGGACGTGATTAATTTTCTCCGGATGGATGAAGACAGTTTTTATAACCTTCTAGAAATGATTTCGCCACTTATATAAAAACGTCAATTTCTCCTACCTATGCTATTTAGTTATTTCTTCTCTTTGTTCATTTCTGCTTTGGTCAAAATCTGGTTATGTATTACACACAACAAACAAGGAAATAAAATACTTTTGTATAATAATATGTATACTTTTTTTTTAATGTAATCTTTATTTATGGAGTAAAACTATCAGAAAATAAAATAGCTTATATCTTTTTTTAAACATAAAGAAACCTTTAATTTCGAACATACTCCCTTTTATATAACTTGTTTGTTGATGTGGAGATGGTGAAGGAGTAGAAGTTAGTTGTTGATAAGAGGATGAAGGCACGCAAGAGATCGAAGTGTGGTCTTGTGGAGTTGTAAGAGATATGAGTGCGGTCTTGTGTTGATAGCGTTGGAATAGGAGTTAGTTGTTGAGGAGGCTTTATCTTCTCCTTACTTACATCATACACTCTACTTTACGAACGGCAATAAAAAAATTAGTTTAGTAGGCATTCTTGATCATGTCACTTCGCAGGGTCACAGGCTAGGGTGGATATGATTTGAATTTCGATAAAATTTCAATTAATTTATTTATTTTATTCACTTTTTTTTGGTTTTTTGTAAAATATCAGTGCCATAGGCTTCTACTCCGTTTATATGATTAAAATGTAAAAATTTTGTTATATAAAAAAGGTCATTCAGTATCACTGTTTTGTTAACTTCCTTCCGCGAGGGTTGCCGGCAGCGACTGCCAAAAGAAATCGGGCCGATGCGCCTACACACACGCAGTAAGGAGGGGGCGGTGCCCCGATCTGCGAAGCATCGGCTGATCTAGGAAGCATTTTTTGCTCCTGCCAGCCGATTAAGGAGGCGATATCGGCCACGACTTAGGATGGCCCTACATACGACACGATTTAGAGGCAATCTAGGAGGCATCCCCACTACTCCACCCTAGATCGCCACCGATATCGTGTCGTATGTAGCCCGCTTCGCCTCCTTAATCGGCTGGCAGGAGATATAAATTAATTGAAATTTTATCGAAATTCAAATCATATCCACCCTAGCCTGTGACCCTGCGAAGTGACATGGTCAAGAATGCCTACTAAACTAATTTTTTTATTGCCGTTCGTAAAGTAGAGTGTATGATGTAAGTAAGGAGAAGATAAAGCCTCTCCTCAACAACTAACTCCTATTCCAACGCTATCAACACAAGACCGCACTCATATCTCTTACAACTCCACAAGACCACACTTCGATCTCTTACGTGCCTTCATCCTCTTATCAACAACTAACTTCTACTCCTTCACCATCTCCACATCAACAAACAAGTTATATAAAAGGGAGTATGTCCGAAATTAAAGGTTTCTTTATGTTTAAAAAAAGATATAAGCTATTTTATTTTCTGATAGTTTTACTCCATAAATAAAGATTACATTAAAAAAAAAGTATACATATTATTATACAAAAGTATTTTATTTCCTTGTTTGTTGTGTGTATACATAACCAGATTTTGACCAAAGCAGAAATGAACAAAGAGAAGAAATAACTAAATAGCATAGGTAGGAGAAATTGACGTTTTTATATAAGTGGCGAAATCATTTCTAGAAGATTATAAAAACTGTCTTCATCCATCCGGAGAAAATTAATGACGTCCTTGGATTACAGGCCATTTAGTACGTTTATGTAGCTTAATTTTTATTTTTTTTGGAGCCATTTTTTCACCCAGCAACTCCTCTTTTTCTATTTTCGAATAAATTTACCGAGAGGGCTAATGCCAAACCAATACATTGGTGTTTTAAGAGAGTTGAAGCTATTTTGAAGAACTCTACCGCATATGTGTTCCGCTCCAAGTCCGAACGCGTACTGCTAGGCAGGCCCGTGTGTAGGGTCTGCCCCGATAAAAGCCCCGATTTCTTTCCACCCTAGATCGCCACCGATATCGTCTCGTGTGTAGCCCGTTTTATGGTTGTAGCGCGAATGGGTCGGCTCGACTAGGGCAGGGAGGACACAGAATAACTATGTAAATTACCAGCTTAATGCTGCTGTGTTTCGTATGGTGAGTGTAGAGAACTGGAGACCCGTTGCTCTGGAAACGAGTCATTCCAACTTAGTTCTCAGGGGTGACGACGCATTTACATTTTGATTTTTAATTGAAGATAAAAATATATATGTGTATAGGCCGCAGCATCAACTTACCATCAGGTGGACTGTGTGCTCGCTTGTCACCCTTATTCTATAAAATAAAAGTTTGTTGAAGATGTTCATAGACTGTAGTAGTTACTTACCATCAGGTAGACTGTGATTTCGTTAGCCACTATAATTTTATAAAAAGTTATATTTGATTGTTGAAGATTAGTCTTTTTAACATTAATTCTAAAAATATTAGACCACGCACAATAAAATATTATAAAAGTCACTTTCATATAGGGTGTAGATGTGCTTTTCTAATTATGAAGGCATTATTTGGTCGATCCTCTACAGCTTATCAGTAAATTACCCGAGTAGAAAGAGAGAAACTGCTGGTAGCCGTTCGTCTATTTAATTTACTTTGGTTCTGCTACGGATATCCTAGTTAAGGATTGTATCTTACTAAGATACCTCGAACATAGGCTATTCACAGTATAATATATGGATTTATAGACTGTGGCTTATTCTACTGATCAATTCAAAAATAAAAACATAATAATATATAAATATAAGTAAACTCGTATACATATGCGTATACTAAAAGATACGCGCTCACTTCGCCGAGTGCACGATAATATTTTATTGCGGAATTTAGATGTAATATATCAAGAAAAAAATTTTTACTGGACTATCGTAAAATCCGTTCTTAGTAAGCGTTTACATTGAGAAATGAGTAGGTAACTAATATACAAAATTTCAAGTTAATCGGGTTTATAGTTTTAGAGATATCGTGTTGAATCAGTCAGTGGTATTTCGCTTATATATAATATATAGATAACCGTAAAGCAATTATTTATATTTCAGGTTTCAAATCAACTGCCACTCAGACGCAATCTGTTGAAGAAAGTACACTACCAAGTTTAATAAAAGAAGTTGAAGATAACAGCCGTTACAAAACATTGGAGGCCAATGCCACACTTTTAAAACTTCTAGTGGACGATAAAGATGGTGTTAGTAGGTAAGTAGTAATAATTGTAATGACTACTGAAATTGTTAATAAATAACTTCTATGAAAGCATAGTAAGTCGTTCAATTATTCGATAAAAGTTACGATAATTTAAATTGGAAAAGACACATCGACAGGATATCCGCATTAGAACCAGAGTAACCTACATATGCCCAACGGATCAGTAAACTGAAGTAGGTAGGTAATATTTGGCCAGCCATATAGCTCGAAGTACCGACAACCGATGGGGAAGAAAGTTTGTTAAGTGGTAGCCTCATACTAGTAAAACAATAACACAATAAAGCAACTGCCCTGGTGTTGCAGTTGTTCGTGGGTGGCGGACGATAACATATTATATGTCCCGCTTTGACAAACAAAAGCGTAATACCATAAGGCCATAAGTGGAACGTTCTGTCACCTATGCCATGATTGTGGTCCCCACAGCGCATAGGGTAGATACAAGATTTGTCAGCGTGGGTGCATGTCTGAGAAGTTACATTTTTTAACAGTCCAAAGTTAAGAAATGACAATTTATTAATTGATCCGCAATAAATTATTAAATATCAACCAATTATTCCAAAATAATTGCTCTTCTGAAAAATATTAACTATATACAATTAATTCTTATTTTCAAATTTTATTATTTCAAAACGAACATTCCATAAACACGATACGTTTTATTTTTAAACCCATAATATTTTAAAGCGCCAACATTTACAAAAAGTGAACGCTTCTTATGGTAAATATTGCCCTTTTACAATGTAAAGACGTCAATGATGAGTAAAATAATTTATCTAACTCAGTTGCAGGAGGTAATTATCGACTTGTGACGCCTGCAGATGTTCTTCTTTGGATTGCAATAATTAACGTGGCTGTGCTATAAACCTCGTCATTTATGTAAATTGAGTGAAAAACAAGATCTTGTAAGACACGCAGCTTTCGCGCCTTACCTCTAGTCGGTCTAAAACTGGTCAGTTAAATTAATGAGGAATCTATCTTTAACGGAATTAACGTAATTTATGCAGCCATTCGCAGGTTCGTTTGCATTGAACTTGATTCTTTGAAAGACTGCTTAATTAATATTTATAGATTCTTCGATATATCGGAAAGACATAATTAATCTATTTAACATATTTCTGTAAAATTTTATAAGTCTATAGAAATTCGTTTCAGTTTACAATTATGTGCTTTATTAAATCCTTATAAATCCTTATAAAAGGGACAGAGGTGACTGACGTCCCGATGTTAGTGTTAAACTGTTAACCCGGAGTACCTTCACCGTTTTAATTATTATTTATGGTCCGATCTACGCAGATTGAACTTACTGTGACCTGAAGTCTCGCAGTGGTATGCTTTGGTTTAGTTTTAATTTTATTGATTATAGGGTCCCAAGCAGGTGGTAGTAACCAGCCTCCTTCGCTATTGAAATTAGGATGTTTTTATAATTTCAATAGACTCACGTATCATCCTTGGTAGGAATCGATGTTCTTTCGCGAAGATTTGTGTGGTGTTCTATCAAATCTAATGTTATAGTTGGGGCCGTCATGGGTATAATCACAAACTGCATTTCTTCTGCGTAAATCGGACCATAAATAATAGTTAAAAAGCTGAAGTACTCCGGGTTAACAATGACACCGGGACGTCAGTCACCTCAGTCAGTCCCCAGTGACCATGGGTGCTGGAAAGCACCCGAAACGTCGGATATTAAAATAAAATAAATTAACCGCGATAAAATCCGTAAAAGTAGTTTTAATCAATACTTAACTCTGATTGGCTTGATTTTGGTTTATAGGCGTATAGTTTACGAGTAATGATTTTTTTTTGTAATATCCCAAAAAATGACCCAAAGTTACTTCTGTAACAGCTTCGGCGCTGCGGGAAGTGCAGCCCCTTCGCCCTTGCGTAGCAAATCGCAGGCACCCATACTCACCTCCGCAGCTTCGGTTTATTGGTCGCCATCGATGACCTACCTCAGCCGCTACGGCTCGCACGGGCGCCTGCAATTTGCTACGGCCGGGCGTGGGCTGCACTTCCTCCGCGCCTTAAGCTATAAATTGCATTGCACTTCTAAAGCGGCAATCTTGCAGTATCTATAGCTATAGGCCTTATCACTTTTATTACAGAACTTTTATTCGAAGCTTATAATGATACTCTTTCAATGTAAACTAGTAAACGCTGATAAGTTTACAATCACGTGTTGTGTAATCTCATGTTTTTGTTAAATGTGACATTATTACAGTATTTTAGTCCTAGTTTAATATGAGCAGAACTTGGTCTGCAATCAGTGTAGGTATTGTATTCAAGTTGCAATAAATAAAACTTTATTTATTTATAATACGGCTTTGAAATATAAAATAAAATAACTTTATAAAAATAATTGTATAGTAGTTACGTTGTACCAGTTCTGGCTCACTGAGTCAGAAGTGGTGCAAGTACGACGTTCGTCTACTCACGATCCTAAAAAAAAAGGTTTTGGCATGCTCTGATCACGAATCTGCGTTCTTGCGTTTTTTTGCGTAGGATGCACGGTTCCGGAGATGTGTAGATCAATTAACTCTTATCTAATTGATATCCGGTGAAGGCCTCCACCGTCATTAGCGCTCCATTGTTCTTATTACAAAATCTTATTACTTATTATCTATAAATGGAGCGAAATTAACTAAAATCGTTGTACAATGTGTTCCCTGTAAATATACTCGTAAAACTATGCATTGAACATCCCTGAAATTTATATAGCAAATACATTAAGCAATATTCGCCTCAAACTGAAGTCCACTCATTCTGAATCCTATGAATATTCCAGCTCCATCTTTTACAATTACTTTTTAAAAACTCTAGATGATATCGTACAGGTGCTCGTCCGAATGAATCAAAATATTGACCGACGTCATTCGTATCGATATATAAAGCTACCCAATGTGACCCTGGTTTATCATCTGTATCCAAATTGCATATTATATACGTTGGTACGTGGGTGTACATGGGCAGTTTATTGGCAGCATAAACATTATTTTCTAGAGTGGGGTGAATCTTTTTCAGATGTTGTTGTACATCTAGTGTATCCATGATATTACTGCTATTAGTAGATTATTACAGTACAATCTACTCAATGACTAACATAGGAATGATCAATTATAGTGATTTCTAAATATTAAATTGCATTATTTTGTGTTATACAAAACGTATTTGAGTCATCAATACACTGAACAAGACGCGACACGAAGTAATGTTGAGATAAGCAACAAAATGTGAGATAAGCTTGTTGACGGATAAAGTTACTATCAATTCCACTGCACAAATTCTTTAGATTAGAATTATTACTTACTGGTACTACATAAGACCAAGCAAGTGCAGTCATGGAGTTAGTGTATGGTCGTTTGACTGCAGTGGATCTATCAATACTACATTTGTGTTACTTCAACGCATCAAAGGCCATGGATGTAAGTGTTTATTCTATTGACAAACTTACTTTTCTTTCTGTTATTTTCTTACGTGTGTATGATTTAGTGTTAACAAATTATATTTAAATATTGTGTGTGTATATGATTAAGCCGTGGTAGCTCAGATGGTTAGCGCAAGCTGTAAATTTCACAATACGCGACCCGGGTTCGATCCCCGCCGGCACCAATTAAAAAGTTAATTGCAATTTTAAGTGTTTATTCTATTGACAAAGTTACTTTTCTTTCTATTATTTTCTTACGTGTGTATGATTTAGTGTTAACAAATTATATTTAAATATTGTGTGTGTATTATATTAAGCCGTGGTAGCTCAGATGGTTAGCGCAAGCTGTAAATTTCACAGTACGTGACCCGGGTTCGATCCCCGCCGACACCAATTAAATTGTTAATTGCAATTTTAAGTGTTTATTCTATTGATAAACTTACTTTTCTTTCTGTTATTTTCTTACGTGTGTATGATTTAGTATTAACAAATTATTTTTAAATATAGTGTGTGTGTATTATATCAAGCCGTGGTAGCTCAGATGGTTAGCAATGGTTCAGATGGTAAAATGGTTAGCAAGCTGTAAATTTCACAGTACCCGGGTTCGATCTCCGCCGGCACCAATTAAATTGTTATTTGCAATTTAACAAATTATATTTAAATATTGTGTGTGTACCGCATCTACGAATACTAGAGTAGTTAAAAAATACTTTTTTAACAATGACAGTCATTAGTTGATCATTAGTGAATGTGATTCTGTTTACTTAAATTACAGGAAGACAAGAGCAGGCAAGAAGGAAGAAATGGGACGATGGGAAGTAATGAAGCATTGTTATGTGAAGTTTGTTGAAACAAACATATTTTTAGTCACGTGTAAATACTTTTAACATTTTGGTTCAAAATGACACAAAATCTAAAAAATATTAGATTCATCATCGACTTGGACGGATTTTACATTACATATCCTCATAAACATTTTCAATGTAGAGAAATGGCTATTCTAGATGTAAAACTAATCTAATAAAAATGATGCGTTTATCGATCATTATTTGTTTCGGCCAAGTTATCCTTTCAATTATTTGTCGCCAAAAGACAAAAAAACTGTTGGTTATTGTGAAACACACGTGCACGGCATTCAATATTTTGATGTGACCGAAGAATTAAGATGTGCCTACAAACAAGAGAACATCATTCCCATATTAAATTGGTATATTAGAAATTTGTGCAAAGACGAAGTGATCGCATACAAAGGTGGTTCAACAGAAAAACAATTCTTAAAAATGTTGACGACGATTGATAGATTGTCTATTTACATTTTACATTAAACATTGAAAGATGTTTATGAGGATATGTAATGTAAAATCCGTCCATGTCGATGATTCTTTTGTTGGCATTTTGAACCAAAATGTTAAAAGTATTTACACGTGACTAAAAATATGTTTGTTCCAACGAACTTCACATAACAATTCACTCTTCATTACTTCCCATCATCCCATTTCTTCCTTCTGCTCTTGTCTTCCTGTAATTTAAGTAAACAGAATAACATTCACTAATGATCAACTAATGACTGTTATTGTTAAAAAAGTATTTTTTAACTTTTTCACTTTCTGCTATTGTCTTTGTATTTATGGTTAGGAAATGTCCGCGGCGCTGCCTCAATGCGTGTTGGCGAACTTCACATGCCTTCGAAATTTTCTCAGACTGCCGGCGGGGATCGAACCCGGGTCGCGTACTGTGAAATTTACAGCTTGCGCTAACCATCTGAGCTACCACGGCTTAATCATAATACACACACAATATTTAAATATAATTTGTTAACACTAAATCATACACACGTAAGAAAATAACAGAAAGAAAAGTAAGTTTATCAATAGAATAAACACTTAAAATTGCAATTAATAATTTAATTGGTATCGGCAGGGATCGAACCCGGGTCGCGTACTGTGAAATTTATAGCTTGCGCTAACCATCTGAGCTACCACGGCTTAATATAATACACACACAATATTTAAATATAATTTGTTAACACTAAATCATACACACGTAAGAAAATAACAGAAAGAAATGTAACTTTGTCAATAGAATAAACACTTACATCCATGGCCTTTGATGGGTTGAAGTAACACAAATGTAGTATTGATAGATCTGTGCTATTGATAGAACTGCGGTCAAACGACCATGCACTAACTCCATGACTGCACTTGCTTGGTCTTATATAGTACCAGTAAGTAATAATTCTAATCTAAAGAATTTGTGCAGCGGAATTGATAGTAACTTTATGCGTCAACAAGCTTATCTCACATTTTGTTGCTTATCTCAATGTGTCGCGTCTTGTTCAGTGTATTGATGACTCAAATACGTTTTGTATAACAAAAAAAATGCAATTTAATATTTAGAAATCACTATAATTGATCATTCCTATGTTAGTCATTGAGTAGATTGTACTGTAATAATCTACTAATAGCAGTAATATCATGGATACACTAGATGTACAACAACATCTGAAAAAGATTCACCCCACTCTAGAAAATAATGTTTATGCTGCCAATAAACTGCCCATGTACACCCACGTACCAACGTATATAATATGCAATTTGGATACAGATGATAAACCAGGGTCACATTGGGTAGCTTTATATATCGATACGAATGACGTCGGTCAATATTTTGGTTCATTCGGACGAGCACCTGTACGATATCATCTAGAGTTTTTAAAAAGTAATTGTAAAAGATGGAACTGGAATGTTCATAGGATTCAGAATGAGTGGACTTCAGTTTGTGGCGAATATTGCTTAATGTATTTGCTATATAAGTTTCAGGGATGTTCAATGCATAGTTTTACGAGTATATTTACAGGGAACACATTGTACAACGATATTTTAGTGGATGAGATGTTTCGCTCCTATTTTATAGATAATAAGTAATAAGATTTTGTATTTTGTAAATAAAAATTTTAACAAAATTAGGTAATGTGTTTTATTGATGAGTCAGATTAGTGTAGATAGTAACAAAGGAGTATAATACAATAGCACCACGCTGAGGAAGAATAGATAATGACGGTATTCAAATTTTTTTTTTAGGATCGTGAGTAGTCGTACTTGTACCACTTCTGACTCAGTGAGCCAGAACTGGTACAACGTAACTACTTTGTATTGTCTTGAAATTTCATATAATGTACATCTTAGCGATAACCTGACAGTATAGTTAGGCTTTTGTACTTAGAATAGTTTATATAGTATAAACTATTCTAAGTACAAAAGCCTGACTATAAGTGTTTAAGCAGTTTATACTATATAAACTTTAGTTCTAAATTTTTTTTCATATTATTACCATTACAGTCGAGTATTTTAGTGTTCAACGTAATTAATGGGTCGTGAGTTCGAATCTTAACGCAGACAGAAAGTATTTATGCAAACAACAACTTGATTTTGTTGTAATATGAATGATTGTCTCGGTTCCTCTTTAGTTCGGTTACAATGATTTAATCGTATACAGCAGCGACGGCGAAACTTTTTACGAAAAGGGTCAACTTTGTTCTTTATTATTTTTGGTCATTTAAAAATCCTGCTTGGGTCAGTGTTTGACCCGCGGGTCATACATGGATTTTACACGTTCGCCGTCACTGGTATACTCGTGGATTACTCGTACGCGTAGAATATTTCTATTTTACCATAACTCATGTCCAGACTTGGACAAAAGCATACCCAAGAATGTACCAGTTAGTAACTGTTATGCATTATTTACTTCATATTCATCATTTACTGAACTATGTTACCAGTTCCGAAGTGTTCGACATGCTGCACTCCCGTGATGACAATCAACAGCACATAGACCTCCCCACTTTTCCTGAAGACTCGGAGGACGCTCGGACCGACGTTACCTCAGTACCGGATTCACAAGCCGAGTTTTTGCAGGGTTGGTATTTGTTATAATAATTCATATAAATAAAAACTTAAGTTACAGCCTATATACGTCCCAATGCTGGGCACAGGCCTCCTCTCATTTCATAGAGGATTTAATTGCAAGGAAATGTCTGCCGAGCTGGCCGATTTTTTAATTTCTCGGACTTGCAGGTTTACTCACGATGTCTTCCTTCACTGCCGAGCGCGTAGTACAGCACTTAAATTGTATTTAACAATATTCATTGCCGCCGGCGGAGATTGAACCCGGGTCGCAGAATAAATAATAGTAGGTACCTATTACGCTCGGGTTGCTCGCGTACTGTAATATTAGCAGTGAACGCTTAGCGTTTGTGCCACCACGGATTAATATTATTTAATATTTTCACACTTATTGTGCTATATGAGAAATGTAATACCTACAAATAGAGTTATATTTATTGATCTAAGAAGATGTACGTAAGAGATATGTTAGTAAAATAGCTTTTTGCATCGCGTGACTTCCGACAAACTGATGAACTTAATACTGACTGGATATTAGTACACAAGATCCCTAGCATAGAGTGGGTGTGCCATCCTCTTGTTTATTGCTGCGATTATATCATATCCTTCATTTTTTATAGGATAGGGTGACAAACGAGCACACAGTCCACCTGATGGTAAGTGGTTGCTGTGCCCCGTAGACATCTACGTCTTTCCCCGATTACGAATCAAAATGCAGATGCGTTGTCACCCGTGAGGACAATATGGAATGCTTCATTTCCAGTAAAAAGGGGTCGCTGGTTCTCTACACTCACCATACGAAACATAGCAGCATTAAGCTACTATTTGACGCCGGTGTTCTGTGAGAGTGTGGTCCTTCCCCGGTCGAGCCGACCCATTCGTGCTATAACTATACTACTAATATATTTGCAGCATGGGTCTACCACATATACCTTCATGTTGTATTGGACCTTTTCTATTTTTATTATTTAGAGTAATAAAAAAGTCTAAGCAGTGTAACAGTCTACCTCATGGTACCTAATTAGTAACGGCAGCCCATGCATACCTGAACCTGAAACTAACTTGCAACAAGTCATAGACGCATAGACTACGATAAAATGTGTCACAGCCTGTAATTAAACCGGTTAACAATAGATTAAATGCACTTTCTTGAATCTTTTGCTTGGCCACCGAAATAGCCATGTGGGTTGTGGTAACCCATACGAAATGCTAATCATTAGAAAAGCAGCTCTACCACAAAATTAAGCCTTTCAGTGATGGTCCTGCAATAAATTGCTGGGAATATTATAAGTACATATTTATAAGGTAGACTATAGTGCTTAGAAACTTGTCGAATTAAGTGCAGAACATAACTCGCTAATTACAATTTGTTTGTTACAAAAATTTTGGCCTTTTGCATTACATACATACATTACACAATAATGAACACAATTAGATTTTTTAAATATATAATAAGGGTGACACAAGAGCACACAGTCCACCTGATGGTAAGTGGATGCTGTGGCCCATAGATATCTACATTTATCCTCGATTAAGTCAATATGCAGATGCGTTGCCACCCCTGAGGACTAAGATAGAATGCCTCGTTTTCAGTAAAAAAAGGGTCGCCGGTTCTCAACACTCAGCATACGAAACACAGCAGCATTAAGCTGCTATTTTACGCGGGTATTCTGTGAGAGCGTGGTCTTTCCCCTGTCGAGCCGACCCATTCATGCTACAACCATAATATAGCTGCAGCGTGGCTCTACCACGTATAAAATATTGATACTTATAGACCATACAACTACTTGTTCGGCTTAGGAAGTCCTTGAATCAGTACACAACTCTGAGAGCTCATATAAAAAACAAATTATGATCGAAATATAATCATCGAGCACTGGCTTTCTAGCACAAAAATGCATTATTAATTCCTTTTTACTTATACGGAACCACAGACTAACCAAAACAGACAGAACCTAACGTAATATTTCGTATATTACATGTAGTCATGTACGGAAATCATGCTTAGTACCTATATCGTAAGAACGCGGACTCACCGACACATTCACATAAAACCACGGCCATTAGCAGGTGCATACGAGCGCAGTTTCCGCGTCCTTTGAAATTAACGCGAGTACTGTTCTGTTTTTCTTTGTTGCTCTAAGTATGGCAATTAGAACGTCTTATAACGTAGGTACATGCAATTAAATAATGACAGAAGTACGAGCATTCCTTACAATGATATTTTAAAATAAAAAAAAGAGTATAGTTGTTGAGATCCGTAAAAAGAGAGGAGTAAGTATTCGAGACATGTTTTTATTCATTTTGTATTGAAGGAACGTCATGGTTTCCTTGTATTGTAATCTTAGTTTTTATATAGAATAGGATGACAAACGAGCACACAGCCCACCTGATGGTTAGTGGTTGCTGCGGCCCATAGACATCTACATCTATCCTCGATTACGAATCAAAATGCAGATGCGTTGTCACCCAATCTACTAGTTTTAAGGCATGTACTTTTTAAAACGAAATAAAATTATATTTTATTTATTTTTACCCGTGAGGCCTAAGATGGAATGCCTCGTTTCCAGTAAAAAGGATCTCGGGTTCTCTACACTCACCATACGAAACACAACAGCATTAAGCTACTATTTAGTGTTGGTATTCTATGAGAGCCTGGTCCTTCCCCGGTGAGCCAACCGTTATGTACTACAACCATAATATAGCTACATCGTGGCTCCACCACTTATAACGTAACGGTAACGTTTAGAGAGTGAGTAGTAGAGCCACACAAAAGCATGATATTATGACTGCAGCAGAAGTGAGTCGGTTCTGCAATGGTCTGGATCTGGAGAGATACCGCTTTCGCACAGAACACCTACGTGAAATTCAGCATTGTGCTGCCGTGTTCTGTATATGACGAGAACCCTTTTACTGATAACTAGGCTTTCCATCTTGGTCTTCAGGGGTGACAACGGTTCCGCATTTAGACTGTTAATCAATGATAAATGTAGAAATTGTACTCCTTTGTCACCCTTATCTATTTTTAAACAACCTAAATACAATAAAATTCTGTTTATAGAATTGACAAAACTGCCAAAAATGTTTTGTTTGAAATAATTTAAGTATCCTACTCGTACTGTTAGTTTTAGCTTTGTTCCAGTTTTAAACTCTAAAATAAATAAGTAATAACAATTTTGCGATTCTAGTTCCGGGAGAAGCAGTGCGTAGAGACTCGCAGCGATTACGGTCAGGTTCACGGGTGGAACCGATCGGCGCAGCTGCCGGAATCATGGTGGTAGTCACTTGCTCCATAATGTGCATAGCTTACACTTCTCTTGTTGTGTGGAGGAGGATATATTTGTAAGTATCCAGTGAATAAATATCAATCGAAAAGTAACAACCTATATTGTACGTTCGATTACGATAATGTAGGATGCAGAACTCCTTAAAATTTTTATTAGAAAATAATAAAAATAGAATCCTCACGCTATGTCTCTGTGGGTTTACAGATTTAGACACAATCTGCAATTGAGTCAACGCGTTGTTTGATTTCTATCCGGATATTTCGCCGATAACCGAATTAAGCATTACTTACCTACGATTAGAACGGCGGCACTTACCTACATATAACGTTTATACTTATTAATTATCACAAGTATTTTTATTCTACCTGTGGACATAGATATAGATATTTTCAAGAATATCATCTATCATGAAATACATGAATAGTTTGTGAATACACATCGCGTGGTCTTAAATGTATTGACATTTGGTTGAAGGTTGGGATATTCTTCTATCCTTATGTTTTTATACTAACAAAAGTCTAAATTGCTATATCCTCCAATGATACGTTTTGAGATTTGCGACAGCAGTAGCACGAGGAAGTTACCGGGCAACTTTCACTACTGATTTTGTTTTTACGTTCTTACAATTTTTGAGATGTAAGTAGGTATCTATGTATAGGTACATTTGCCTTCCTGCAGTGCGATTTCTTTTTCTCTTCACAAAGGTATAAAATTTCATATTGCTACTTAAATAATACGGTTATAGACTAGATTATGTGGAGTTAGATTGTGTGAGGCTGGTGGGAATCGTTTACCGTGTGGAGGCACTATGAACTTACCTTATGTTTTTTTTGGTAACACTTTTTTTATAGGAAAAGGGTGTCGCTTGTCACCACACAGTGCGGCACACGGCACACAGTCCACCTGATGGTAAGTGGTCGCTATAGCCCATAGACATCATCATCTTCGTTTATATACATAAGTATATCCTCGTTTGCGAATCAAAATTCAAATGCGTTGTCAGCCTTGAGGACTAAGATGGAATGCCTTTTTTCCAGTAAAATGGGTCCCCGGTTCCCTACAGTCACCATACGAAACACAGCAGCATTAAGCTGCTATTTGAGGCTGGTATTCTGTGAGCGCGTGGTCCTTCCCCGGTCGAGCCGACCCATTCATGCTACAACTATACAATAAATATTGCTGCAACATGGCTCTACCACGAAGGAAACCTAAAAGAACATATTTATTTATAACATCATTGGCTTTTAATTGATACCGATTCATTACACAATAGAAAGGTAATAAAACGATAAAAATCACCTGACCCAACCACCATTTCCACCAGTTACACAATCATACGTTGTTCAATAACAACAATAATTTTCTTTAAAAACATTCTTGTACATTTTATGCATAATATTTCACCAACCGCTGCGTTTGGGACTAAACAATTTTATAAGAAGCAAGCTTTATGGTTAAACTCGGCACATAAAATTCTCATCTGTGCACTATAAGGTTTCCATATCAATGCGAGTAGGTTCACACTCGCTTTATTCGTGGCTTCCCATGTAATGTGAAGCGACCATTGTGTAGGGTAACTTAATATGTCTTCCCAATGCACCGCTGCGTAGGAAGCGGTCAAGTTAGACGGAAATGCGTTGTAAAACGAATGGAACTTGTAAAAAACGAAGAACAAGTTACGTTTTGGACAGGTTTATTCGAGTTTGATAGATCGCCTTTAGTTCTTGACGTAAACGATCGACGTTTGATTACATTATACAACTACAGCCAGCTAAAGCATTGAATATATACACCGAGGCAATGACACTTTTTTAAACCCAGAGAAGATATACTCAATTTTTTTTTCAAAACAAAACAGAATAAAAATTAGGTATAGGATTTTTAGAAAGAATAATGAAAAATAGAGTTTTAAAGAAACGGTCTCGTTAAAGGTGAAATATTTTATAGAGATACAGGAAGTAATTAACAAATATACCTACCATTATGCGTATCGATTTCAGATGCTGATTTTTAATATATACGTCCCACTGCTGGGCGTGGGCTTATTCGCATTATTTTTAGTAAGGATGAGTCCGTCGCTCTGCCCTATAGCATGTTGTCAGACACAAATGCAAATATATTCTCCCAATTTCTCAGACATGACAGTTTTCATGATGTTATCGTTAAATGTCGAGAAGGTGCGAAATGAGCACTTAAAATTTCGTTGGTGCCGGCGAAAATCGAACTTTGTTATCTACTGTACTGTGTAGATCTGAACTTATAAAGCGAGTGCTCAATATGCTCTGAGCATGTGCCAACAGTGGCTTAGCAAGGGGGTCGAGGTGACCATGGCCTCGATAATTTCAAGGACACACTTTCTATATAAAAAGCTTTGATTAAAATTTTAAAACTTTATATACACTGTAGCATTGCAAGTTTTGAAAGTAGTATAAAAATACATGTTTAATTGATTGATCAGTTATATAAAAATACCATAGAAGACTTACTGATTCTATATTTTTAAGATGCTTATTTAAAAAATGAGGTAGGATCCAATCCAATGCCACTAGTTGCTACGCATTTTTAGTATCTAAGAGTGATATTAATATTAATCTATCTTAACAATTTCAAGGAAGAGAAATGGCCTCAAGCATGAACTTCTAAGAAACGAGGAGAACGTAGCAGAGACCAGAATTGAAGTAAGTAACGTAAGAAATAACCTTACAACTGTTTTTAATTTTCTGTCAAGTTAAATAAATTAATACACTAATTGTTAATTTTCCTATCCGGTATGTTGTTTTATTTATATTTATTATATAATAAAAATAAACTAAAATAATTCGAAGTCTGGCCGCAATCGGTTATGGCCCTATGGCACGTCAATATTTTGATATTTCAATCTTCTATACTCGAGACAAAACAATATATTGTAATCTATTTATAAGATTAGCAATAAACAAGATTTTTGTAATATATAAATCTTCAATCTTAAGTTTGGCTTTTCTGTTGCAGTTGTAAAAAGTCATATATTATCATCTTGGAAGAAAATCTCAACAAATACATTTCAGACGAAGACTCGTAAAAGTAGTAGTGTATACAGAATGGGTCTCACATATATGCAATAAATGAAACCACAAGTAATACTAGTCCGTAGAAGTGTAGAAAAATTAAATATTAAATTAAAACCCGTAAAATAATAAAGTGAGATTTTCAAACAAAATAAATATTAAAATAAATTCAGTAAAAGTGACCACTCTGTTTAGACAACGTACCAACGTACATGAAGAGTGACAACGTTGCACGCGGGTGGCACGCCGACAAAAGACACCGCTGTCGATATGTCGCAATACCAATAGTTTGCACTGCGTGGCAACGTCGCTTTTTAATGTTCAAGGATTCAAGTTCATTGAATCATTGACTTAGTGACCCAATTCTATAGAGTGTTCAAATTTGCTTAAAATTAAAACTCTACTTTTTGACCTAATTACTGGACCGATTACGTTCATTTTTTGTATATCGTCAGCAAAGGCGATAACAAGTATATGGTTTCATTTATTGCATATATGTGGGACCCATTCTGTATAATATCTTTTGGGAAGACTTCGTACAATTCTTTGGTAAACGACGCAGATTTATCGATTCTTAATCAAGAAGACTGAATTTAATGTAACGTTGATCGCAATATTTATTGTATTTTCTAGCCGAACTGTTTTCGTGATAAAATAATAATAACATTGTGATATTTTTTGTAACTGAGATTGTAGTTTCTCTAGAATCCTTGTAGTTCCATATTTTGAAATATTTTTATCGATTTATCACTCCTGTATATTGTTTCGGAAATGTGGTGTTTGCAATAACATAAAACTACCTTGTGCCATAATTCAATATACATAATTAAACTTAGTCATTAAAGAATTAAGTGGCAAGTTCAAGGTATTTATTATTAGATCTTAAAGAACTTTATTATTAGGAGCAAAATATGTATATCAGTCTGTGATTTGATAGAAATAAGATTATTGGTCTAATTAAAATGACACTTTCACTTTTAAGTACGTCCTGTTGTATAAAAATGTTATAAAAGAAAGAAAAAAGAAAATTTGGGATAAAATTTTATTGTAAGTAGCTCAATATGAGACTTCATTCCATTACATTCTTAAAACATTGTATAGGGAAAAGGATGTTGTAAGTACATAATTTAAAAAAAAAGTGTAAATTGAAAATTGATGTTTTAAAATAAATTATAATTAACATTATAAAATGATATTATTCTGTCAACTTTTTTACACCGATTTATCACCAAAATATAACAATTTAAGCTTATACTACAGGCATACTTTACACTTTTGAGATTAACCTGTTAGGTGACATCCATAAATTACATCACACGCTAAAAGCTATGTGACGTCACATGTTAAAAACTAAAACGCGAAATTTATATGCACATGATAAACAATATCAAGGAGTGGGTCCATTCCGTCGAAACAAGATGATTAATTATTGTATATTTATCAACATTATTAATCGTTTATCGTTCTTTAATTGCTCTTTTGTTTTGTTCATTAGGCCTAAAATATTTTAACTGTATTTTGATTTTATTAAAGATTATTTTAAACAACTTGAATATAGTTACTTTTGAAATATAAAATTGTAAAACATGTGACGTCGCATCACGGGGAGGGGTTCACACCTGTGACAAGGACGAGGATGGGGGTCAAAACACCATAAAATTTGTGTGACGTAATTTATGGATGGCCCCTTATTAACTGTCCTTAAATAAGCCTTCTAAGTTATTTAAGCTGTTCAACAAATTATTTTTAAATGCTCACCAAATGCAGTGATTCTATCAGAAGTAATTTAATCACTAAGCGTCAAGCATGCCTATCTAAGAAAATCACATTTTTATCACTCCTGTTGATGACATTCGTGTATTTTAAATAACTAATGTGATGTACATTTTACTTATTCTCCTTATGTCTGACAACAACTGGTCCGGTGTTGTCCCCCGTTGCTTTATTGTGAGCCCCATGAGCACCATCACAGTAAGGCCACTGAAATTTAAATTATGAGACATTAATTGGATATCAATACATTAACCATTATTGGTAACTTTTATTTTGAACTAAAATAATTAGCCTAAGAATTAATTCACACAACATGTACTATGTATGTAAGCAACGCAGCAACGAGTATTTTTTTTATGGCGATTAAGTAAGTTGGAGCCCGTGGGTTTTAACGCATGTTACAAACAGCCAAGTCTCGACGTCTCTTCTAGCACACTCTGCATAGTTTAAACAGCGAACAGTAGTAAAACGCCTTTGATGTTAGGCGATGCCGCCGCCCGCGTAGGTATTTACTACTAGCGATTCGCCCCGGCTTCGCACGGGTGATTTCTGGATCTCGACAACAGCGCCACCTACCGGGTCTAAATGTGAATATAAACCATCTATGTACCCATTCAAATACAAAAAAAATCATCAAAATCGGTTAGATGGTTTTAAAGTCTATAACGGACATAGGTAATAGAAAAACAATAAACATGGTCGTCATTTAAGTTGAACTTTATATACTCAAAGGTTGAACTTTAACTAGTAACTCTTATATCTATAACCATCATAGATATTATATTTTTCGAAAACGGTAGATACTTAAAATTAGTTTAAGAAGTACCAAAATACACTCGCGTTAACCGCATGTATGTCCAGCAGACTAAGTGGAGTGCGCTTCCACAAGGCTCCGCTGTTCTTCGGCACCAGTACATTCGTTTCCTGTTTGACTCTCTTTAAACTGTGCTTCTGGTATGTAGTAAATATTACTTCCATGCTTATAAGTTATCGAATATGAAAGTGTACTTTATGCAGTGAAAGAAATATAAAAGTCACTACTTAATGCTTTTATTAAGCTAGTATTATGTCAAAGACAGAAAAGAGCACAAAATTTTATTTATTAATTGTTGAACTTTAGAATTACAACATATCAAGATTTATATAATGTATAAACGGATGCAATAATATGTACAATGTACCTAACTTGTAGGTATAGAGTTTTGTGGTTAAGACAAAGGAATTATTATGTCATTGCTAAAGATATGATATCATAAATGATAAGCGGATTACATCAACAGAAATACAAGGTTACTCATTTCATAGGCAAATAATAGAAATTAGAAGAAATATAATATATTGTTTAAAAATACAATCATGTAATAAGAAATGATAATCCTGCACTGATCCAGCCTATAGCTATTCACTGTTGGACATGGATCTAAAATCATCACATTTGGTAGGCAATGGCGCTACCAGATCACTGACACTGCTCCCTATCGTCGGAATAGCCTATTTAACATTTAGTACATACAGTATGGTAGATCCTTCATTTTCAGTGACCATGAGATCTTTTTGTAATCCCATAGTCGCCTCTTAGACACCCAAAAATATAAACAGACTTAAATTATTATTGACTAACAGATCGAATTGAAATGTTTATGAGCCCTGTGCAAGTATATTCATTTAAAAGAATATCAGTAAAATTTGCTTACTAACCTTTAAGTGGTAAAGCCACGCTGCAGCTATATTATAATTTTAGCACGAAAGGGTCAGCTCGACCAGGGCAGGACCACGCTCTCACAGAATACCAGCGTAAAATAGCAGCGTAATTCTGCTGTGTTTCGTATGGTGAGTGTGGAGAACCTGAGACCCTTTTTACTGGTATCGAGGCATTCCATCTAATGCTCACGGGTGACAACGAGTCTGCATTTTGATTCTTAATTGAGGATAAATGTGGATGTCTATGGCCACAGCATCCACTTACCATCAGGTGGACTATCATGCTCATTTGTCACCCAATACTATAAACCTTAACATTGTTTTATACACATCAAATATGCATGTATTTATGGTGGATGTTTAGAAAAAGGGCAACATTTTTATAGTGCACCTATTTATAATTTTATATGCAATTTCTACATTTACCACTGATGTGGCTGTTAACCACAGGTTTAGTTGTCAGATGCCTGGCTACTATGCTGCAGGTTCCAAGTTCCTACTGGAGCCAACACTTTACGCAAAGACATATTTTTGGCACATAAGTGATATATTGGGCAAAAATCTGGCAGAAGTAGATTTAGATGAGTTTAAATATTTATTGTGTGTCATGTCCTGGCAGTAGTTCTCCTAGCAGTTCGAAGTTTGTCATAGAACTTACATTTTTGCTCCTCCAGCACCTGCATAATGATACCTTCTCTGTTATATCTTCAATATCAATAAAATCAACCACTTTTTTTATATCTTTCTTGATGCTTGGATTTACTTGACCATTACCAGCTTCTTTTGCTTTTTTAATTGTTTGATATGAATAGTATGAAATGCCCCCCAGAGCAAGAGTTGGAGGCAGTAAAGCAAACCAGTCTTTTACTGAAATAAAATTAATTTTTTTAATTTATTATTCAAAGGACTTTATCGCTAAGTTACCACACTATCCCATTCAGACCACAATTACAAATCTCTATAATGGAATCACAAAATTGACCATTTGACTATCATTATCCTCTTTTTTCGGACAGAGAAGTTTTTAAAAAATAAAATATCATAGTAACAAAAGTTTTGTGCAAGGAACACGCGCGACTATAAATAATGACACCCAAGGAATAAGCGGAATTATAAACAATCACACCTATTCCTTACACATAATAAAGTCTGCTAGCTTGACCAGCATCTAGCTTTCTCCGACATTGGATAAGCCAAAATCCTATTTAAGGCATGGACCTAGAAAAAAGGGTGCCAATGTAAAAATTTACTATCCCTACTTAATTATAACATTCTTTTTTTTTACTTTTTTCATGATGTTATTTATAATACAGCACCCACAATAAAATATGTTGAACATTTTCAACTATTACATATATACATCGCAATTCGATGATGGTACTTTTTCATTAAAACAGCAATCTTCTTCGATGGAATATACCCTGAATGTAATCTTAGAGTAGATCATACAGATTTTCTGATTAATGGACTATTATCTATCCACAAATTACAGGTTATTTGGGTATACATTTAGAATCGTTTGGCAGGAGGGTGGAGGGAGAGTGGGGGGAGAGCGGAGAAGGGAGTATCCCCTACACTCCCACACCACTTTCATGAAAAGGTAATACACCGTTCTTGAGAAAAGTTAAAAAGAAAATCCCATATAACTAACCACAAAATGATGACATTTATTAATCTCCGACAGGAGAGGGAAAGGGAGGGGGAAACGGGGTGTCATTTACCACAACTGTAAGGGTTCCTGGGGGCTCAAGTATTTCCAGGCGGTAAAAAAATTAACCATGAAGGCTGTGGCGAAAGCTGCGTTTCTAACCTAACTCAACTGAAAGGATTTCTAGGTGTAAAGTATGTAATAAACAATACTTAATCATTTCTTTATTTTTGTAAACATAATTCATTATAAGAATGTAGACCACAGAAGAAAACAAATACTATTGAATTATAATAATGTGACACTAGCCTTTAACATGGTCTTATGTCCTTATCACACTTACACAAAATTATGTATGCTATCCAGCTATCACGTTAAAATTACATTCGTTTTTCCATGTTTAACCCTTTTTAAGGTTATTATACATATTTTTCCTCGAAAACAGTGCATTGCCTTATAATGAGCGTGATATTGTTATGATTTATTATTATGACCAAATATTACTAAATACAATATACCGTGCTCCTCCAAATTCCTGCCAAACAATTCTAAATCCAACTCCTTACCTTTTCAAGACAAAACCATTGATCGTTTTTTTAATTATTTAAATAGTATGGAAATTAATGAAAGCTTGGAAAAAAATCGATGTACTAATCCTACGTTGACGATGTCGTGGGCAAAACTAGTATATTATACCAGATGTTCAGAAGCAAAGTGTTGAGGAGAGGGCTGGTTACCACGTGGGACACATTTTTGAGCAGATTAACTAACCTGATGTCTTAGAATTTTTGGTTATCCTGAAAATTATGATCTTTGGCAAATATCTCAAAATTTGGTATTTATCGGCCATGAGTTCTAGGTGTTTTTAAAAATGTTTTAATATGTACGTCAACTACCATTTTTTTAAACACGTTAATAAAAGAGTTAATTAAGTACTTTAACTTTCACAAAAATTTCTAAATTATCAACATGTCCAATTTAGTCAATAATGTGGATTCAGTTGATTGCATTGGTGTTTGTTGGTTGAATAAATATTAAGCTAAATCAAAAACAAGGTTTTATGTACTGATTGTAGCCGGTTTAATCGTCATGAATGATTAAATACCAATAAGTTAAATCATAATTTTCAAGGTAACTGGAAATTCTAAGATATTAGTTTAGGATAACTTTCTCAAAAATGTGCCCCACAAGATGACCTGTCCCCCCCCCCCCTCGAGGCTTGGATCGACCTTCAGAATACTGTATATTTCATTTAATCTTAATATATATATATAAATTATTTGTCACATTGTCCACGATGGACCCCTAAACTACTTAGCCGATTTTAATCTAATTTGCACACCGTGTGCAGTTTGGTTCAACTTGAGAGATAGCTTAGTTTTTTTGCCCATGAGTGACCCACAATATATTTTTACTAATTTAAGGATACGTTTTTACTAATTTGAGGATAGGACATGACAAAGGATCATCGAAAAGGGCAGAACAACGTCTGCTTGGCAAACTAGTATATTATATATTTCAGAATATAAATGTATTTTAACTAGGTATATATTATTGTAACATTGGCATGTCTTGCATACAAGTATACCAGATAATCATTTTATATTTAATTTTGAATTTAACTTTGTAGTCTCAAGTCCTTGACATGACATGATAATTCATTTTATTCCATAGAAGGCTCTTTTAATAACTCTTAATGTGTCAATAAAATACATTAAACATTTTTGTACTATAATTTTGTATATATTTACTACTTAAGACTAAAACAAAGGCCGAATTTTCCCATAAAATTTTTGAACAGATAAAAAAACAGTTTATGGTTTTTAGTAATGAAGCATGCGTCGAGTTTGCCAATGACCACTCAAACCCTTGCTGATCAACTGGGTTCATTCCGTGGTCGCAAAAGCAATTGCAGAGGAAGAACTCAAAGCTTTAAAATGGTCATTTGCCTTTACCAAAAACTTTTGAATTAATGTATGCATTTAGCCATAATGAAACATACAAACAGGTGCAATGAGAAGCAAAAGATGATGATTGTCCAACAGTGCTGTCTTCTAGAACTATTGAAGACTGGTATAGTTATTGCCGAGAAATCTCAGTCTCGGCAATAACTATACCAGTCTACGAATGAAAATCAACCTGAAAGGCCACTAATAGGAGTTGCAGAGAAAAGAGAGTCCAATTTAACGAATCTAAATTTGGTAAAACAAAATATAATAGAGGAGGCAAGTGGAAGGCCATTGGGTACTAGGCATGATAGAAGATGGCTGTGATGACTTGTATGTGGAATTGTATCTCGATAATGAGAGATCAGCTGATGCATTTAACCACTTATAAGAAACATGTTTCAGAGAGCTTATGACTGCCTTTCCAAATATGGATAAAAACAGATACATAAGAAAGTTAATCATAATGATAAAGAAAAAAGATTTGTGACACCAGATGGAACACACTCACAGCACATAGAGAGCCACTGGCATTTAGCAAAAAGGGCCTTCCAAAATTTTGCCGACTGGCTCACTGAATATGCTTGTAGACGTAAACTAACCAAACCAGACCCTTTCGAGGAATTATTATAATAATTTTTTTATGTTTGTAATATTCAATATACACTTTTAACAATATTTGTTTCCCTTATGTTACCCTATTACATTATACAATACACCAACATAATATTTAAAAATAACACAATTAAACATAGAAAAAAGGAGAACTTATGACTGTCTTTCCAAATATGCATAAAAACAGATACATAAGAAAGTTAATCATAATGATAAAGAAAAAAGATTTGTGACACCAGATGGAACACACTCACGGCACATAGAGAGCCACTGGCATGTAGTAAAAAGGGCCTTCCACAAAGAAAATCATAAGGAAAATTTTGCCGACTGGCTCACTGAATATGCTTGTAGACATAAACTAACCAAACCAGACCCTTTCGAGGAATTATTAAAATAAATTTTTTATGTTTGTAATATTCAATATATACTTTTAACAATATTTGTTTCCCTTATGTTACCCTATTACATTACACAATACACCAACATAATATTTAAAAATAACACAATTAAACATAGAAAAAAGGAGAACTTAAAATGCAGGCAAGCGAAGTGAACTTCGAACTTGGGGGCACCCCGACTCGGGCAGAACAGGTTAGAAAGGGATGGCATGGTCTGGTGAGTGAGTGAACTAAGACTGCCGTAATCTTCGTGTTAGGTTACTTTAGATTATGCCTAATTACAAATATTTAGATTTATTATGATGTGGACTTTAGATTAATTTCACATTTATTTTATTTGACTGTTCTTTGACATAAGCCTCGAAAATATCCTTGTCCTTAGAGCTTCTTATAAGATAGTATTCCAAAATTTTACTTTTTGACATTCAGTGTTGTCATTGATGTCATTGAGGTTGAAATTTAGAATTGTTTGGCAGGAAAATGTCATTTTAAGGTTATGTTTTCGTAATGTTTTTGAATATAAGCCTGATTTATGGGGAGAGAGAGTTGGAGGAGGGAAGCACCACATAGCGCAGTCAAGGGAAGCCCAGTTGACGGAGCCCTGCTTTGCAGGGCTTCTACTTCTGAGTGGTTTATAAATAAACAACCACGAAGGGGATGGTGGGATCTATTTGCTCGATTTGCTCGCTCACTCGACCCTGCAATCCCCTTCTAACCTAACCTGTATGAGTCGGGATGCCCTAAGTCCCAAGCTCACTTTGCTCCATCTTACACTCAATAAAACACCAAAATAATAACTTTTGTAAAAAAGAATCCAGAGCGGTAGCAGTCGTAGAAAAACAGGCGAAGGCGGACAATAATACACAGGAGAGCACACATTCACGCAAGAAGAGCAACCAAAAGCGAAATGCATAAAAAGCCGTATGTAAATTGTATATTTGACACTTGACAGAGAGTATTGACAGTAGAATAATGAGACACTAGTCTTACGTTCTTGTCGAAATTACACATAATTCTGTATGCTATGCAGCTTTCAAAGTAATATTGCATGTTTTTCCTTGTTTTACGCATTTTAAGTTATAATAGATTTTATTTATTTTTTCGATAACGGTGCATTACCTTTTAACGTGAGTGGTATTATTATAATCAGGGACCAAACCTCTACCAAAAAAAAACACCTTACTCCCCCAAATTCCTGCCAAACGACTCTAAATCCAATTCGTCATTGACTTCATTATTGCTTGAAAATAAGTAGTCATTAAGCAAAACAGGTTACAATCTATTTATAATATATAACACTGGATAACACAGAATTGTTAAATACACAGATGAATCATACATCATTTAGTAATTAAAACTAAAAGCCAGTAGCCAGCATAAAAATATATTCTGAGGTCAACATCATAATTACATTGTTCTACTTACAACTGATATTTAACGTCACATCAAGGATACGATAGAGTAACTTTTATGCATCATGATGTGAATGGATAGTGTAAAGTATTGTATGTAGCAAATTTTGTGATCTAAGAAAATTTTGTAAATTAAGAACTCTGTACAGCCAATTACAATCATATAGTTCATAATTGAAGAAACGAAACTTACCTCCTAGACGGAACCATCCGCCGAAAGAGTCAGGGATTGGCAAACTAGCTAAATAATTAGGTATTGTAACTTTAACTACATTTGAAATGAAATACATTTTACAGTAGTAATGTTAGTAATCAAATAATAAAAAATATTTTACTATTCATAACACAACCACTTCCAACTTCTGACTTCTGCTTCTGTTATCAGGTTTTTGCATAGATTACTGTGTGTATATACTAGTAGTATTAGGATAAGGTACACAAAAAATTACTCTGTGACTGCGATCAAAGAGTATAATATTATGTCGCCTCTACAAGTTGGCCAACACAGTGGCGAATGTAGTGGCGAATATATTGGCCGAGAGTTGGTGACGGCGTCCACACGTTGGAAGGTCGTTCAGTTTACTTCGGTTCGGTCCAATGTGCGGACGAATTTATTTTATTTAGACGTCGGCTCCGTGGCGCAGTGATGCTTGGCAATGAGTGGCTGTGCCAGGGGTCGCGGGTTTGAATCCCGCACGGAACAAGTATTTGTATATCCCACAAATAATTGTTTCGGGTATGGATGTGTGTCCTTGTGCAATTTATGTTTGTAAGTAGCCTCCGCGACACAGGAGAAAATCCAAGTGTAATACAAGGGGTAACGTTTTTATAAAATAATTATAAAGGAATAGTGAATATTAATATGGCTGTAAATAGATATACGATATACGATTAGCTTTATTTATTCTTTACATGTATCAGAAACTGGAATAAATACCATTAATTAGAACTTATGTTATTTTAAAGTTAAAGGAGTTATAATCGATTAGTCTATGTTTTAAAATTGGGTTTTGTTTTTAAAGTTTAGCAAAACATGTACTTGCTTTTCTATCAGACATTTGATGTATATAAAAAAACACCTTATAATTTATTTGGTAATTTAATTATTTTTTGAGAAAGACGAAAACAATAGCAATAAATATAATTAACACTGACTTAATAATAGGTACTAACGTGGTGGCGCCGGTAATGGACATGGCACCAATAATGGACGAAAAAAACTTATCAACCTTATAATAAGGGTAGAAATGGTTTTCTAGAAATGGCAGCACTTTAGACATAGACAGCCAACATCCCTCTGTCATATTGACAGAGAAAATTAATTTCGGCCATTTTGTTTCAAAATGGCGAGTTGAAGAAATTGTGCTCTGGAGTTTTTCAAATTTTATCCGGATTTCTTAAAGGAATCGTTAAGCAGGTTAGTCATTGTTTTTGTTCACAATGTCCTTTTTTAGATAGATATATGGACACGCTTTGATTTTATGTTTATCTTATAGTATTAGGCATATATTCGAGAAAGAGGTTATGTCACTCGATAATTTAAAAGTATTTTAGGGGGGTGTCCATTACTGGATCCATTAATGGACATAAAACACATTTATGGACACGTGTCCATGGTTATTTAATTGTACTGAAGAGTAAATTATAAATAGTATTACCTCTTGAACATCGCCTGATATCATATGTCTTTAAAAAATAATAATCAAAGCACGTTTACCAATAATGGACACCATGTTATAATTGTATGGTTTTTTGCAATTCATAAGCGCGTGTTACACGACCTAGGACCACGCGCTCGTAGATTGTAAGAACTATCTAATTTGATTTCTTGTTTGGTTAGATGGCGCCTAAAAAAGATTATAAGCCTGAACAAATGGCTCACGCCATTGAGGCAGTGCGAAAGGAAGGACAATCAGTATCTGCAGCAGCTAAGCGATTTGGAGTGCCGAGAATTACTCTCCACAATAAAATCTCCGGTAAGAGCCCCATGGTATGCACTATGGGGCCTAGTACAGTCTTGACAACAGTAGAAGAAGATTTGCTTGTGAAATGGGCAATAGCAAGTGCCGAAAGACGATTTCCTATCACTAGAGAACAACTTTTAGATAGCGTCCAGCGAATAGTTACGGTGCAACGTAAATCTACTCCTTTTACAGCAAACAGGCCAGGGAAGAAATGGTTTTCTTCTTTTATTAAAAGACATCCGATATTAGCAGAAAGAACGGCCGAAAACCTCAGTGCAGCACGCAATGAAGTGACAGAAGAGCAAATAAACAACTGGTTCAAAGAAGTGGATGAATATTTGGCCGAAAAGGGATTGCTTGAAGCTCTGAAAGAGCCAAGCCGAGTTTTTAATGCAGATGAGAGCGCCTTTTTTCTTGCGCCAAAACCTGGACGAGTGCTTGTTAGACGAGGGGAAAAGCATGTTTATGCGGCAAGTGGCGATGAAAAAGAAAATTTAACCGTCTTGTTGACTGCAAATGCTGCGGGTACACTAGCACCACCCATGATTGTTTTCGCCTATGATCGAGTCCCGGACAGAATTTCTAGCAGTGTGCCAGGAGAATGGGGCATAGGAAAGTCGGAGACCGGTTGGATGACTGGTGAGACCTTCTACGAGTTTGTGACTACAATTTTTAATCCTTGGCTGATTGTAAAAGGCATCCAGAAACCAATTTTGTTTTTTGTGGATGGTCATAGATCGCATCTTACACTTCATCTGTCCAAGTTCTGCTCTGAAAATGACATAGAAATTATAGCCTTGTACCCTAACTCGACCCACATTCTGCAGCCTATGGACATATCTCTTTTCAGACCGCTGAAAGTATATTATCGTAAAGCAGTTATCCAGTGGAAAATGGAAAATTCGGGAAACAAGTTGAAAAAGGAAAACTTTGCTCCCGTCTTTCAAAAAGCGTTAAAGAATATAACGACGGACTGCATTAAAAATGGATTTAGGGGCGGTGGTCTGCATCCATATGGTCCACAATATATTGATATGTCAAAACTCACAAAGCGGAATACTGTTTCTGATCTAGCAAATGAAAACCAAAATGAAGAAAGAAGCCATTTTTTACAATTTTTAGAAACCGAAATTACAAAACATTTTGGTCAAGAAAAGTTAGACCTATTTAACAGTCTTTATTATGAAGGAAGAAATGTTCTCGAAAACATGGCATTAGATGAAGATTTGAATCTCTATATAGTGTGGGCACACAACAAGCAAATGTCAATTTCGCTAGAATCTAGTTCCGCACCTGCTGCATTAAATAGGGAATCTTCACCGACTTCAGATAACGTATTATATAATAACACGTGTATTATGCAAGAAAATGTTATGCCAACAGACTTCGATGACAACGGCAAAGTAAGCAGTGCACTTGATCTCATAGCACCGTCAACCAGTGCACTAGATGGTGTCTCTGAAACAGTGGCATTCATACCAACGCCAAATACGCCATCAAAAGTTGATGAAGCCATATCTGATGCGAAATCCCATAATGATACAACAAGCGATATTCTGGGTAGCACAGTGCCATCAGTGTCAGAAATGCCGTCTCAAGAGACTGAAAAAATACCTATCGAAGACACAAGGGTAACGATAGGTAGTACAGTGACTTCTTCAATCGAAATTACAACGTCAGATACGTTAGCCAGGGTTGATGGATCCCTTTCTTTGGCTGCAAAAACTCCTGCAAAAAACACAATAAGTAATGCGCTAGGTGTCACAGTTCCATCGCCATTCAAAAAATGTCTTTTCTGGCCTGACAATGAAAGTACTAAGAAAACTAAGAAGAAAAAAGAAAAATTACCATCAGCTGTAACGAGCAAAGCATGGCAAGAATACCATGAAAAAAAAGCCGCCGAAAAAAAAGAATTTTAGAAGAAAAGGAATTGAAAGCTAAGCAGAGAATCGAGAAAAAAAATATCAAAGAAAAACTTGCCAAGGAAAAGAAGGGTAAAACAAAATCTAAAAAACCAAAGATGCCTGAAATATCATCATCTGAAGATACAGAAGCTGAAATAGAATATATTGAAAGTGGCGAAAGCGAATGGAACGAAGAGACTGAATCAAATACCTATCAAGGAGAAATACTGGAAAAACAAAATGAACGTAAAGCAATGGATAAAAAGAAGATTTCAGTACAAAGGAAGAGAAAACGATCTATTACGGAAGATAGTAATTCTGAATCAGAGTTGCCTTTGACTCAAATAGCACATTCTAATAAAGTTAAAAATGCTAAAAAGGATATCAACAAGGGTTCTTTTGTCATCATTATGTATGAGGGTGAATATTTCCCCCGGAAAGATTGAAAATAAGGAACGAGGTCTCTTTGAAATAAGTACAATGGTACTTTCTAATGGGAACACTTTTAGGTGGCCAGAAAGGCCAGATAAAATTTGGTATAAAACTACTGATATAGTCGAAGTTATAAATCCTCCTATCAAACATAATAACAGAGGCTTTTACAAAGTACCAGAAATGGAGAAGTTTTTGCCTGACATTTATATGACCTAGATTTTAAGACTGTGGATTTAAAGATTTTTATTTCATTTATTTTTTAGTCTATTGTTTGATGGGAATTTTGCCTAACATATAAATGTCCTGGATTTTGAGACTTATTAGAATAAGATTTTTCTATTTATATTTAGTGTATATTTTTTAACCCGTTTTTCTAATTAATGGGTAAAACAGGGTTAAATTTGATCTCTCAAGTTGTGATTATTAAATAAGGTGGTTATTATAAAGAAAAAGAATAAAGACTGTGTAGTATGTAAGAGTAGACACCTAAGTTGTTAACTGCTCTTTTGAGACTTCTATTTACAAGAATACCTCAAGCTTTTTTTGACCCTAATAAGTAAAATGTTTCTGCTGTAGTTGCTTTAACTTGATTTGTTATTTTGAGTTGTGATAAATAAATAATAGTACTTTTTAATTTGCAAAACTGTTTTTTATAAAGTTGAGGTTTCCTTCTTATATTTGTTAATAAACTTTAAAATTTTTCAAAGAATTTCATTTTAAACTGGTGAATTTAATAACCTTCCAACATTGGGTGTCCATCATGGGATACATGTCCAACATTGAGTATCCATCACTGGAGAAGTGCCGTCCATAAATGGAGTTTTTGTGCCTTTTTTGAGTTTTTCTTTATTTCATCAGAAACAATAACACTATATAAATTATATATGTACGTGTAATAAAGCATGTTTATTGGTCTACAATTTGATAATAGTCATAACATTGTATCTTTGCAAATAGATGAATAGTGATTAAAAATGTAAGACCAAATTCTTAAACTGTCCATAATTGGTGCCTTCACGTTAATTATAACTTAGAACATAAATGAAAAACTCATGACAAGGAAAGTGGCTCAGGACCATGCTTTGCGGCATTCTTTGGAGGAGGATGTTCAGTAGTGGACTTGTGAAGAGCTGTAATGATGATGATGATTCGAAAACTTGCACGATTAAATTATAAGAAATCGACGCTTTTTATATAGGATATGGTGACAAACGAGCACACAGTTCACCTGATGGTAAGTGGTTGCTGTGGCCCACAGACATCTACATCTATCCTCGATTACGAATCAAAATGCAGATGCGTTGTCACCCGTGAGGACTAAGATGAAATGCCTCGTTTCCTTTAAAAAGTGTCTCTGGTTCTCTACACTCACTATACGAAACACAGCATCATTAAGCTACTATTTTACATTGATATTCTGTGAGAGCGTTGTCCTTCCCCGGTCAAATCGACCCATTCGTGCTACAACTATACTTCTAATATAACTGCGTGGTTCTACCACGTATAAGCGACGTGCTTCATTTTTTTTTATTTTAAAATTGTTCTCGTAATAATCTGATTGTTAATAAATGTTCATTATTTTTTTTATAAATAGCTTATCGAATAAAACAAATGTTTAAAAATAATTAACTCACGCTAATTAAAGTAGTATGAATGTTTAAAGTTGAAATTGGCACTAAAAGGCTGGTAATTGGGTCATCCACCCTACAAAACGTGAATATAAAATTTAATGACGCGGCGACCAAACTCTGCCAACAATCCTTTGATCTTTTGTAAAAAACCGACACCACACGGATCTCGCGCCAACTTGCGGACCATCGTTCCAATACATACCAATGAAGCCCAAACACCCCGTCTACACGTTGGCCAATGCTATTGGCCACTACATTCGCCACTGTGTTGGCCAACGTGTAGAGGCGCCGTTATAATAATATCCAAATTCAATAGATAAATCTGTATCTGTCGTAGACAGAGAAACCTATAGACAAATTGACACCTTCTTTCGCATTCGCACACGAAAAAGATAGATTTATGCATATTGCATACGCCATACGTCTTGCATAGAAGGTAGGAGGAGAGGTGGGTGTGGGTGCAGTTGGGTGCAGTAGGAGCCGTGCCCCGATAGGAGTAATAGTGTTCTGTGGTCCTGCCTACCCTTGTGGAAATGTAAAAAGATTTTTTTTATTTTTTCAGAATATGTTGATCCTTTCATTGACCACTGTTATATCCAAAAGATAAAACATATGGACCACACATATTCTCAATCAATGGACAGCAGCTTCCAGAGTAACCTAAACATATTAGAAGGTAAAAGTTATTTACATATTATTAGTAATACTAGTACAATACCATTTTCAAAATGACATAAACCTACAAAATGTTTTATTGCAATAAGTAAATGCCTTACATTACCCACTAATATAATGTGCTACATCAATATGTTATTTTTGTTTACTTCTGAAACCGTTGAAATGATGGAGGTTGATACTCAACAAATTTTGAGAGAAGGTAGAGATTTATTTATTTGAGTAAATATTTGGTGTCTTACAGTCAATAACATTTTATAGAGACAGATCTAGTGTATATATAAATGATATATTATTCTTACCTTTACACTTGCTGAAAAATTTCTAATTTCTGACTAATATAATGCAATTGGTATTTTTACAGGTCCAATAGGCCAACCATTGTTCTCTACCCCAAAAAGACTGGTAGCAGCCGGTTACTGCAGAAAATATTGTATCTTACTCCAAATTGTAGAAGGTTGTACATATATAGAATACAAGAAGTCAAGACAACAGTTAGACTTCAGGAAAAGAACCCAGAGAGCTCTTAAATTTTCTAAGGACCTGTCCAGTCCTTTTTTAAATATTGCTAAAAATATGAATCCATTGGCACAAAAATTATTTTGGATGCAAATTAAAATGGCAAACAAAAATATAAAAGGGAGACGATTTTCAGATGAAGAGAAATTAATTACTCTATCCATATTAAAGCAAAGTCAGAAATGTTACAGGTTTTTACAAAAAATTTTTATATTGCCATCCAAAACCACTTTAAACAAAGTTGTAGCTGGCCTAGATGTTACATCTGGAATTAATCTTAAGATATTTGAGGCTCTCAAGCTAGAGGCAAGTTATTCTTAAATAATTTGAAAATAACTATAATTTAGAAGTCTATAATTTCCAATTGTAGTTCTATCAACTTATATGTTACTATCATAAAAACATTTTATTCAAACTAATAATCAAAAAAAATTTCAGGTTGAAACTTGGCTTGAACTTAAGAAATTTTGCTCGATTCTTTTTGATGAGGTTGCATTGGAGACAGGTCTCACATATGACAAGAATAGAGACAAAATACATGGATTTGTTGAACTAAAGGATAGGACCAATGAATTTGCAGATCATGCATTGGTTTTTATGTTGCGTGGAGCAGTTCACAAATGGCAACAGCCAATTGCATACTATTTCTGCAAAGGTGCCACTTCTGCTATGGAGTTGAAGAAAATCATACTCCAAATCGTCAAAGCTGTAGGAAGCACAGGTCTTCTTCTTGTAGCTCTATGCTGTGACCAGGGAACGGCATTCCAAGCAGCCTTAAAAAGCTTTCAAGAAGAGACAAGAAGAGAGCAAAAACTTTCAGAAAATAGAACAGGTACATATAACTTATTGATTTCTTTTTTAATTTAAATTAAATGAAATACGAGGGTGATACTGAAAGTTTTTAGAACTGGCCTCTTGTAAGTAATATAATAAAAATATGTGTTAAAATTTTGGGTCAAGGAACTCTTTGTCAATATTATTGTTTATGAATTTTAATTAATTTGTCATTTCTTTATGATTTCGTGGCAATTTGAAAATTGTATGTGTCACATCAGCATGAATTTAACGCGAGAAAATTTTCTTACAATGATTTTTATGACTTTCAATGTCATTTACGTCAACAAGAAAGTTATGATAGACTTTAATTGACCTTTCACGATAGCGCCCAATCTTGTGCCACTGTTTTTCAACTGGTTTCTATCTATATTCCCTCTGCCAGATTCCTTCTTATATTTTATTTTTTTCATAAATTTGTTTCTTTATAAACTAAGAACCTTCTAAAATTACTAAAACTGCCCAGTTTACCTATGTCAGGCTGGTATTTTGTTACCTATATATGGTTAAAATTTCGAAAATCCAGCAAACAAATTAAATAATAATACTAAATCATTTTATTTTTCTCTTCACAAAGGTATATAATTTCACATTATTTCTTAAATAATATGGTTGTAGATAATTTTGACCTTTGTGAGAAACTGGATGATTGATTTTAAATGCTGTGAAGTGGCAACATAAGCTAATCCACAACTCCATATTATCACCCTGCCTATGTTCAGCTGTAAACTTTTGATTGGCTGTAATGGTAAACAAATTTAACAAACATAAAACAGAAACATACAGTCAGTTGTCGTCATTCTTGGTTGCCTAAGTCTTCAGGTACGACATAACTATTGCAGTTGTGTTGTGTCTGAGAACTGTTAGAACCAATTCTTCGCATTTCTTGCAGCCCAGGTATCCTTTCAATGCCTAATTGATTAAACAGAACCTTTTTAGTCAGTTTTTGAAAAACTGAAATTTATTATAATTTTACTAATTTTACTATTAATTTTACTAATAATTTACTAATTTTAACCTATAAATTTTATTTTCAGATGAAGCAATCAATATTAGTGGACATAGATTAAATATCATTTTTGACCCTCCTCATCTCATTAAGGGCATAAGAAACAATTTTCTGACAAAAAATATTAAATTTGGTGAGGAAATTTCTAAATAGTCTGACATAGTTGATGTGGACAAAATGGACTGCAATGCTATTGGAGGCACAAAACTGATGCCCAAATTGAATGATGGGCATGTTATTTTGGGGAAAATAAAAAAAATGAAGGTGAGAAGTTGTATAATTCCTTAGTGCTTCATCTACATGGAAAGTTTCTATATAAATATAACTAAATAAAGTCATAAAAACATTACAATTCCACACCCACCATATGAAACACAGCAGCATTAAGCTACAATTTATGCTGGTATTCCGTGAGAGTGTGGTCCTTCCCCGGTCGAGCCGAGCCATTCATGCTACACTATACTACTAATATAACTGCAGCATGACTACCAAGTATTTTTTTCTCTTAGGATGATAGTAAACTATTTTGTGTATTCCAAATATAAATACACAAATCAACACAGAGGGCAAAACCAAAGATACATTTGGTAAGAAATAGAATGCAAATGCCAATCTGCCAAGTACATCACATCAGTAGGTCGTTTACAAACTGATGTGAAGTAATTAAACTATTAATCGAATATTCAACTACAATTCTCAATTTATCTAAGTTGTATTTTATTTTATGACTTTTATTTTACAACTTACATGTGACAGTTGAAACTACTTTACGAACTTTTCTAACTTATTGTTAATTTCTTAAATAAATTTATTTTGTTTCAGATTAAAAACTGTGTAAGAGTTCTCAGCTATAAAGTAGCACAAGCATTGAATTTTGCTGCAAATTTTTGTAAGTTTAAAGTGTCTGAAATATTTTAGTTCGAAATTAGGTATATTCTAATTGTTAATAATTTAATTTTTTAGCTCGTGATGTACATGGAAATGAGGTGAGCCTAACATTGAGGAACACTGCATCAACTGTTCTCTTTTTTGATAAGTTGTTTGATTCAATGAATGGTGCAAGCACAAGCAACAAAATCCAAAAGGGGAAAATTTTAAGAATAAATTTCATTTGTTTTATTTTCCCGAACAATACGTTTTGTCAACTTTTTCGAGTAATAACTACGTAATTGTAATTTTTTTGAAAAATTGCACTTAATGGTTTTTTATAAATTTGTTATTCTATAGGCAATTTTGTTTATTAAAAGCTCTTTATTATGCCTGACTTAACATCACTGGAAATCATTAGGGCTGATGAAATGAGAAGCAATGGCCATACCTACAGATCGATTGCCTCAGAGCTTCGTCGACCAGTATCAACGATTCATCGCAGCATCCAGCGGTACAGATCGTCTAATTCTCTTGTGAGGAGGAGGGGTCAAGGTAGAAAAAGATGTACATCGAGGCGAGATGACAGTTTTTTACAACTTGGAGTTCGTAGGAATATGCGATTAACGGCTGTACAAGCTCGAAATGAACTGGAAGATGTTCGAGGAGTACAGTGTGGCGTACAGTTCGCAGGAGATTTGAAGAAGTTGGTTTAGGGTCGTATATACCTGCCAAAGGCACAAAACTTGAGAGACGTCACCGCGTAAACAGATTAAGCTATGCGCGAGAACATCGTCATTGGGATTTGAACGAATGGCAGCAGGTTCTCTTTACTGATGAGTGCAGAGTTCTTTTAAAACAGATCGATGGGAGACAGCGAATATGGAGACGCAAAGGAGAACGCCACATACAGTCTAATTTTGAACACACAGTGGCTTATGGTGGCGGCTCGATTATGGTTTGGGGAGGGATATGTTTGGGAGCTCGCACGGAGTTAGTGATAGTCACAGGAGGGACCATGACAGCAGATCGATACATCAGCGACATTTTAGAAGAACGTGTTGTACCATTTGCCCCATTTATTGGCGACGACTTTATTCTAAAGCAAGATAATGCTCGTGCTAATAGTGCCAATCGGTATAGGCATATCTGAGCCACGTAGGTATACCGGTGATGCAGTGGCCAGCAAATTCCTCCGATATGAATCCGATAGAGCATGTCTGGGATTTGCTAAAAAGAAGGGTTAAATCCAGAATGCCACCCCCCCAACAATCTGAATGAACTTGGAAACGCATTACTTGAGGAGTGGGAGCGGTTGCCTCAAGAAATCATCGATAACATAATCTGTAGCATGCCCAGACGAATGGAAACCGTAATCAGAGCAAGAGGGGGATACACTCGTTATTAATTTTGCTTTAATTTTGTTGTTAAATCATTTAATGCTTACTTTTTTTATTTTTTGTGATGATTCATAATCATCTAAAAATTTCACTTATTTCAAATTTCTTTATTTTTCAATAAAAAATAACGAAGACTTTTCAAAGTCGTTGTTAAAAGATGTTAATTTGTTATTTTGTGTCTAATTACATTTTCGTCAAATATATGCGTTATTATCTCATAGTCTCACTTTTTTCTGTTCCGCTAATTGTGCCGGTGTGTATATAAAGAGTTTGCAAAGGCTGTGGCATTTCTTTAATAAAAAAAATGTGAAGATTATGCGCCCACGATATTTCAACACAGATCCCATTGAAAATTTCTTTGGTCAAGTGCGCGCATATAACAGGAATAATGATCCAGATTGCTACACCTTTGCAAACACTTTTAAAACATTATTAGTAACTGGATTTATAAAGTTCCACTACCCCACATTGCGAGGATGATGAAACAGCCCCTTTGCTATAATTAAAAAATTTATTTTAAAACCTATCAGGGGTTGCAGTCAAAAAGACTTTAGAGACAAGCAATATTAATTTTAATTGTCGGCCAGAAAATATTCAAATGGATGCTCGTCAAGAAAGACTGAATGTATATTCTCAGGCATATACAGCAGGATGGGTCATTAGAAAAGTTTTAAGAAAAACTAATAACTGCAGCCTCTGCAAGGCAAATTTTACGGTTGAAAACTAAGAAAAAATGCATACATGGATTTCAATGAGGGAATATGAGGCAATAAAGAAAAAAAATGACATCCTGCTGAACACGCAGTGAGGATTTTAGGCTTAAGTTTTAAGGAGTCAAGTGAATATTTGGAGCTAAATCCGCAAAAGGATAATATTAGTAAAAGTATTAAAGAAAAAATTCTATCACATTATTCATTTGACTTCTTATCTTGCCAAGAGCACCCATCTTTAGAATATTTTCTAGACTTAACAATCAGACTCGCAGTTTACAACTGGTGTAATGGAATCAATAAAATTTTAAAAGGGACTGATGTCTTGCCCCTAGAAGGGAAGAATTTGCCGCCAATATCAAAAAAAGCGCTTGTTAAATTTAAACAAAAATATAAAAATAAAAAAGTTAACAAATATTTCTGTATTTTATTTCATTATACTTATATTAAAATTATTATAAGTTTAAATTTATGTACATGATCACATTGTGAACATGTACATAAATTTAAACTTATAAGAAATTAAAATTTTCAAAAATTTGAAGGGATTCCGTACTGCTACTGGCCTATAGGCAGAATCAAATTGATGCCTTTGCCTTAGATTTATTTAAAAAACCAAATGTCATTTTCAAGTTTTGAGGCTCGCTATAGACCAATTTTTTAGCATGGAAGATTGTCGTCTGTACGTTAGTACTCTTATTAGTTTGTGCCTGGGTCACATTGTCACAGAGGATTTAAAGGATGATCTTGATATCGAAAGGGAACGCAGGGTACTAGCTGTGAGAGGTAATATAGTGGCTCGAAGGTTTGCTGCTTGCTCTGTACCAGTTAAAATTACACTGTTCAAGGCTTACTGCCAATCATTTTATACTGAACTCTGAACATTTTATACGGAACTGAAGCGGGTACCGGGAGACTGGTGCAAAGCCGTGATAGTCCCAGTATATAAGGGAAAAGGGTCGCAGCAGGACTGTAAAAACTACCGCGGTATCAGCCTTCTTAGCATCGTGGGAAAACTGTATGCCAAGGTACTAATTGAAAGGGTCATGAAAGAAACCGATGGAAAAATTTGGGATGTGCAAGCGGGATTTAGAAAGGGAATGGGATGTACAGATCAAGTCTTCTCCATGCGCATGATCGCGGAGAAGTTTTTGGCCAAAAAACCAAAAGGTTTTTTGTGCGTTCATGGACTTGGAGAAGGCCTATGACAGAGTGGATAGGAATGTGCTATGGCAAACACTGAACTCATTTGGGTTGAGCGCTGGCTTGATACAGGCATTGGAATCTCTTTATAGGGACTCTAGTGCTTGTGTTAGGATCAACGGGGTCTACTCGGACTGGTTTGGCATCCATAAAGGTGTCAGACAGGGCTGTGTGGCTTCCCCGTGGTTGTTCAACCTATTTATGGACAGTTGTTTGCAAAATTTGAAAGTTGAAGAATGCGGATTAAGAATGGGTGAGTTAACCATCAAATGCCTTTTGTACGCCGATGATCAAGTTATTCTTGCGTCGTCGGCGGCTGAGTTGCAAATGATGGTTACATTAATGAACAGATCATTAAAAGAAAGGGGTATGAAAGTGAACGCAAGTAAGACAAAAATTATGGTTTTTGAAAGAGATGAAAGTAAAACGATATGTGAAATAAGAATAGAAGGGGAGTTGATCGAGCAAGTAGATGAGTTTGTATATTTGGGTTGCGTATTTAGCAGGGATGGGAGATATGATAAGGATATAGAGCGACGAGTGAACGCAGGAAACAGAGTAAATGGAGCCCTGCACTCTATTGTGAAGAGTCAAAATGTGTCAAAAAAGGCACGTATGGCAATTCACAATGCTGTGTTGGTCCCTACTTTAACGTATGGTAGTGAAAGTTGGGTATGGCAGAAGAAGCACGAGAGTAGAATAAATGCAGTAGAAATGCGGCCGTTAAGGAGTATTTTAGGGCTGAATCTGAATGACAGGGTGAAAAATTGTGTGATAAGAGAAGAGTGTGGTTTGCAAGATGATGTTGTGACCAGGATTAAGAAAGGAATGCTTCGGTGGTTTGGTCATGTGGAAAGAATGGATGAGGAAAGAGTGACAAAGAAAATTTATGTTGCAGAAGTGAATGGCAGAGTCGGAAAGGGACGTCCTAGGCGAAAATTTATCGACCAAATTGGCGATTTATTGAAAACGGGCCAAATTAGGAGTACCCTTAACCGACGAGCATGCATGCGTAGGTGTATGGATGTGAAGGAGGCGAGAGAGGTGTGTCAGGATCGTGCCAAATGGAAGTCTGTAGTCTCTGCCTACCCCTCTGGGTGACAGGCGTGAGTGTTTATGTTATGTTATGTTATTTTATACCAGCAGCCTTTGGGCCAATCATACCCAAAAGGCAAGCAATACCCTGCATATTCAATATAACAATGCCTTCAGGTTACCTATTGTTAGGCTTCCACCTTATTATAGTCCATCAGGCATGTTCGCCGATGCGCATACTGATGACTACTTCGCGATCATGCGTAAAAAAGTGGAGTCATTAATGCGCAGAGTGAGAGGGAGCTCGAATAGTATCCTGAGGGTCTTTGCGGAGAGGCTCGATGCCCGACACTAGGTAGGTTTGTCAAGCTACATATACTAAAGTGAGCTTGATAAATCTATCAAATTTGTATGCGTTGTGTGAATTTTTATTTTGTTTTTATTTCTATTGTGTTTTTATTTATTTTGTGTACTAACATTAGTTCTTTAGTTTAGTAAAAACTGAGTAAATACGACAGCAATTAGCATTAAAAAGCTTAAATTAGATATTACTCCTCTGTATAGGAACTAATAAAATAACGAGATAGGATTTTTAAAATTATAATCTATTAATCTATCCCTTAAATATAAATAAAAGATCGAAACATAGTTTAGTAAAAAGTGAGAAAATACATCACTAATTAGGAATAAAATACTAAAGTTCAATATGCCCCCTCTCTATTTAGGAACTAACAACATAACAATACAGTTTTTTATTATTATTAGAACAGGACAATGATTATTTTGTACACCGGTACCTTTTATAAATTAAGATAACTAATCACTAGCCAAAATAAACGCAAAAATTATTCTACTTGGGAATCCAACTTACGTATTCTACAAAAATAAATTCCTCCTTGTACCTGATTCCTATGACCAATCTGTTTGCAGTACGAGCATGTTGGTTTTTGTCGAGTACTCTTTTCAGTTGTTTGTTTCTGCAAAGAGTATTTGACAGATGTTGTTGGCAATGTTGGAATGCTAGAATGGTTATAGGAGCTTTGTTAGTTAACATTTGCAATGGGTTTTGGGCATAAAATGTCTTTAGATTCTTCACTTACAAATTCACGTATTTTATTATAAAGATACGATTTTTTTCGTACGTCATGCCTGCATGGACTTTTTTCCGAAGGAAAACCGTATACCTTATTCGGGTTTTAAAACCTTTGTTACAGTTGGTTGACTGTCAGTATTTTTCTTGTAACATATCATGTGCCCTTTTTGTCTCCATTTGTTTCAAAATGACAGAAATGCAGAAGTTGGCTAATGGTTACAGAATCAGGTTGAATAAAATTTGCCCAGTCGTAAGTTTTCACAATGAGTCAGTCTGAGCGAGATTAGAATGGCTCTCCAGCACCTTAAAAACGGCAGGGCCCCAGGCGAGGATGGAATTACAGCGGAGCTTCCGAAAGCGGGCGGAACACCGGTACTTGAAGTCCTTCAGAAGCTCCTCAATTCCGTCCTCCATGGTGGCACTACTCCGGAGGCGTGGAGCAGAAGTGCGGTGGTCTTGTTCTTTAAGAAAGGCGACAACGCTCTCTTGAAGAACTACAGACCGATTTCCCTTATGAGCCGCGTCTACGTGCTGTTTTCGAGAGTCATTACGAATCGTCTTACACGCAGACTCGACGACTTCCAGCCTCCCGAACAAGCCGGTTTCCGAAAAGGCTTCAGTACCATAGACCACATACATACCCTGCGGCAGATTGCACAGAAGACCGAAGAGTAAATTCTGCCACTTTGCCTGGCATATGTGGACTATGAGAAAGCCTTTGATTTCGTCGAAGTTTTGGCGGTGCTACAGTCTCTTCAGCGGTGCCAAGTTGACTGTCGGTATATCGAAGTGCTGAAGTGTTTGTACAGTAAGGCTACGATGGCTATCCGAGTACAGAACCATAGTTCGAAACCTATCGTTACGTGGAGAGCGTGGGCCCTTTTACTGGAAATGTAGCTCCCTAAACTGCAGTGAGGTGTAAGACAGGGTGATGTTATATCCCCGAAACTCTTCACCGCTGCGTTGGAAGACGTTTTCAAGCTACTGGACTGGAAAGGATACGGTATTAACATCAATGGCGAGTGATACATCACTCACCTTCGATTTGCCGACGATATAGTCCTTATGACAGAATCGCTGGAGGACCTTAGCACTATGCTCAATGACCTCAATGGTGTCTCCCAACGGATGGGTCTTAAGATGAACATGGAAAAAACAAAGATCACGTTTAATGTCCATGTCACACCTATGCCGGTAGTTGTTGGGAGCACTATGCTCGAAGTTGTTGACGAGTACGTTTACCTGGGACAAATAGTTCGGCTAGGTAAATCCAACTTCGATTGAGAGGTCAATCGACGGATTCAACTCGGCTGGGTAGCGTTCGGGAAATTACGACACATCTTCTCGTCAGGTATACATCAATCTCTGAAAACTAAAGTGTATAACCAGTGCGTGTTGCCAGTGATGACTTACGGATCTGAGACGTGGTCCTTCACTGCTGGCCGTATGTTTAAACAAGACTCAGCAATCTATCTAGAGGGCTATGCTCGGAGTTTCTCTGTGTGATAGACTCAGAAATGAGGATATCCGCAGTAAAACCAGAGTGACCGACATAGCCCAACGGATTAGTAAGCTGAAGTGGCAATGGGCCGGCCATATAGCTCGAAAAACCGATAACCGATGGGGAAGAAAGGTTCTCGAGTGGCAGCCTCGTACCGATAGGCGTAGTGTAGGGTGACCCCCGACTAGATGGAGTGACGACCTGATAAGACATGCAGGAAGTCGATGGATTCAGGTAGCTCAGGACCGTGCTTTGTGGCATTACTTGGGGGAGGCCTATGTTCAGCAGTGGAATTGTGAAGGGCTGTAATGGTGATGATGATGATGAAGTTTTCACAAAAGTTTCTCCATTCTCTTCACCAGTTTGAACAGCTATTATAGATTTTGTTTTCAGACAAGCTTGAACAGCGGCGGCAATAATCCTTTAAATCCAATCCTTTAAGTTATGACAGTCCTATTTTCTGAAACTTTTGTTGAGTAGACCGAAATACATGTCAGGAGCGAACTTCGTATGATTTACGGGAAGAAAATACATACGGAAACTTCGATGTCTGCCTGTTAAAACCCGCCATGTTGCATATTGCATGACAAAATTATTTTTATTTTGTCCAGCACAATTATCTGCGTGACAAACGACATCTTTTCCGCCTAAACCAAAATTTTCGAAAAGCAATGCAACACCTGATAAACTGACTTTAAATCCTTTCAAGAATTACAGTGGCCCGATTTGTTGGGACCTGGGCATTAAATGTACCTGTTGGGCAAAATCGAAAGAGTAATGCATGACGCCATCATAAGAACATGGTTCATGAGGTCCAAGAGTAGAATCCGTTAATGAATCGTTTGCACCTTTGATTACATTGTTATAATATTTTCGTTCAATTTGTAATAAATCAAGGTGCTGTTTCGACTTTTCTACAAGCTTTAACTTTTCACTTTCATTTAAACCACCCATTCGGTCTAACTTTGTCACGTTTTTCTGACAAGTTGCGCAAAGATCTGTTTTCGACTTCTGTATAACGATGTACGAACAAAACTCTTCCCAGAGATCGTACCAACTACTTTTACCTATATAGTTTTATCGAGTGAAGCTACAGTTTCCAAATATTTGTTGTACAAATATGCTTTAGACATACTACAAGGCAAAATTATTAAATCCGATTTAAATTGGTGGCCAGATAATCGGCCCGGCAATACTAGACCGTTTTCATTAGGAAACTCTTCTTATAAAAGTAGTCTTATAAAAGTAACTGCGTCTGATCTAGTTTGCAAATTAATACAATTGTGAGGTCGTTTACGTGACCCGTGAACCTTTAGAGCAACACCGCTGTCCAGAAAGCCCTTTTTTACATTTTTTAACCTTTTAAAACCAGTGGCAAATACGTATTGGAAATAATCTAGCATACTGAAACACCTCGAAAGAAATACTTTATCGTGTACTCTTTTAGTTGCAAGTTTCTTTTCTTTGATCTTAATGCATTTTCATTTGTACTTAAGAGAGCATTCCAAGCTCCTTTCAAGACCAAGTGATGGTGATTGACTCCCTCATTACAATGTAAATTTAATTCGATACAGTTTAACCTACTACTTAATATCACGTTCTTTTGAAATTTGTACAAACGATTATTATTACATCCACAACCAGAATCTAAGAATGAGGCTTAAAATAAATCGTCTAGGTATAAAGGATCATCTTGTAGTAAAATATTACCAATTTGCCGCTCTTTGAAAGACTCACAAGCATTTAACTCGATATCACACGATAATTCTGTATCCCGTTGAAATTTGAACTCCTAATTAAAACTTTCATAGTTTTCATGTTCTACAGACGCTGAATAACTCTGAAAACAAAACGTTAAAATATAGAAATCTACACAAGTTTTTCTTCATATTATGTCTGTGACATATCTAACACAACTCCCTAATTCGTACTAGAGTCCTTGCTGTAGTCATAAAGAATATCAACGATTGCATGCATACAATGATCACGTCGATCTTTTTTGATTTTACACAAGGCTCGACTAACTATCCTAGCAAAATCGTAACACTCATGTATTCAGTGGCGTATCCACCTTGGGTGGCACCCAGTGCGGAAGTTGGTGGTGTCACCCCATCGAAAGTAAAAAGCAATAAATTTTATATGAAATAGGACATGGATCATTTATTATTTATAATATTGAAGAAATAACAAAACACGAGAATAACTAGCTGCTAAGCTACAAACTGAGCAATAACTTCATCGAAATTTATATTTTGTATTGCCTCAGTTCGATGGCTAATATACCAAGATTGCTAAGCCGCGATTGGGTCATTGTTGTCCGCAAATAGTTTTTTATTTATTTTAATTTACTGAAACTCCTCTCACATGAAGCTACGGACACGCAAACCGTCATGAACAACAATTGCGACTGAGACGTCAAAGATCGCGAGTATTAGACGGGGAATCCCCCACGACAGCGTCAGGCTCTTTTGCAGGAATCCCCGAATTATACATAGAGCTGAGCTAGTGCTAGTGGAGGAATCCCTGAAAAAGAATTTTTTGTGATAGCGATTTTTTTGGTTTGTACATTGTTCTTAAAGTTGAGAGACCGGGTGGGTGTCACCCCAAAAAAGGTGACACCCGGTGCGCCCCCCCCCTTTGCTACGCCACTGCATGTATTTCATCTTCCCTTATTGTTTCTGTATTGTATTATGTATGTAGGAGCACACGTATAAGCAATTACGTCGTATTATCGATTATCACTAATACAAACACATTTTAGACTTTTGATTAATGTTTTTGACACATAAATGTTTCTTTATTTTTGTTTATAATATTCACAAAATATAAATAGTTTCGACTTACTGGTTGCAGAATACGTCTCCTTTATTTAAATTCCATTTCCTGCTGTTCTTTCGACACGTAATTATTGCACAATTTGCCATTTTTTAAATAATTTGCATGCACATGCAGCGACGCTTAACACGAAAATTGGAAACGATTGATTGGGTGCGTTTGGCAGAAAAAAGCGCTAGCAAGCGCTTGTAAGCAAAATTGCGATCGTAAGCGGTAAGCGCTGTCAAATCGTAAGTAGCTATTTTCCTCTAGGACACGAAGTAAGTTTTAACTGGGGAACCTAACCTAATTTAAGTAAATACATATATGTTTGTAAAGTGTTCATATTAAAAACTTACCAATCATGAATTTTTAATAACATGTATGTGTCTATTCATGTCATTATATTACTTAAAACTAATATTGCACAAAACAACTTATAAACTCTACTTCAAAACAAACAAATTTAATAAGCAAAATGGCGGATTGTGTCAACGCTACTGAAGTTAGCAAACGTGTCCAGGCTGAAAACTGTTTAGTTTCGCCATTTTGCGTACAAGCGCTTAGCGCTTTTTTCTGCCAAACGCACCCATAGTGTTGACATTTATACGTGTGAATTGACGTGTTAGTGACATGTTAGTGGCTACACGGGCTCCGCCCACTCCCCCGTTCTAGGTCACACTAACCGGTGTATTTCCATAGATAATGTGAATTATCTTAGTTAATAGGTTATCAATATATATATACAAAGTATTCTGTTATTTAGTAGAAAACTTCTACTAAATGTTAAGAACACTTACCTTTTTATAATATTGTTTTGATTTAGTATACTAAAATTCAGGCTTCACGTGTCTAAAAATAATGATTGTAACGTTTATTTGCTACAAAATTAAACTTTTATCTTAAAAATATATAAGTTGGTTTAAAATTATCGTATTAAATAAATCATTTGCCATGAAATCTGCATTTTGGATTGAATATAAATTTCAATTTGAATTGAATCTAGGTACTCGTAAAAGACGTGAAAATACTTGCATACCAATTTGCAGAAACGAACGGAAAAAGTACCCTAAGAGCTGGGATACAAATAAAATAGCTGGAGATTATTGGCTGCGATTATTTAGGAAGCGATACCAAAACGAAGACTGTACCTATGTGGCCCATTGGAGGCAAATCTCAGCCATGGTTTGGTCGCTCCTGTAAAATAGCATCATGCTATAAGCAGGAGTGCTACCAAGCCTGGGCTGACGCATCAACGTCCCGGGATGTAAACACCAGCGCTCTAAAAAAGAAGTATGATTCCGCCTCTACGTCCTTCAAAAGAGTCATTGCCAAGGCAAAGTCGGAGCACATAGGCAGAATTGGCGAGAAACTAGTTCGCCTTCCTTCTGGAACCCGTGCATTCTGGTCTCTCGCCAGGGCTGTCCAGGGGAATTTCTGTCAGCCATCTCTTCCATCTCTGCACAGGGAGGACGACTCACTGGCCCATACCGCAAAGGAGAAGCCGATCTGCTAGGCTCTTTCTTTGTGTTCAACTCGACTCTCGATGACGAGGGGAGTACGCCGCCAACCATCCGGATGTGTGAGTGCTCCATGCCTAAACTGCAGTTCACACAGCGTTCGGTTCACAAAGCACTCCTTTCCCTGGACATCCACAAGTCGAGTGGGCCTGACGGAATCCCCCCAATTGTGCTGAAGACGTATGCTCCAGAGTTGGCACCGGTTCTAACGCGTCTTTTCCGGTATTCCTACTCCCTAGGCATAGTCCCAAAATCATGGAAAATGGCTTTCGTCCACCCGATCCCTAAAAAAGGCGACCGCTCAGACCCGTCCAACTACCGGCCTATCGCCATCACCTCCTTGTTCTCCAAAACAATGGACTCTATTGTTAACTGACAGCTCATGATGTACCTTGAGGATCACCAGCTGATTAGTGATCGCCAATACGGTTTTCGCCGTGGTCGGTCAGCTGGTGATCTTCTGGTCTACCTAACTCACAGATGGGCGGAGAGAAAAAAAAAGCAAAATTTTCCAAAAATTTTGCAACGTAACGCCCCAGCATATAAGTAAAAAGTAAAAATAAGTAAAAAACTAAAAAATAGTGTGAACAAATTACACTTAAGATTGATTAGTCTGTATGGTCTAAGACTTTTGCCTTTCTTAATTAGCGAATCGAATTCGTAACAACAAAACAACGTCATCTATGGTTTGCTGGGTGCGCTGCGTTTGCTTTACGTTAAAATCGTTTATAATTATGAATCTTTTTATGAAATTATAAAATATTAATTTCGTTATTCGTTTAAAAAGTGTTACTAAGTGATAATCGTAGAATCGTAGTGGGAATATTGACCAATGCTGCTCTACACTGAATATGGCTGACGAAAGACTAGTGGTCCTGAATCGTAGTGACAACTTAGGATTCGGGTTTTCTTTGCTTGGCGAAGCCGGTTTGCCTCATATTATTTATCAAATTGAAGAAAATTCACCCGCAGCTCGTAGCGGTGAGGTAAGACAAATTTAAATTTATTTAAGTTTCTTTATATTTAAAAAGTATAATACCTTTGTATAGTGGCTATATAAAAAGTACAAAAATATTGAAATGATTTCATAAAGAAAAAACCACAGTATTAACCACAGTAAGTTAGTTGTACTAGTCTAGTATTTGTGTTAAGAAATCATTAATATATATGTTTTTATAAATTTTAAACTATCTTTATTTAGTTGTTACATATTTATCACGCATATAAGTTACATGCATAATAAAGTATGTTCTCCCCCCATTAACCTTTTTTAACGGTTTGGTGAATTATAATGAAAACACCATACTATAATAGTTATAACTATGTGAATATGTTCATATCAAAATTATTAATAATTTGAAAAACATTTAGGCTGTGTTAATTTTTTAAGTTCTGAACAAAAATCTATTCAAGAGTGTTAAGAAAAAAAGTTATAATTTCTTCTTGCTGTTAAGCTGGACTAATATTTATCCTTCGGAAATTCATACCACTATAATTACATTAATTTGTTTTGTTAATGAAATGTAAATTATTAATATATTTCTAACTATTTATCAATTTTAATTCTTAAACTACTATATTTAATCCCTATAGTTATTAGTCCACTTATTTAAATTTACATTTGTCCATATATGCAATATCTAACCCACTATTAGTTTTTCTGTAAACAAATAGAATACAAAAATTAAGCCATTATAGAGTGTTTTATGTACAGCTGAAAGATGCAACTGCAGTTTGTCAGATCAATGCAACATAAGCTCAACTAATATTAACAAAGGCTAGCCAAATATTGATACCCTTTATTAAGTAGAAGAGGACTATAAAAGCAATCTATGATTTGCAAAGTACATGTGAAGTGGAATGTAAGGCAAAAATATGAGGAAATTAATATATTAACATTGTCCTCTCAATACATTTACAAAAATGTAATGTAAAGTAAAAGCTCCTTATTTGCGCTTTCTTCATTTGCATTTTCACTATTTGCAGATTAAAAAATGCAACCCACTTCCTATATTTGTGGCTAAAGATTTCTTTCTCGTGGATCTAATCGGTACATGCATATTAATAAAAAGGATTCCAATACATATCAAACCCAATATCCTTTCTAAACGCGTCATCAAATGGACTAATAAAAAAGTAAAATAGAACTTATTACATCTATGCCAAAAGTATGTTATTAAATGATATTACACTAATCACTAAACTAATATAAATCATTGTTTCTTTAAAACTAATAACTCTATATGAAATATAGATATTGAAATCATTTTCTCTTAGACAAGTTTAAAGTGTCTAAGAAATAATACTTAGAAAACCTAATTCACATTGCAAACGTCTATCATTTTATTTATATACCTAGATTAAGAAATTTATGCATAATAATAACCTATACCTAAAATAACCCTTTCGCTCTGACAGCGCGCGACATGTTATACTCCCGTTCGCTCGGGACCGTAATGGCGGGAAAATTTGCAAATTAGCAAATTTTTTGCTATATTGCAAATTTTGCTATATTTTCACTTTGAGACAATATTTATGGATAAAACTTACAGGATTTCTTGTTGAATGTATAAACTATCGAATAAAATTATTTTTGGTTGCTAGAAATTGTAATAAAATACATAAATTACCCTGTATAGCATAGTAGTACCATATACTTCAATTTTAGTGACAAAATTACTACTAATTTGAATTCTACACTTTTGTTTTTAGAGAAATTTATATGAAAATGTTTGGAAATATGTATATTTTTATGTTTTATGTGTTTCCATTCGTTACTCATACCAAAATATAAAATATAAAGAAATTAAAAAAAATTAAATATTAATATTTTATCTGTGTGACATTTAGAACAATATTTCTAAAATAGTTTTGTGTGAATTTGAAATAAATACAACGTCAAGTTATTTGAAATATGTAAGAAAACTATTTTTACTTACATTTTACACTAAAAATAAATGAGAATGTGAAAAATACCACATTTATGACCCAGCCGCCATAATGGGCCTTCCAGATTTTGAACCACTTTTGGCAATTTACTTTTCACTTTTTATACCACAAATTATATATCTTCGTGTTCACTATATTACAAGGAATATAAAAAAGTATAATACTTTCGTTTTTAGTCCAGACACAATTATAAAATTCTATAAAAAAGATGGAGCACATTCATCAAAACGACACGTGGAACGCCGAAAGTTTAGAGTGATTTTTTTTTTTTTTTCTAAGAAACATTGCCAGGTTATGGTTTAAAATAAAAGAGCATATCTTTGTCTTTGATACTATTATCTATTGCATATTGTCTTTGGTTTTGTTTTAAAGGAAAAAGTAGTTTTTCATAAGGCAGTACTTCTGATATTATCTGATCTAATTAGCCCCTTACTAGAGCGGGCGTAAGGTAGGTATTGTATGATCTGATTAGATTGTTAGCCGAGCGAAAGGGATAATAAGTATAAGGTGACCGGCGACTAGGTTAGCCCCTCGTCACATTCTGTCTCCCGGAGGGGCGAAAAGTGGATTGCGGAAGCCCGTCTGGCTACGATGAATGTTAGTATGTGGAGCAGTGAATGATAAGATGGATGAAGTATGCGAAATGTTGAATGACAAAGGAATGGATGTGTTATGTGTAAATGAGACGAAACGAAAGGGAAAGGATACCACAGCACATGGCACGTATACTGCATATTGGTCTGGTGTAGATGAAACCGAACGGGCATGCCAGGGAGTCGGTTTCTTCAGAAAGAATGGGTCAATGTGTGAAAGAGTATGAATGTGTAAGCCCGAGGTTGCTATGGATGCAAATGAAAGTGTGTGAAAATGTATGATCTAAAATAGTCATTAAAAGCAGTTGCTTTATGGTAAGGGTTCGTTAGGTTTTTATCATTTATTTTTAGCCCCTTAATATTATCCAATTTTGTATGTGAAATTTCTTTTTTTAATACGGACCATGTTGCCCTGCATTTATTTTTACTCTTACTTATAAATTTTATATTACAATTCTTCTTGGATTGGTAGATACATTTTTTTAATAAATAAGAATATTTTTTATAAGTATCCTTATTTATTTTAGTTTTATTTTTATAGTATCGATACCACACTGCTTTTTTTGTTCTAGAACTATTTTTCAAACCTTTACTGATCCAATTATTTTGATTACTATTTTGTATTAATATTTTTATTCTTGCGAAACATAGGTTATAAAATAAGCAAAATAAATCATAAAAATTATTAAATGCAATGTTCAAGTCTATTTCTAAATATGTTTCACACCATGATAGATTATTTAGACATTCCTTGAATTTCCGAACATTACTTAAATTATAATCCCTTTTGTATTTAAAACATATCTTATTTATGGATTTATTTTGTTGAACCTGGAAGCTTAATAACTGAGCTGTATCATGGTCTGATAGAAACAAAGGCAATACTGTTGCAGAAGCATTCTCTATATTACTTAGAATATGGTCTATACATGTCTCCTTTCTAGTTGGAACATTAATATGAATTTTAAGACAGTAATTAAGACATAAATCATGAAGATAAGTGTTGGCTTTTCCTGGCTTAAGAGTATTAATATTTAAATCACCAGTAATTACAAGTTTAGTATTGATATTAATGTTTTTAAATATTTCACGTAACATTCCGTCTAACTTGTCCAAAAACAGAATTGCGTCTGTAGAGGGAGTCCTATAGAGACAAATTATTAGCAAGTTATAAAGAGGAATCTCAATACCACAAACTTCAAATAACTTTTGCGTTGCTAAACTATTTATCTTATTTAATTTTTTATATGCAATATCTTTCTTCACTAAAATACATGTACCACCTCTAGACTCATCCCTACAGAACGAACTGGCTAATTCATAATTATTAATGTTTAAGTATTTTTCATGATCAGTACGCAAGAAAGTTTCTGAAAGACATATAACATCTGGGGCGTTTCCTGCCTTATCTAGTTCATCCAATGTTAACATTAATAGACCTTGTTTTGGTAATATACTAGCAATATTTTGATGTAATATTTTTAAAAGCATCTTATTTGTAGTATTCTTATTCACGAAAAAGATAGTTTTTATTTAATAGTTTAAAGTAATACGGTATTGTACCTTTAGGCGCGGGATTTATATCATTAAAGTTATTAATATTAGTCATTCCCAAAACAGTTATACTCAATTGCATTCGAGGAAAATAATAGGGAATTGTTCCTTTTTTATATTTGGAGCTGCTGGATTTATCAGATAATAATATCGATTTATTATTACAGCGTAGTATAAACTTTTTTAATTGCTTGGCACTTAGAAATTTGTTCTTATAATCAATATAGTCAATTACGGAATTTATTGATTTACACATAGAATATAAATTATTGGACATACAATTCACGTAATAGCAGTTTACAAATTTATTACAAATATTTTCAATCAAATAAGTATTGTTGCATGAATAAGTCAACTAGCGCCATCTAGTGTCAGGAACGAGAGCGAGGGGAGCATTGAGAAAATGACATCACAAATCGCTCAACTGACAGCGCCTAGTCGAAACTCGAACGCTCGGTACCTTCCGCGTGTTTACTTGAACATTCTGGATATTTCTTTGCTAATTTAAATATATAGGCGCTGCAAGATGCGATGGAGGCAGTGTTGATTTGACGAAACAAGCGAAGCTTCGGAGCGAAATTAAGTGAATTAGTGTGTTTAATTATTAGTGTTTTAACTTTAATTTGTGTAAAGTAAATTAAAGTGTTAATTTAGGTAATTTTATCGGCAATTTTTATTGTCACGAACCTCAAGCTCGTAACAATTGGTGTCAGAAGTGGGATCAAATCATGCCGATTTTACCTAAGGAAGAAACGGAGGGTGTCCGTACCCGCAGTCAACGCCAGCATGAGACGGACCAGCGGAGATTTGGTGGTGCAACGGCGCAGATGTCGGAGGGCCAACTGCCAGCCACGGAGGCTGCGGGCCCGTCATTAGCTCCTACATCTGCAGCACCTGACTTAGGTGCTCTGATGGCGATGCTACAGGAGCAGCTGCAGCGCGGACGAGAGGAACAGGCCCGTCTGTTGAAAGAGCAGCAGGAAGAACAGGCTCGCCGACAGGAGGAACAGGCTCGCCGACAGGAGGAACAGGTCCGTCGGTTGGAAGAGCAGCTGCGGGGTGGACAGGATGAACAGGCCCGCCGACAAGAGGAACAGGCCCGTCGGTTGGAAGAGCAGATGCTTCTCATGAAGGACCTTCACGCTACCTTCGGGAAAGAGATAAGGGAGGTGAAGGATAGGGTTGCTCAGCATGACAACCGCCTGTCGGAAGCTGAAACCCAAATCGCGAAAGCTGAAACCCGAATCGACCAAGTGAACAATCGGGTTGACAACGTAATGGCTGACATGAAGAAATCACTGGACGAACTCAAACTTGGAGATGGAGCTACAGCTCCCGTAGTAGCTACAACACCTTCGCTACGTGGGTTCAAGGTGCCACCGTTCGACGGTACCTCTTCCTGGTCGGCCTACAAAATCCAGTTCGAGGCCGTCATGGAGGCGAACGGCTGGAATAAAAGCCAAGCCATGACTGCACTCACCCTAGGCCTGCGCGACCAAGCCTTAACTGTGTTGGAAGCTCTCGGTAAGAAAGTGACCTATGAGCAGCTTCTTGAGGCCTTGGAAGCGAGATATGGCGACGCTCATCTGGAACACGTCTTTCGCGCGCAGCTTAAAGATCGCGTGCAGCGCAGCAACGAAAACCTGCAGCAGTGGGCCCTTGAGGTGGAGAAGATGGTTCGAAAAGCATACCAGTCTGTACCTGCGCTCATTGAAGGGAACCTGGTTCAGACATTCATCGACGGAATCCGCGACCTTGAAGTCAGAGCTGCTTTGAGACTCGGGCACCGCGACACGCTTAAGAACGCCTTGGCCCATGCACTGGTGGTGGAAGCCGTGCGGCAGGATCATCGTTCCCATCGCATCAGGGAGGTTGCAGCAGCTACAGTTCGCGACCGCAACAGAGGATACAGCCCTAGGTGCTATGGCTGTGGGGAAAAGGGCCATCTTCGATCCAGCTGCCCTAAGCGAACCCTAGAAAGGGAAGGTGTACGATCTCAGGAGGGTAGTGCGGCCAACAGCACCGCCCTGCAGCAGCAGGGAAACGAGTAAAAGCCAGAACTGCGGGGCGGGTGCTGGCTGATGTTAAAAGAGCCCCAAGGATCTCGATCTCACAAACCCATGATGGGAACAGTCTAATCATCAAGGGCGAGGTCAACGGAATGCCGTGTAAACTGACCATAGACACTGGAGCCTCTCGTACGGTTGTTAGTTCCCAACTTATAAGCCAGTTCCTTGGGGACTCCGCATACAACCGAGAACGCATTAATTTGGTAACAGCCACCGGTCAGCGTATACCCGTCCGTGGAGAGAAGGAGATGGAGTTGAAGCTAGGCAACGTGATCTACCTGCATAATGTCATCGTGGCTGATATAATGGACGACTGCATCCTAGGCCTAGACTTTATGAGGAATAATTGTTGTGAGATCGACGTTAAGCAAGGTGTTTTGAAATGTGGACAGGAGGAACTTTTTATGGAAGGTGCGTTACCAGGGAACGTGTACAGCATCAAGAAGATTGTTCTTCCGCCGAGATCGGAAACGATTGTTCCGGTTAGTCTTCCACGAAACGCTGGGCAAGCTCACCGTTGTTTACTTGTGGAAAGGGTAAACAATGACCTTCCATGGAAAGTAGCTCGAACCTTGGTCAGGACCACTGACATCTCAGGAGTACGTGTGCTGAACCTTTGCGACCGGGAACAGGTTATAGAAAAAGGTACACTGGTTGGTACTTGTGAGGAAGTGGATTGGTTACGTCAGTGCCAATATATATCGAGTGGGACCCCCAGCAAGGATTCAGAAACGAGAGTGACCACACTTTTGGAAGACTGTCGCAGTGTTCTGTCCCCGAACGAATTGGTGAAGGCGAAGAAGTTGTTACTCGAGTACGCCGATGTATTCTCATCAAACGATGCTGACATAGGAAAGACTGGTTTAGTTCAACACAAAATAAACACAGGTGAAGAGTTGCCTATCCGTCAGCGGCCAAGACGATTGCCGGTAGCACGTGAAAAGGAAGTGGAAACCATGATTGAGGGAATGGTGAGGGATGGTGTTATTGAACCTTCATCTAGTCCATGGTGTTCACCCGTGGTACTGGTAAAGAAGAAGGATGGCAGCATGCGGTTCTGTGTTGATTACCGCCGTCTGAACGACGTTACAAAGAAGGACAGCTATCCCTTGCCAAGAATTGATGACACGCTGGACATGCTTACAGGAGTAAAATGGTTTAGCACGCTGGATCTAAAAAGTGGCTACTGGCAAGTTGAAATTGACCCTAAGGACAAGGAGAAAACTGCGTTCTCGACGGGAAAGGGTCTGTGGCAATTCAAAGTAATGCCGTTTGGGTTGTGCAATGCTCCAGCAACGTTTGAAAGGCTGATGGAACTTGTACTTACCGGGCTAATTGGCGATGCCTGTCTGGTCTACTTGGATGACATCATCATCGTGGGCCGTACGTTTGAGGAACACCTTCAAAACCTGGAACGCGTGCTCATGAAGATTAAGAGTGCCAACCTTAAGTTGAGTCCGAAGAAATGTTCACTATTCAAACGGCAAGTCAACTTTTTGGGGTATGTAGTGTCGGAAGAAGGTATCCGCACGGATCCAGAGAAAATCGCAGCTGTAAAGGATTGGCCGGTTCCAAAAGACAAGACGCAGGTTAGAGCATTTTTGGGTTTGTGCTCCTATTACCGACGTTTTGTGAAGAACTTTGCAGATATAGCCAAACCTCTGCATAAGCTAACCGAGGAGAAGCGACATTTCTGCTGGGATGAAAGTTGTAACATCGCATTCCAGGAGCTCAAGGACCGTCTGTGCAAAACACCTATTTTGGGATACCCTGATGCAAGCAAAGAATTTATAGTTGACACAGACGCAAGTGATATAGGACTTGGCGGTGTGTTGTCTCAACGTAATGGTGACCAAGAGGTCGTGATAGCGTACTTCAGCAAGTCGTTGTCAAAACCGGAAAGGAACTACTGTGTCACAAGACGCGAATTGCTAGCTGTGGTAAAGTCGTTGCAACATTTTAGCAAATATCTTCTGGGACGAAAATTTCACTTACGAACTGACCATGCTGCACTAAAATGGCTATTGCAGTTTAAAAACCCAGAAGGACAAGTTGCGAGGTGGATTGAACTACTGCAGGAATACGACTTTGAGATCGAACATCGCAGCGGGAAATCTCATGGCAACGCAGATGCATTGTCAAGAAGACCTTGTCCTGAAGATTGCAAACATTGTACTAGGCAAGAGAGTAAGGAAGTGGTATCCGTGAGGATGCTCAGGGCAGACCACCTCAGCAACGAGTGGAAGGACAGCTTACTACATGCACAGCAGGAAGATCCGGACATCAAGCCGATTCTGGAATGGATAAAGGCCAGTGCTCCCAAGCCCAAGTGGAGTGACGTCTCAGCGATGAGTTCGACCACTAAAAGCTATTGGGCCCAGTGGGACAGCTTGCTGCTTCAGGATGGAGTTCTGTGTCGTAAATGGGAAAACGTTCGGGGAGACAGCTGTCATTTGCAAATGGTTGTCCCTAAAGTTAAAGTACCGGATGTTCTACAGCTGTACCATAATGATTGTTCAGGAGGCCATCTGGGAGTTAAACGAACTCTACTGAAGATCCGAGAACGGTTTTACTGGGTCCACTGTCGAAACGATGTCGAGGACTGGTGTCGCAAATGTACAAGTTGTGCGGCTGTAAAGGGACCTCAGACTCGTAGTAGAGGTGCATTGAAGTTGTACAATGTTGGTTCACCATGGGAGAGAATAGCCATTGACGTGGCGGGGCCGTTTCCGGAGAGTGAAAGCGGTAACAAGTATTTCATGGTTGTGATGGATTACTTCACTAAGTGGCCAGAAGTCTTCGCCATTCCAAATCAAGAAGCTTCAACAGTTGCAGATAAACTAGTTCATGAAGTCTTCTGTCGTTTTGGAGTACCTTTAGAGATTCACAGCGATCAAGGAAGGAATTTTGAGTCTCAAATATTCCAGGAAACTTGCCGAGTTATGGGTACTCATAAAACAAGAACGACTTCTTATCACCCGCAATCTGATGGAATGGTGGAACGATTTAATCAGACATTGGAGAGGTACCTAGCAAAAGTTGTAGACAATCGGCAACGAGATTGGGACAAGCACATACAACCGTTTTTGTTGTCATATCGAAGTTCTGTTCACGAAAGTACAGCAGTGACACCAGCTTTCGCAAACTTTGGAAGAGAATTACGGCTGCCTGCAGACCTGATCACCGGGATACCACCCGATGCTCCACGCAGTATAACCGATTATGCAAATGACTTGCGGAAAAAAATGAATGACGTTTATGAGCACGTCAGACAATCGGGCCAGCAAATGTCTGAAAAGATGAAAACCCGGTATGACCGCAAAATGAACAACAAAGGGTTCGACGAAGGTTCACTTGTGTGGTTGCACAATCCAGTCCGCAGCAAAGGGAAATCTCCTAAGCTTCAAGCTAAATGGGACGGCCCGTACCGGATTGTAACCAGGATCAACGATGTGACCTACCGGATACAGAAAGGCGCAAGAGGGACTCCTAAGATCGTCCATGTGGATCGCTTGGCGCGTTATTATGGGACCGATAATGCTCGGGACGAGCATGTCTTAGGAGGGGGCAGTGTTGCATGAATAAGTCAACTAGCGCCATCTAGTGTCAGGAACGAGAGCGAGGGGAGCATTGAGAAAATGACATCACAAATCGCTCAACTGACAGCGCCTAGTCGAAACTCGAACGCTCGGTACCTTCCGCGTGTTTACTTGAACATTCTGGATATTTCTTTGCTAATTTAAATATATAGGCGCTGCAAGATGCGATGGAGGCAGTGTTGATTTGACGAAACAAGCGAAGCTTCGGAGCGGAATTAAGTGAATTAGTGTGTTTAATTATTAGTGTTTTAACTTTAATTTGTGTAAAGTAAATTAAAGTGTTGAAAAATTTAGGTAATTTTATCGGCAATTTTTATTGTCACGAACCTTAAGCTCGTAACAGTATTATTTAAATTGTTAACACATATGTACTTATTTTTAAACAAACTTAAGACTAGTATACTATTTAACTTGTACCAGTTAATTAATGTGCATATTTGTGAAGATAGTATTTTCAGGTCGTAATCATTTTCTCCCACACACACTATAATTTTATTGTTCGAGGCCACTTGTGTATTATGGATATTTTTTAGCACATCAGGCGTAAGTGCATATGGTTTTATTTCCGAGTAAATGGTATATTTGTCATAAGCCGTATTTGCTCTTGAACGTATTAAAGCAGAGGCTAGCCCAATGCATTGTTGTGTGCCAAAGATAAATATTTTATCGCAGTTAACATATTGTTTTCTGATGTCTGAAATTACCGTATTAGAGTCTTGTGTAAGTTTTATTGAAGACCCTACATTTTTTGATGATATTTTATGTTGCAACATTTGAATTTTTTCATTATGAATTTTAATTTCGTTTTCAGCGCTCTTTAGTTAGTTTTCTAATTCCGAAATCCTTTGTTTTAAGATAATAGCTGTCTCCGCATCAAATACCTTTTCTACCTTTTCAGATAATTTTGAGGGCGTAGAATATAAAACTTTGAAGTGAGCAGAATGAATATTTTTCTCTATTATTATGTTTTGGTGTTTCATTGGATATCCTTTATTGCTGATTGACATAGAGTTTTTAGTAGGTTATTTTCTTGTGTTAATTTTGTGATTTGTCTCCGAAGGTCGTTGTTCTCAATTATAGTATTATCCAGCTCATTTTGCGTACTTGCGATCTCTGACCGTAAATTATTTATAGTGTCCTTCATTTCCTGCACCATAATAGAATCAGTAATTGTGAAGTCATAGCTCCATGATAATATTTGACTAGGTGTAACCTGGGAATCGTCAGATGAGTGAAGAGTGGTTAATATGTGGGAGTTATTTATCGGCGATTCATTCATTTTTGCTACCACTGTTATAGGTGTCATATTTACACTCGAACTATGTGAGTATTTTTTCTAAATGTAACGTAGGATGGATCACCAGTAGGTGTTTTTCTACTTCTATATATTTCATTTCCAATTTTTTCTACTTTCTATATCCTTTAAGCGATAAAGTTTTTCAGAATAGCCAATACAGTCAAATTCATAATATTTTATACATATTAAACATAGCAGTGAATTTTTAGCTTCAATAGTTTTTTTACATTTATTACAACTTACAAGTGATGACATCTTACGGCTGCTATTTTTTGAAAGACTTTGGTTAGGCATCATAGAAATTTAACATAATAGAAATCTAACATAGGGACGGATCATTACTTGGTCTTATGTCGAATTAATGGTCTTTTTAAGCGTTGCGGCATCGTACATCTGTGTCTACCACTGCGTTACAGTGTATAAGAATAGAGAAGTTACAAGATGAAGATGTGAAAGAGAAGTATAAATATAGACTGAGAGAAAATATTAGGTGTTTGAATGAGTTGTGTATGAATGATTTATACTTGAATACTGTGTGGGATAATATTAAGAAAGGTTTGGTGGATGCAGCCACCGAAGTTTGTGGTGTAAGTGAAAGAACAAATGAAAGAAAAGGTAATATGTTGTGGTGGAATGATGAGGTACGGGTGGAAGTTGAAGCAAAGAAGAAAGCATGGTTAGATTTACTAGCAACCAAAGCTGGTAATTCTGGTGGTATGAATGATGAGATTGAAAGAAAAAAGGCAGAATTTAGACGTCTAAATAAGAGGAAAAGAAGTAGTTGAAAGGAAAAAGAAAGTAAGAATGGATAAGAATGGTAGAAGTATATCTGATAATTTCCAGGCTAATATAAAAATGTTCTTGAAACTCGTAAGAACTGCCAAGGGAAATACAAAACAGCCTATAATTTATGCTATAAGAGATGAGAACGGATGTATTCTGAATGATGAAGTTTCGAATTTAAACAGATGGAAGGAATAATTTGAAAGCTTGTTTATGAGTGAAGAGTCATCTGAATTAAATGAACTAGAAATTCCGAAAGAAGTGGAAAGGGGTATGGAGATCAGTGTAGATGAAATAATGAAAGCAGTGAAAGACATGAAAGCAGGTAAGGCAGCTGGATATGATAAAGTATCACTTGAGATGCTAAGGGCTGGAGAGGGAGTGGTGGCAGGCCTGCTGTACACCTTGTTTAATTTATGTTGGGAATTAAAACGGGTACCGGATGAATGGTAAAGCAGTTATATTACCAATATGTAAAGGAAAAGGGTCACAGCAGGACTGCAAAAACTACCGTGGTGTCAGCTTGCTTAGTATTGTGGGTAAACTGTATGCTAAGATGTTAATTGAAAGAGTTATGAAAGAAACTGATGGAAAAATTTGGGTTGTGCACGGGTTTTAGAAATGGAATGGGTTGTACAGATCAAGTCTTTTCCATGCGCATGATTGCGGAGAAGTTTTTGGCCAAAAACCAGAAAGCTTTTTGTGTGTTCATGGACTTGGAAAAGGCTTATGACAGAGTGGACAGGAATGTGGCAAACACTGAACTCATATGGGTTGAGCGCTGGTTTGATACAGGCATTAAGGTCTCTTTATAGGGACTCTAGTGCTTGTGTCAGGATCAATGGGGTCTATTTGAACTGGTTTGGCATCCAAAAAGTTGTCAGACAGGGCTGTGTAGCTTCCCCTTGGCTGTTCAACCTATTTATGGACAGGTGTTTGCAAACTTTGAAAGATGAAGAATGGGCGAGTTAACTGTCAAATACCTTTTGTATGCTGATGATCAAGTCATATTTGCGTCATCGGCGGCTGAGTTGCAAATGATGGTTACATTAATGAACTGGGCATTAAAAGAAAGGGGAATGAAAGTGAACGCAAATAAGACGAAAGTGATGGTTTTTGAAAGAGAAGAAAGCAAAACGGTATGTAAATTTTTTTTTATAGAACAGGGGGCAAACGAGCATGCGGCTTACCTGATGTTAAGTGACTACCGCCGCCCATGATCAACCGCAACACCAGGGGAGTTGCAGGTGCGTTGCCGGCCCTTTAGAAAGGAGTAAGCTCTTTTCTTGAAGGTCCCCAGGTCGTATCGGTCTGGAAAAATCGCCGGTGGTAAACTATTCCACAGAGAGGTTGTACACGGAAGAAAACTCCTTTTGAAACGTACAGTGGTGGACCGCCAAGCATCCAGATGGTGTGGATGGTATCGGGACGTTTGCCGCGTAGTGCGTTCACGAAATTTGGCGGTTGGGATTAATCCGAACAATTCCTCAGAGCACTTTCCTTGGTATATGCGAAAGAAAATGCAAAGAGATGCAACAGCTCTTCTCAGTGCCAGTGAATCGAGCCGATCGGTAAGCACTCGGTCGTCGACGATTCGAGCCGCTCTGCGCTGGATGCGGTCAAGTGGAAGGAGGTGGTACTGGGGAGCCCCATCCCAGAGATGGGAACAGTATTCCATGTGCGGCCGAACCTGCGCCTTGTAAAGTTGCAGGCGGTGTGCCGGCATGAAATACTGTCCCGCTCTGCTGAGCACGCCAAGCTTTTTAGAGGCCAATTTGGCCTTCTCTTCCAAGTGACCACGAAACTGCACGTCACTCGATATGTCGACGCCGAGGATTCTGATACTGGCTGAGGCAACAAGGGGAGTGATTTGAAACTGAGGAGATACGACAAAGGGGTTCTTTTTTAGCGGTTAATGCCCAAGCTTGTGTCTTCTGGGGGTTAAACTGGACTAAATTTAGTCGCCCCCAATCCGAGACTCTGTTCAGCAAAGACTCGACTTCAGACACAAGTTTGTCCCGGTACTCGGAGTCGTTTTCCCGAGAAATATTGGCGCGGCCGGTGTAAAGAGCACCACCAGTGCTGTCATCTGCGTAGCAATGAATGTTACGGGTTTGCAACATATCATTGATATGCAGAAGAAACAGCGTTGGCGATAGCACATAGCCTTGTGGAACACCAGCATTAATAGGCTTGCAATCGGAGCTTGCACCGTCTACAACGACGTCTACTGCTTCCGCCCATCTGTGAATTAGGTAGACCAGAAGATCACCAGCTGACCGATCACGGCGAAAATCGTATTGGTCACTAATCAGCTGGTGATCCTCAAGTTACCTCATGAGCTGGCAGTTTACAATGGACTCCATTGTTTTGGAGAACAAGGAGGTGATGGCGATAGGCCGCTAGTTGGACGGGTCTGAGCGTTCGCCTTTTATAGGGATCGGGTGGACGAAAGCCGTCTTCCATGATTTTGGGACTACGCCTAGGGAGGCATAGTATGGAAGGAGGAGTAGGAGTACCGGAAAAGACGCGTTAAACTCTGGAGCACACGTCCTCAGCACAATTGGGGGGGATTCCGTCAGGCCCACTCGACTTGTGGATGTCCAGGGAGAGGAGTGCTTTGCGAACCGAGCGCTGTGTGAACTGCACTTTAGGCATGGAGCACTCACACCGCGGGATGGTCGGCGGCGTACTCCCCCCGTCATCGAGAGTCGAATTGGACGCAAAGAAAGAGTCTAGAAGATCGGATTTCTTCTTTGCGGTATGGGCCAGTGAGTCGTCCTTCCTGTGCAGAGATGGAAGAGATGGCTGACAGAAATTCCCTTGGACAGCCTTGGCGAGAGACCAGAATGCACGGGTTCCAGAAGGTAGGCGAACTAGTTTCTCGCCAATTCTGCCTATGTGCTCTGACTTTGCCTTGACAATGATTCTTTTGGAGGACCTAGAGGTGGAATTATACTTCTTTTTTAGAGCGCTGGTGTTTACATCCCGGGACGCTGATGCGTCAGCCCAGGCTCGGTAGCACTCCTGCTTATAGCATGATGCTATTTTACAGGAGCGACCAAACCATGGCTGAGATTTGCCTCCAATGGGCACCACAGAGGAAGGAATAAAAAGTTCCATACCCTGAAGTACCTCATCAGCGACAGAATCCGCAACAACGTTGGGATCGTCCGCGAGAAGCAAACCCGCCCCCAAGGGTAGGATGCAAAGAAAGACCGCATCCCATCCCAATCGGCTGACCTATAGTGCCAAACACGGCGGCAGCCTGCAGAATGCAACTGCGATTTCAGCGTGAGTGGCACCACACACTGGACAAGACAATGGGAGGAGCCTAAAGGGGCGTCAACGGAAATCTGATATCCGTCCGGGTGAGAGGTCAGCAGAAGGTCCAACAGGGAAGGTGCATGATCCTCCACATCTGGAATCTGCGTAGGCGAAGTAACCAGTTGTGTCAGACCATATGCCAAGGCAAAATCATTAACAGATCTCACCACATGATCGGTTAAACGTGAACCAAGCCAATTGGCGTGATGGGCGTTAAAGTCGTCGAGGATCACAATCTCTGCGGAGAGGATCTGCTGTAGCACCGAATCTGTAGCCATTTGGACGTGGTCGAAGAGTCGGTCTGTTTCGGCATTACCGCTATGGGACCTATAGAGGCACCCGTAGACGCGCGGATGGTCGTCGCTGTCTACGCGTAGCCAAAGGATGGACAGGTCAGAACCGTCAAGACTGCCTAGGCGTCGAGAACAGATGTCCTCTCTGACGTAAACGCAAACTCCAGCCCGAGGCACAAAGGAGTGTTCCAGTTTGTACCCCGGGTAGGAGAGATACGAGACATCAGCCGGAAAGGACACCTGCGTCCGGTCAGAAAGAGCAGAGCCGGCCTCGCCGTCTCAAGATGGTAGTGGACGGCGTTTAGGTTAGAGTGAAGTCCCCTGATATTGCAGAAATTCACGGATAGCGTGGCAGGGGTTGCCATGGTCTTTTGTGGCTCCGTTTGCCCCGAGCAGTTGTAGTCTTCAGCGGAATTTTGCCCCCCTCACTCCTAGAATACGCAGGGCAGCCTGAGCACCCACGATCAGAAGTGGAGAAACATGGTCGTGAATGCTCAGCGAGGGATTCTCCAGGGGTGCTGGTACCCTCCTGGGGTAGTGGGGTATTTGGGACTCAAAATAAGAATAAAAGGAGAATTAATTGAGCAAGTGGATGAGTTTGTGTATTTGGGATGTGTATTTAGCAGGGATGATAGATATGATAAGGATATAGAACGACAGTAAATGCAGGGAATAGAGTGAATGGGGCACTACACTCTATTATGAAGAATCAAAATGTCTCAAAAAAGGCACGTATGGTAATTGATAATGCTGTGTTAGTCCCTATGTATGGTAGTGAAAGCTGAGTGTGGCAGAAGAAGCACGAAAGTAGAATAAATGCTGTAGAATGGGTTTTAGGGTATGCTAGTGTTGAATCTGAATGACAAGGTGAGAAATTGCGTGATAAGAGATAAATGTGGTATGCAATATGATGTTGTGACCAGGATTAAGAAAGGAATGCTTCGGTGGTTTGGTCATGTAGAAAGAATGAATAAGGAAAGAGTGACAAAGCAAATTTATATGGCAGATGTGAACAGCAGTCAGGAAGGGACGCCCTAGAAGAAAGTTTATCGACCAAATATGGCGATATTTTGAAAATAGGCCACATTTGAAGTACCTTTAACCGATGAGCATGTATGCATAAGTATATGGATGTAAAGGAGGCGAAAGAGGCATGTCAGGATCGTGCCAAATGGAAGTCCATAGTCTCTGCCTACCCCTCTGGGTGACAGGCGTGAGTGTATATATATATATATATATATATATATATATATATATATATATATATATATATACTTCTAATTTGTTTTATGTTGTCAATTGTCAATTTTTCTTTTCTTACAAAAAAATGTCAGAATGCCTTGCTGGTTATTCTGAGTGAACGAGTGGTAAATTAAATTGAGTGACTTTCAAAAAGTATTATTTATAATTAATAAAAGATTTTTATTTTTTCTTTAACTCCTCATTCCCTAAGCGGTCGAATCTGACCGTGGCGCTATTCCGTCAAAATCCAAGCGATCGGATTGGACCACGCACACCCACAGCAGAAATATTATTAAAAGTGAAGGTTTAGGAAATAAAGAATGCTTTTAAATTTTGACAGCTTTTTGACTGAAGCCTTAATTGATAAAACCTTAAATACAAAGAAAAATCTTTAAAAGATGTTCTGGCGGACAAGATCAGTCCAGGCACCGAACAATGGCCCTTATGGTAATACAGAGTTGTTCTATATGTGTACCAGCATAGTTTGGAAACTTCAATAGCATAGTGTGATTTAGGCTTGGATCTGTTATGCTATTGCCACGACGACTGCACCGCCACATGGTACATGAAATTAGACATACATTGCTAGTCAACTCTTTAAGTTAAAGAAAAATGTCAAAACTTGTATAAATAAAAATATGCAGGAGATTTATATGTACTGCTTCCTTTCATGATTACCTACGCAATCCGATTTCATATGTTATAATATTGCAACCTAAAATATAGGATTACCAAAATTCAAGTGAGTGGTCTTATTATTTAAGGAAGGCATAAGTCAGAGAATCATCTCGCACACTGATTTGTCAACTTCCAGCCTCCTTAAAAAGACTAGTTTCATAGATCACCTGCATACATACCTTTCGGGGAATTGTACAGAAGACCGAAGAGTACAATCAGCCACTTTGTCTTCCATACCCAGTACTTTGGGTTTTATCAACTTGACTTTTGGTATATCGAAGTGCTGGAATGTGAAGTGCTGATGTTTTTGTATAGTAAGGTTGCAATTATTGTTATCTGAGTACAGCAGAAGCGGAGTAAAAATCTCAGGAGAAGGTAACAATATATCCATGAAACTACTACATAGGAAGCATTTTTAAACTACTGGACTTAATATCTTTGGCATCATGATCAATGACAAATACCTCACTCACCTTCAATTTGTGAACTGTACAACATAAAAGCAGAATTGCTGGAGCTGGAGGGCTTAAGCACTATGCACAATGAATTCAACAGTGCCCCCAACGGATATCGGACAGTTCTTATGAGGAACATTGTACATGGATAAGAAACGCTACACTCCAAGTTGTTGGAGAGTATGTTAACCTAGGCCTTATATGGAGCCCCTGTTTGAGCGGAGGTCCAAGCGGTAAGGCACTAGAAACAATGTTTCACCTCAGATCTATCTCCTTTGAGGCGGCGAGGGTACTGGTGGGACCCCTCCCCTCCCCTCCTTTGGATTTGGAGGCAGAGCTTCTTGCATCCTCATGTACTATTAGTGCTCGGAACTCCGAATAATTAGAGAGTGGACAGTGGGGAGGTTTCACACTCGTAGCCTATACTGTAAAAAATGAAAGGAGTGTCTAGCCCACCCCAAGGTAGAAAGCAGGACTGTTGAGGCTGTTTGCCCAGTCCTTCCAGACTAGATAAACAGGCAATACTGGTCACCGACCCTCCGGTCTGTGCAGGTGCTTTCTGGAAGGCACAGGGGGTGAATGTGATTTCTTTTTCGGGGTTTTTCTCATTGTGTGTTTTCTCTTTCTTTTTGTATGCATGTTATGCAATATCTTTGTCATTTTGAATCAATTTTCATGATTTTAAAGGGTTGGTCTTATGGGGGGTTTGTCTTCTAAGGGTTAAAAGTAAAATTCCACATCTGTTATTGATGAAAACTGCATCAAAATCCGTTGCGTAGTTTAAAAGATCTAAGCATATAGAAGATATAGAATGCGGGAAGCGACTTTGCTTTATACTACTATGTAGATATACTAAAGTCAGGGCCTTATATACGTATGTAATTACTCTCAGGGGCCTCCATTCTTCTAGGCACTATGTCCTAGCATCGATTTAAAGCTTGTCTAATTATATTACTGTTATTAGTTCTTTGAAGTCGGATCTTACTTTACTGAAAAGTATATTTTTAATTAAGTCTGTTGCATTTATTTTATATTTTGTGTGTTAGATATAGTCTGTGTTTTATTTATTAATATGTAGTTGAAAGTGATGTACAGCTTACTAATTAAAAAAACTAAAAAAATACTGAAGTAAGTACAAATTTCGACCTACGTGCGACCATAGCATAGTTTTATATGATTACTCAAAACATAGTTTGATGAAAAATACTATTCGTATTATAATCGGTTATAGGATGTGTTTTTATGGGCGTAACCAGAATATTAGGTTAATAAATGGGCTAGGACTTAATTTGTGATTTTGACTGAATATTTGAGTTGGCGACGACAAGCTAGTGCGTCACCCGGCGGCGTAAGCTGAAATATGATGTCTAATAACAAGATGACCAATTAGTCTTTAATATTTGACCTAAATAACTTTCAATATTAGTGTGATTACTGACGAAACAACTTTTAATATCTGAAACGTTTTATGTTAGAGAACTGTGGCGGAAATTATTTCCAACAGATTATTTTAATAATCGCATGACATCATCGGGACATTCATTATGAAGGGTATGTATAAAGTAGGTATGATGATATTACATGCGTAATATAAAAATATGTTAGGTTTTTATTGCAACGGTCCATCAGTCATTCTATCAGGGCCTTTCTCCGAAATGAGTAAAGATGACCTCTTGTTTTTTTGCAATGAAAAAAAAAACCAACCGTGATGTAGCCTGATATGTAATGAGATGATTCTTTTCCCCTTTCACCTCACCTATAATTTCGGGACAAATGAACTGTCATACATTATTGAGCCTATATGAAACCCGTAATGTGCGCGTTATTCTCATATTTGTGTAATTTCTTGTTTACACTGCTTCGTATTTTGATAATTGCCGTTTTTTTTTAGCCGACTTAACAAAACGCGAAGGTTCTCAATTCGACCGTTTGTCCTTTTTTCTTTTTTGTATACTACCCCAAAGATTCCACTGTTGAACATAGGCCTCCCCCATAGATTGCCTCATAGGGGAGGACTTTGCCACAGTTGCCACGTTTGGCAGGCGGATTGGCAACCGCAGTTTTTTATTATTTTGTAGTTGTTATATGCTGCTGGCCATCACCTGTTTCTATTTCCCTGTGTCGCCTCTTCGACACGGGCCTGTATGGGAAAATGGATTTTAAACCGCCACTACACGGTGATATTCCTTAGTTCACTCAAAAGGGTTGCAAAATTAGGCTTAGTAAAGTCTAATTTTGTGGTTTATTGTGTTTCTGAAGTCGGGGCTTTTCTTTTGAAGTTGTTATGTGCCAATTATTTTATTCTTTTTACTTGTTGTTGAGATCCGTGGTAGCTCAGTGGTTAACGCTCGCTGTAAATATAACAGAACGCGAGAAGTAACCCGGGTTCGATCCCCGCCGGCACCAATGAAATTGTTAATTGCAATTTTAAGTGCCGATTTACCACGTGCTTGGCGGTGAAGGAAAACATCGTGAGGAAACCTGTATGTCTGAGGAATAAGAAAAATATTTCGAAGACATGTGAAGTTCGTCAACACGCATTTGGGCAGCGCGGCGGACACTTCCTTGCCCTAAAACCCTCTCAGAAATGAGGGGAGGCCTGAGCCCAGCAGTGGGACGTATATAGGCTGTAACTTTACTTTACTTTACTTGTTGTTGAAGTTTTTTTATTATATGGGATAGGATGACAAACCAGCACACAGTCCACCTGATGGTAAGTGGTTGCTGTGGCCCATAGACATCTACATCTATCCTCGATTACGAATCAAAATACAGATGTGTTGTCATCCATGAGGACTTAGGTGGAATGCTTCGTTTCCAGTAAAAAGGGTTTCCGGTTCTCTACATACGAAACACAGCAGCATTAAGCTACTATTTCACGCTGGTATTCTGTGAGAGCGTGGTTCTTCCCCGGTCGGTTTGTTTTTACTAAAAAGAATAAAATGGTACTTAGTTTCTGAAATCGGTGCTAAGGTATTATTCGGAAAATGAAAGCTTAAGCTAACCCATCATTATGAATTAGTGCGCTCATCTAAATTTTATGTTCGAATAAAATTAAAGTATGAAAATAACTAAAAACGGACTTAAAAATTTAACCTTTATTTAAAGATGACGTCATGGAACTAAGAAGAATACATTCGCATTCTCAATTCAGTGCTAATGATAAGCCATTAAAGAAGTATTAAAATATTAGGTAAACTTTTTGACACAAGACAATCAAGTAAAAAGCTACGTTAAAAACTTCATTTTCTGTTTTGCCACCTTTAGGGGTAGAATTTTTCTCAAAATTTATATTTATACATACTGACACATTCTTTTAGTGTGAAGTTTAAGCTAAGACAAAGTGTATCTAATACTTAAGCTTAAATCCCTTACATCAGAAGCTATTAAATTTGTGAAAATTATTTTATTCTTTTACATTTTAAGTTTTATATTTTGTGACGAAGGTTAGGTTGGTGTATATATCCAATAATAATGCGCTGTCAGTTATTTTGTTATAATATCAGTGATGAATGATGATCGCAAACACTACGAGGGGTGTTTAACTTTAATGTATTCTCGTTATAAAGATGCTTTGCTAATAATGTGGGTAATGAAAAAGAAATCATTAGTTGACGACACTATCTGAGCGTATAAATATGAAATTTCATCACGATAACTTCATTACTTCTTTTGTAACCTTGAGCCATAGACGACGGGAATGACTGCCTCGACAATGTTTAAAAAGTCGAACACCGTGCGGTGATTAAATTCCTCACTAAACAAGGAAAAACTCAAAAAACATCCATGAAGAAATGATGGCCGTTTCCCAAGACTGCTCCTTGAATGTCAATCGTACAGAAGTGGTCAAGTGAATTCAAAAGAGGCAGGGACAGCGTCGAAGATGACACCCGCCCGGGTGGACCAATCACAGCTGCTACAAAGATGCATGAGTAAGAGTTAAGGTGTTAGCAGAAATGACTAACCTATACGTTGGCACCATACACACCATATTGCATGACTTAACCTCACAAAAGTCAGTGCAAGATGGGTGTCGCAAATGCTCACTGCGCTTTAAAAGCGTGCGCGGGTTGACTGTTAGGAGTTTTTAGAGCTGTGAAGTGTCGACACAACAAGTGTTTTCGATAGGATAGTTACAGGAGATGAAACGTGGGTTCACTACTATGAATCTGAGAGTAAACAGGAGTCTGGCAATGGCATAAAAAAAGATCAGAAAAGAAGTTAAAGTCAAAGTCTCTCCATCGGCCGGTAAAATCATGGCCACAGTGTTTCGGAATTAAAAAGGAGTACAATTACTAATATCAACGCAGACAAATACTCAGCCACTTTATGCCGTTTGATAGAAGCAATTAAAGAAAAAAGAAGAGGAAAGCTAACCTAGGGAGCTCTGCTTATTCATGACAACACACTAGTTCACACGGCACAGCCTACTAAGGCTGCTACGAAACTGCGGGTTTGAGGAAATTAACCACCCACCCTACAGCCCAGATCTAGCACAAGTGACTACTTTTTATTCCCAAACTTAGGAAAGTAATGCAAATAAGCATTTTTCAGGCCAGCTGTAAATAAGCATTTTCAGACCAAGACCAAGAATATTTTTTCAAGGGATTGGAAAAGCTTTTTCTCGAACAAGTAAATGTAATAACGTCATGGGAGACTATATTCAGAAATAAAAAATATTTCATAATTTTATCTCTTTTCTAATATACCCATACTGAGAATACATTGAACGCCCCTCGTAACTCGGTGGTATATTGCTACCACAGAAATCTAAATAATAAGGCACTATTTAGATTTCTGTGGTTGCTACTGTTATCTTTGGACACCGTTCACACGCACAAATGCTGCACATGTGCTGTGTCACACCAGAAGTTCTATCACAGTTTGAAGTAATAAGCTTATTACTTATTATTTTTGCAGGTATGTTTTAATTCCAATTGTATATGTTTCTATTAAAAGATCATAAACATCGGTTCAAAAATATAATAGAATAAAGACAATTTTATTATAATAACAACAAAGAGTTTTTTCACGCATAAATTGTTAAGTTAATATTATTTAACAATTAACTTTGTTATAAAAAATTATGATCATTGAAGGTAAAATGAATTGTTTGATGGTAAGATATATACATATACAATATACATATTATAAATAGTCGATAAAAATATCACTATGCATCGCAAATAATAATCTTCTACACTTATTAGTTTTTCTAATCATGCGTGAAAATGCTTATCACACACTAGAGCTTTGTACTCCATACTTGTGCAATCTACACGAGAAATTATAATAAATATATAGAAACTAATCTTGATTATTATCAATTCAATTCATTAACATCATCTTGTTTTTGAATGTGGTAGAGTCAAGCTGCAGCTATATTATAGTTGTAGCATGAATGGTTTGGATCGACCGGGGTAGGACCACGCTCTCACGGACTACCAGCGTGAAATAGCAGTTCAATGCCACTGTGTTTCGTATCCGAACCGAAGACCATTTTTACTGGAAAGGAGATATTCCATCTTAGTCCTCAGGGCTGACAACGCATCTGCATTTTGATTCTAAATTGAGGATAAATGTAAATGTTTTTGGGACACAGCATACACTTACCATCAGGTGGACTGTGTGCTCGTTTGCTACCCTTATTCTATATTAAAAAAGATCAATTTACATTCGATGTAATATTATTTTTCTTATTCAAAATTAATTTTTACATTAAAAATAGTAACCCTGTTTTCAATCCATGTAGTAATGGTATATATGGTGAGTTCAGTTTTATATTCCACATCTAAAAATTATTTGAACGGTGAATCTACTTTTAACACGCTTTCATTAGCTAGACATGTGTGTATATTATGTATTAATGCACTTAATGGAATTTTTAATTCAGTTTTCGCCCACTTCCGGACGTCTGAACTATGTGAAATTTATGACGTACTACCGACAGTGCAACTGTGACTCACTCATTATCAAGGCGGTATTTTTTTAAACTCTTAAAATCTCGTTGAATAAAACTAATTTTACAGAATACCGATAAAATTCGTAAAGATAGTTTTATTTTCGTGTGCGTTTTTTGTATAATTTTTAATGAATTAAACTTGGGACTTGATTCACTAAAGATATGAGAGTACTAACTCATTATCATGAATATTATTTTAACATCCAATTTGATTACAGTTTAAAAAAAATTATCTACTACGTAAAGACACAGAAGTAAAGTAACGCCCGAAAAATGTTCTGATGCAGCACATAAGCTTTCATTGTCAAGTAAAGCGAACTTCGCATAAACCATAAACTCCAAAAACATTTTATTTCTTGGTCTCTAGGTTTCCCCGCGATGTTTTTCTTTACCTTTGAACCTTTTTTTCGTCACTACCGGGTATCAAATTCAACTCAGTGTTAAGAAACTTAGAGCAAACTCTATGACTAAGCTGCCACGACTAAGTAAATAAATTACTTTGGCGATACAATGACTAGAATATATTTTTTACTATTATAGGCCAGTATTTTACTACTATCTCACCTACGTAAAACGCATTGACATAGCTTAATAAATGCCTGCTCACTCTTGCCTCTTGTCTCGTTTCCAATTTATATAAAGACGGGGTATTTTTTAATTACCACCTCAATATGAAATAATTAATAATATGATCAGTAGGATTTGAATTTTTGTATCTCTTAATTTCTTGTTCTTCATAAGCTCGTAAAGTGCCACTGCTTGACATAGACCCCCCCATTATATTATGTAGAATTCCTTTTAGTCGCCACGTTAGGCAGATGAACTGGTGATCGCAATACATGAATTTCCCTGCTCCACTTTGGTTTTTATAACGTGTGTAAATGTGATGGTTACACCGCTTTCTGTTACCAGTCATAAAACTTTTCTGATATTTCACATGGCCGTAGTGGCTCAGATAGTTAGCGCTCTTTGTAAATTTTACAGTACGCGAGCAAACCTGGTTCGATCCTCGCCGACCACCAATAAATATTTAATTATTTTTTGATTTTTTTTGGAAACTTCTATGTTTCGAAGAGGTGAAGTTCGCCAACACGCACTGCGGCAGCGCGCCCTCAGAAATGAAAGGTGACCTGTGCCCACCAGTGGGACGTACAAAGGTTGTAACCTTAACTTTAACTTATATAGTCACCTCTTACGACACACACGGGATGAAATGGGTTGATGGATACCTTTCGCCGCTACCTACTTTCAACGGCATAAAATTTTTTGACTGGCACTTTTTTGAAGTTCTACTTTAAGGACTCAGTGGAAAGATGTGAAATTGTGATTGTAAGGTTATATTTCATTTTATGAGAGTCTGAGGTGCATGCGTGTTATCTCGTACACAAGCGCACAATTGGTATTCAGTTAGTGTTTAAGTTTAGGTTAATACGTATCAAAAATAAATCACACATTGCCATAATCATCATAATTTTATTTTTAATAAAATCTTTACCCCCAAACAAATTATTAATATCAAATTTTGATATTAATAACTTTAAGGCTGCTATTTAGGTGCGAGTGCGATAAAATCTACTACCGTGTATCCGTGTATCAGTTTAAAAATAAATGAGAAACCGGTAAGAAGGTAAGATTTTTACTTTACAAGGATGTGTCGGTTCTGTTCCATAACGGAAGAAACGCCTCTGCACATCCTAACTGATTACCCTTAATGTGCAAACGTAACACTCATCTGGAAAACTATGTACTCGGCCCAGAAGAAGTGAAATTGCTCACGGCTAAGCAACTCCTTCTATTCATTGAAGACATAGATAGGGCTTAGCAGCGAACTATAGCCATAGCAGCGATCACAATAGATCTTTTAGGTCGCAGTGATACTGGTCTCTTTCCCTAAACCTGCATAGCTGCTCGCACTTAATAAAAAAGACGATTTTTACTTACATTTTGTAAATTTAAATTTATGTTACTTCCTTTTACTATCGCAGATTCTTCAATCATGAGATTAAAGTTATTCGTAGCATAAAATACAATGTAAACGAACTAAGTTTGTGTGAATAAAATAGATTAATTGTTTCAATTATACATACACTCAGGTTATAATTTATGTGATTTAATGTGTCCTTATTTGACAACGTACATTATTATTATTACCCAAAACAATTTTTTACTTTCACTATAATTTTAAATTGAACATTTTCAAAGGAAAGTTTTTCATAGATGTCTATTATATAGGCAAATAATGAAAGCAATGCTCGATGTTAGCTTAGATAACAAATAAAATTATTTCTTCAAACAGTCGGGGACAAAGTTGTTTCTTTCTCCTTTTGCATTTTATTTTTCTTATACGTTGTATTAGTTGCGAGAGACCTGGCTTTTGATGAAATAAAGAACAACACTTCTACAAAATTGTTTAAAAAATCAAATGTATATATAAATGTAATATTTTATTTAAAATACAGAGTAACAATAAAACATTTTAAATTCTATTAAAATATTGTAGATTCATGCCCTTTTCTCTCAAGTCTGTATTTCGGTTTGACACTTTCGTAGTGTTCTTATTTTTACACAAATGCGGTACTCTCTTTGTTTTCTGTAATATAAAACCTACGATGCGACAGCAATCCTCGCATTGTTAGAAATATTGGAAAATTCTCCATCCTGTGCAAACAAAGTCTTCATTTAGCCCGCGATGGGTTTCCTTTAGCCTGTTCCTTTTCTTCGCGGATGTTTTCATCTATACAGACAAATAAATAATGACAACTGTAGTTATGAAACGCTTTACTATGTCGTGTGATTACTGATGTTTTAAAAATTCGTTTAGATAATATATAATATTAATAAAATGGATAATAATTTTATTTTTAGTATTTTGTCGCTAAGGGGAAATATAATGTCAAATGGCTTAGCAAGATCCTTCGTTATGCCGAAAATATTGCAGCATTAATTTTGAAATAAATATATGGTAAAGTTGAGGAATAATGTTAAGGATTATGTTAGACGAAAACACGATTTCGTAAAATTTTCTCGATAGAAAAAAAATCCAAAGTTACCTCCAAAATAAACAATAAACCGCTGTTATTCATAAAATACTTTAAATAAGATCATGAAACTTTGCATACTAACTGAACTAACTATAAAGCAGTGCTTATGTTATTTACTTTTTTAAAATACCATTATTTTCACTGTAAAAAGAAATTACTTAAACTATCGGCGTCTTAAGCTTGATTCCTGTCGCCCCGTTACCCGTTAGTATCGCTTAGGCTTTTGAAGGGAGAAGTTGTGTCGCTTACGATCAGAATACACATTACGCAACAGTACGACGTAAAATTAAAATGGGAAATAACCGTGATAAAAATAAGAAGCGGCTGGCTTGGCGTTAAGAAACAGGCATGCAGGCAAATATAAATAGGCAGGCATAAAAAGCAGGCAGGCAGATATGATAAACCTAATGAAATAAGTGTCTAACGACCTATCTACTTACAGTATTAGTGATTACAAAAATATCGATACATAGCATACGACGCGCGGGGAAGTGGGGGCGAAATTAAAATTTGAGCTAACTTACTCTATCCTCTTAACTACTATGTGATAGGAGTATTTCTGTGTAGAAGTAGGTACCATCCTCTTATTCATTTCTGCCGTTAAGTCGCACAGCATCTACTAAGTGCAGGCTGATAGGTACACCTACCAGCCTGCCATTGCCATGGAGCTGCGTTGGGATTTTGCATCCCTTTTCGTTTTTTATCGTACCTACCACAGGGAGTGTTCTGAGGTATTGTTCGCATTAGTTCCAGCCGGCAAATTTCACGAACGCACATCGTGTCAAAATTCAGGATACCATCCTCACCATCTGCGTGCTTGACGGTCCACCACTGTGCGTTTTACTAGGAGTTTTCTTCCTCGTACATTTCTCTGGGGAATTGTTTACCACCGGTGATTTTTCCGGAACGATACGACTTTCAAGAAAAGAGCTTAATCTTTTTTAAAATGTCGGCAACCCACCTGTAATTCCCCTGGTGTTGCGGTTGTTCATGGGAGGTGGTGGTCACTTACCACCAGATAAGCTGCATGCTTTTTTGCCCCCTCTTCTATAGAAAAAAAAACATTTTAGTCAGGTGACAACCCGAGTGCTATGGATATTAACATCTAATAGAAAGACATTGTACTATTTTCTTTATTATTCCATAATCAGTCCACAGCTGTGACATGGATCTCTTCCATAGTGGCGAAGGATTGCCGTAAACACCGCGCTAGGCGGTTTTACAATCGTAGCACAAGATGTCATCCATGTACCTGCATACTGCTGGTTGTCATCTGTCTGATTATCTTTCATATGACGTATACAAGACAGATATGCCGCCTCGTACGACAAGCAGGGGATGAAATGGGGTAGTTAATTTTCTCTTACGATGACCAGGCAATTAATTGATATACGCTATATTAATGGATTCTCGTACGCCATCACCGCATGGCACCCATAGACAATAGTTTTTCTAATAAAGTATAAAATAGGTAAACAGTAAAAACAGTAACTTGGCAGCAATATAGAAGCAAATTTATATTGCCACTACTATACTATTATACTATTGCTACTATTATTTGTGCTATATTATAGCTAGTCTCATATTTTTATACATGGTGGAGCCAATCTGCAGCTATATTATGTTTGTAGCACGAATGCGTCTGTTCGACCTGGGAAGCACCACGCTCTCACAGAATACCAGAGTAAAACAGCAGCTTAATACTGCTGTGTTTCGTATGGTACGCTCACCATACGAAATAGAGATCCGGAGACCCTTTTTTACTGGAAACGAGGCATTCCATCTTAGTTCTCAGGGGTGACAACGCATCTGTGTTTGAATTCTTAATCGAGGATAAATGTAGATGTCAATGGGTCACAGCATCCACTTACCATCAGGTGGACTGTGTGCTAGTTTGTTACCCTTATTCTATAAAAAAAAAGAACATTGTGTTTAGCGCGGACAGCGAAACGATCCATATAGAAGAAATCTGCGAACGTTCGTACGCGTTCACCGCGCGCGTCCGTCGTTTTTACAATTAAACTTTTAATAAAAAATTTGCAAATTATTTCAAAGCGTACAAACATGTAGTGTATTGAAAAATTTAAATAAATAAAAGAGATGACTTAAGAAATCCGTAATTCGTCCTTTGACCACTCAGACATTTTTTCATTTTCAAAATTGTTTGTGCAATTGCTAGTGAGTGACCATTGAAACGTTATGTATACACCGTCGTATATTAAGTGTAACTTTCTAGTAAGGGTCAGCGCACACCAATAGCAGAGCAGAGCAGAGCATTTTCTGAGAACACTAAAATATTAATTTTATGACTATTGACAGACAGTGCAAAATTATATACACGTCCAAACGTGATGCTCGACCATGCTCGAGCTTGCAGGATGCATGTTCGAGCATGCGCGAGCGCGCTCGCACCGCCACCGCCCGCGCTCAGTAACGAAAGTCGCAGCGAAAAAACTGTTTGGACGAAGAAAAGTTGATAAGTTTGGTGCAGCGTTTTGAGTGTCTGTACAATATATCAAGTCCAACATACGCGATCGTATGTTAAAATCCAATGCTTGGGAAAGAATTTCCACGTTTCTTCTACCCATACTGTTCTTCTAATTTTCTGACGTCTGATTTCGTTAATATGTTCTTCATGTACACCAATCACCAAGTCTCAATCGATCACATTGAACACGTCTATCAACGTCGGATTTTGGCATCAAATTGGTCATGCACTTCCCCCTAGCAACCCAGAGCACCTTCAATGGATCTTGCTCACGGAAGCGCGCGGATGCCGCCAGCATGGTCGAGTAGTCAAAATTTTGCTCGAGCATGCGCAAGCATTTTGCAGTTCGGTCTGCGCTGACTCTAAGACTACACTCATCTACCCACAATTAAAAATATTGCTGTATTGCAAAATTTATCTAGTGACTAAATGAGAACATCATCAATTTTGTAGAATACAGTCAATTAAATACGCATTATTAAGGATAACTCAAAAACTACTGGTCAGATCTTGACCAAATTTATATGGGCCCATAAGAATACAAGTGGCATAGAAACATACATAAACATAGAGAAATAAGAAGCAATAGTTTTTAAATAAAAACATACACATAAAAATACAGTCCAATTGAGAACCGCCTCCTATTTTTGAAGGCGATTGAAAAGAAATCTGTCACGTCAAATTAATAAAAAGATGGCGTTACCTTTCACATCTAAGTAACTTTTAATCAAATTATTGCTATTTACTTCTTTTTAAACTTAAAAATTACAATAATAACGGTCGTGTTGTTTCGAATTTGCATACCGCCACAGGCCGTTCGCCCTCATTATACAATATGCAGATCGGTCGAGCGACTGATCCGAGTATTATGTATCAGATTTGTTGAAGTTACCGAGCGATACTGTTATTATTTATCTATTTTTGTGTGAAATTGTTAGTTTATTGTTTTAATAGTTATGTGTCAGTTTTGTAGTGACAAACGATTGTTTCTGTGTGCGCAAATTTCCCCCGCAAAAAAAGACAGTTCCGTATAGGAAAAAACCTTATGGCGTTTGCCCTCCGGTCTTGCCTGTGGCTTGTGTTGCACTATGATAAAAACATACACGTCGGACATAGAACCTCCTCGTTTTCGAACTCGGTGCGGACAGCTTAAAAACGGATAATTTTCTTACTGAATAGTAAAATAGTACGACTGTACCACTGAACAACCCAACGCTATCAGTATTTTTATATAAAATTGAAAATAGATGTAGGTGCCTAGCCAGTGGATTTGCTGGTTGTGGTATTTGCTTTCAAAAAAGAAATTCATATTTAAATAATACCAGTTTTTACGGATTTTATCGCGTATATTTAACTTTTTAGCACCCATGGTCACGGGAGAGTCGCGCCCCCCCCCCGTGATCATGGGTGCTGTAAAGTGCTCGAAACGTCGTGTATCTAATATTTACGCGAACACTATAGTTTGCGTAAATATAAGAAATCATTAAGAAATTCATAATAATTAAATACAGCAAGAAGTCAACATCATTCATTGATAGCTTCTTAGCAGAGGTGATTGTTATGTAATCGCCAAGCTTTACAAGGAGTACAGAAAACACTGATTTAGATAATTTAGTACCTAACTAACATTTGCATGTTGTCTAATCATCCGTTTTTACGAAATGGTTAATCGTCATATATGCAACAATCATTATAATTAAAAAAGCTCGTGGAATTAGATACGAGGGTGGATTGAAAAGTACTCGGCCTAACCAAGAAAATAAACACATACTAAATCAGTTATATTTTTATTTTTCTACATAATCACCATCAAGTTCAATACACTTTTGCCACCTCCCCCGTCCAAGCATTTAGACCGTTGAAAAAAAATGATTCTTCCTTAGAGTCAAAATATGCGTCTACAGCTGCTTTGACCTCGTCGTTTGTCGAAAATCTTTGACCTCCCAAGTGCTTTTTTAGGTTAGGGAACAGAAAGAAGTCTGATGGTGCCAGATCAGGTGAATACGGCGGATGCGGTAACAGTTCAAAGCCACAGTTGTGAATTTCAGCCATTGACTGTACTGACGTGTGAACACGGGCGTTATCTTGATGAAACAGGACTTTTCTTCTGAGCATTCCTCGACGTTTTTCTTTTATTTCCTCTCGTAAATGACGTAGTAAGGTGCAGTAGTAATCAGAGTTTATAGTCTGACCCCTTTCAAGATAATCAATCATAATCACACCTTTCGAGTCCCAGAATACTGAAGCCATCACCTTATTTGCCGACAAAATCGACTTAGCCTTTTTTAGGGGGTGGTGAACCAGGTCTTCTCCACTGTTTTGATTGTTGTTTTGTTTCCGGTGTACAGTAATGAACCCATGTTTCGTCCATAGTAACAAAACGATTCAAAAATCATCTGCATCGGCTTCAAATAACTCCAAACAGTCGCGTGAAATAGTCAATCGCGTCCTTTTTTGTTCAACTGAAAGCAGTCGCGGAACCCACCTCGCAGACACCTTGTGGAAATCCAACTCGTTGACAATGATGTTTTGAGTTCGTTCATAAGAGATGCCTATAATCTCGGCTATCTCTCTAATTTTTAATCTGCGGTCTCCCATTATTAAATCAAGTACTTTTTTAATATTTTCGTCAGTAGTTGACGTCGAAGGCCTTCCAGAGCGGGGTTCATCTTTCACACTCTCTCTACCACGCTTAAATTCTGCTATCCATTTTTTGACGAATGAATATGACAGAGCACAATCGCCTAATGTACTGACCATGTTATCATGGATGGTTTTTGATGATAGTCCCTTCTTATGGAGGTACTTAATGACGGCACGCTGCTCGATTTGCTCCATTCACGGAAATTATGTCCGATTACTTTGTTAATAAATTTATAAAATCACAACTAATTATCGCACACGTTTCGAACTTCACACAATGAACTAGTCTGAACTGAACTAAATAATGTGGATAGATTTGATTTTTAGAATTGAATGGATCTGTGTTAGGCCGAGTACTTTTCAATCCACCCTCGTACGTATCTACGAAATCATGATTTTATTAAATTCTGATTATGAATTTTATTCAATTTTATTGAAAATACCTGCATTTGTGTTTAACGCGAAACTATCTAACCTTCCAACCGTTATATACTGCAGCAATCTGCGGTTAGTTAGCCCCGATTTTTATGACCGAGCTAATAATGTGATCGGGTATCACGAGTTAACAAAACTGCCATTATTGAACGATTGATAATAAGAATAACAATACTATGACAAAGTGGTGGCTTAGTAACAATTGATTTTAGTCGGTAAATAGTTACGATTATGAAAAACATGTTTGTAGAAATGAAAAAGGAGGCCGAGAAAATAGGAAATACTATACTGTATTCTATCTCATTCTAATGTATATGTTTGTCTCCTTTTAGTGCCGCTTTTTTGTTTAATCAAATTTCAAATCACAACGATTTTAACGAAGTTTTCACTTCAAAAATAACGCATCGTTTACTTTAAATAAAATCTAGTTAATTGTTATTAAACCACTAAATAATCTGTGGCTATGAAATCGTGTTTTTTTTATAGAATAAGGGTAACAAACAAGCACACAGTCCACCTGATGGTAAGTGGATGCTGTGACCCATAGACATCTACATCTATCCTCGATTACAAATCAAAATGCAGATGCATTGTCACCCGTGAGGACTAAAGAATACCTCGTTTCCAGTAAAAAGGTCTCCGGATCTCTACACTCACCATACGAAACACAGCAGTATTAAGGCGCTACCTCCAGCGAACGACCTTGAGCGTTTGCTCTGTCGACGCTCGCTACAATATATCGTGTAAGAAATCGGCAAAAGACGCCACCTACTGCTACGAACGTAGTATTATTTTTTCAATGTCAATGAACTCTTCTATGGAAATAGACACGGCGTACAATGATAAATGTATTTTAATTTCCTTTATTCGGTATATTAGTTGCATTATATTAGAATTATGTATTCTAATATATTATCTAATTAATAAAAATGACTATTTTGATTATTTTTAACTATATACTATACTGCTAATATTGAATTAGCTTTTTGTAGTGTAAATTATAATATTTGTCGAAATATTAATTATGGATTCGAACTTTACATGCTAATGGTGCTTCATTTTTGTTATTTTCATTTACTTACATATTGAAAATATACTTAAATAGTAGTTATTATTATTTTATTTAGCTACTGAATTTTAGGATATGTTTTACCTTGAGGTCAAATATAATTTTGAGGAGCAATAGTTATATACCTACTACCTACTAATAGTACCTACTAATCTTTTATCTGCTATTCCTTATTTAGGAGCAATATTAGTAAATTGAGTTTGAGGGAGATTTACTGTTTATAATGCTACATTTATTATTTTAATATTTACCTACTGGGTAGGTAATTATTAAAATAATAAATATAGCATTAGTAACTAAATAGATATTTTTTTTAAATTTTTAAAATTAAAATTTTCGTATTTTTAAAAATTACTAAAAAAAAGGGTTTGAAATAATAAATTTTCTCACAAAAGAAGGGAACTTGAAAAAAAGGAAAAAAAAGCGGGACCAAAGCCAAGACGCGAACCACGGAACTCCGATATCACGCCCGACCGACATACCACCTTAGCTATAACGACCGTTAATGATTAGTCGAAATTTACCTTCTTATATTGTAGCAGTTTTTTATTGCCTGAAAACATGGACAAAAGGACATTTTCTAAAAATAAATCCAAGCGTTCGTCGCTAAAATCGTTGGAGCCGTATAATTTTCTCATCTGGTTCGGTTATATAAATATTTAAATATATAAAAATTATAAATTAAAATGAAAAGATAAATATACATTAATATCAATAAAATAAAATAAATACAAAATAATATTATATTATTATTGTTATTATTGTTATTATTATTATTATATGTTGTGGTTCGGTGAAGCTGCAACCTAATGGACCATGATATGAAAAGTGGTTGTTGACGTCAATTATTATTATTCTTATTATTTTTTCATTACTACCTTTTTCAACCTCACAAGATATTTGTAATTGCAAAAAAAAACTACGTATAAGTAAGTAAATCAGTAATATAGTGTTATGTATGATTCAGACTAAATAAAGGTTCCTAAAAATAGACGTAGATAAAGAAATTGCATAAAAAATTACTCAAATAAAAATGCAATAAACTTGTTAATTTTATAGGTACTTAGTAAATTTTAAAATAATAAGTTTTTTAGGATATTTATGTAAAATATAAAGGTTATATTATGTTCTAACTACGTTCACGCTTGCGCATATAAAACCGCGGAATTTCACTAGTTTTATTATCAAAATAATAATTGTCAACCCTACCCTAAGTTTGCCTTGATTTTACCAACTCAAACTCGTTTTAGGAGATCAAAACATAGAGAGAAAGATAGGAGACTATTTTTTATTTAATATGGTTGGATCTTTATTTATTTGTATATTTTTTGTATTTATTTTATTTATTGATATTTATGTATATTTATCTTTTCATTTTAATTTATATTTATAAAAACCAACCAGATGAGAAAACTATACAAAACCCCAACAATAATAATATTCCACAAATATCACACAATGCCATCTAGTCCCAAGCTAAGCAGAGCTTGTGTTATGGGTACTAGACAACTGATAAACATACTTATATATTTCTAAATACATAAATATTATAGATAAATCATCACACAAACATTTGTCCTGGGTGGGAATCGAACCCACGACCTACGGCATAGCAGTCAGGGTCACTAACCACTAGACCAACAGGCCTGACGATAAATAAAATAAAGTCTCTAGCTCGAGAGGAGAGGAGCCGTGGTAGCTCAGATGGTTAGCGCTTGCTAAAATTTTCACAGTGTGCGAGCAAACCGGGTTCGATCCCCGCCGGCACCAATAATATTGTAATTGCAATTTTAAGTGTTGATTTACCACGTGCTCAGTGGTGAAGGAAAACATTGTGAGGAAACCTGCATGTCTGAGAAATAAGAAAAATAATATTTCGAAGACATGCAAAGTTCGCCAATACGCAGTGGGGCAGCGCGGTGGATAATTCCTTTCCTAGGACCCTTTCAGAAAATAGAATAGAAATAAAAAAATAATAAATCCAAACTTCATTTAAAACGAAACATATAAATTGTAAAATAGCTGCAGGTATCTAAAACCAAGTAAAAGATATTCCTTTACTCCAACTTGTCCATGTTTCCCAAAACAATTTTTAATTAAGCTTTATATTATAATGCGGATTTTTTATATTTAAAATTTTAATAATAAAGCATTTCGTACGTCTCAGCCGAGGCGCAAATATTTTTCGGCCGCAAATTTATAAGACCGATTTGTTATTCAAACATAAACATGGTTTTTTAATTAAATCTACCAATCATAAAACGACACGCATTTTTATTGAACACTTCCTATTCAATTCACAAAGTACCTATTATATTTGTTTATATAAAAAAGTATATTTAAGTACAATCATAAAACTAAATGGAAACACAAAGTAGGAAAATGCATTGAGTTATAAAACACATAAATCAATGGGCAAATGTAAAAATACTGGAGGCAGCAGCCCTGTCGCATGTTTACGTACCGCACGGCTGTAATATTTATTTCTAAGATACGGCCGAGTTACAATATACCGTGACGTAAGCGCATCGATTGGTAGGTACTCAAATAATATTATGTTTGCGGCGAAATACAAAACGCGGCGACCAGCGACGCGGCTACCCCGTATGAACGCATACAGCGTAATGCCGCCCGCACTCTGCGCACGCCCCTTTATCATAGAAGTCACACAATTTTCGGAATTATTTCAATTAAAAGAGAAAAAACGAACTTAAAAATTTAAATAAAACGTGGAGAATATAGATTTTTTCATTATCTATCCATTAGTGTTATCCTCAAATGATTAGAGCGTTGCGTTTAGCAACAGATGCATGTAATCAAGAATTTTAGTCATTTTTTAAAAGTTGATTTTAAATGTATTTATAGCACATAAAAATAAATTAGAACATGGAATGCGATGATAAGATATCGAACATTAATAATGTACTTTTAGATGTAGTTTATCTTTCATAACTAATGAGATAATAGAGTCTGAAAAACGCACTTTTGCCAGGTTTTGGTCAGGGTAGCGTCTTAAGCTGCTATTTTACGCTGGTATTCTGTGAGAGCGTGGTCCTTCCGCGGTCGAGCCGACCCATTCGTGCTACAACCATAATATACTCGTAGCTGCAGCGTGGCTCTACCACGTATAAATACACGTGTAGTCGCTTCGTATGAGAACTTACTACGTCATATCATATGTAAACGTGTGAGTATCGTAATAGGCGACAGAGGGCAGTGAAATAAGCTACTTGTAGCATCATCTTCCTTCCATATAAAATCTCAATTTCATATGAGGCCATGTATAGAGAAGCCTATGGTTCAGTAGTGGACTTTGGATATGATTTAATGAATAATAAATAAATAAGAATACATCATCCGTGTCATCACCTCGGTCGCGGTGAACATGTTGTAATCCTTTACTTTTTAAGGTTTTGGGTACAATGTCCGGGAAGCGAATAATCAGTCGATGGTCAGTGTCTGGAGAGTTGATCTCAAATTTTAAATTTTAGTAAAATATTTTCCTATGAACGCCATCTTAAGTAATACTCTTAAATAACCCCATAGGATTATGTACGTTAACAAAGAAACAGTTCTTGCAGCGAAGAGAGTACTTACTTAAATAGTTCATAAAGTCATGTCACAAAATACTAGCGCAAGCTAAATGTACATTACGTTTTAAGAGGATACCCTGGCATCGTTTAGTTCATTTAAGTTTATTTCTTTGTTTTCTCCCTATATAATGGATATTAGAACAACGTTATAACATGATATATATATATATATATATATATATATATATATATATATATATATATATATATATTGTCTATAATTGCCATGTTCCCATATTCTTTTTTTGATATTATTTTAAAATTGGAAACATACGGGCAGAGATACAATCCTTCTTATATTGCTTCTGAAAAATTCAGAGGAGGAAACCGGAGAATACGTGCTATGAATTCTTCAATTTTTAATAGATACTAGCGATTCACCCCGGCTATGCACTGATTTCTGGATCTCGACAACAGCGCCACCTACCGGGTATAACTGAGTTTTCAAACTATCCAGGGACCCACTCAAATACACACAAATAATCATCAAAATCGGTCGAGCCATTTTCGAGTTTTTGCGAGTCTAACGGACACCAGTAGATTTTTATAATATATAGGTAGAGATAAATCAGTCTGAATTTGCAGTTGTCTCTTCTAATTTTCTTGCTCGGTCATTCGAACACAGTCATTGGTGAAACCCATTCTTCAAATTTCTTGCATCTCTTATATTCTTTTACGATACAAGCTATAAAATTTTGGAACACCCTCCCCAATGATATTAGATAAGAATGCCACAATTAAGAAAGTCTTCAAAGTTCTTCTACGACAACATTACCCGAGGGAAACTACTAATTGACATTATTTTTCCTTTATTCATTTCTCTTTTTTCTTCTTTTTTTACTTCAAATATTTATTTCATTATATATTACTCAAACATTATATTATATATATCATTCTTACGGATATTTATTTACGAAGTTTGTGTATGTATGTATATATTACTGTACGTATATTTATACTATTGCGTGTATATTTAAATGTATCGTGTATGTATGTACTTCGTATATATATTTCAATATATGTGCACTTCATTTATGTATTATGTTCGCACCTGCTAACAATTGCCTTTGGCACCCAGGATTGACTGGCAAAGAATGCCACATGGCATTAAGTCCGCCCTATGTACTCTTTAGCTTAAGGTGTTACATTTAGGTTTTAAATAAATAAAATAAAAATTCACTTAAGCACTCTCCCCTCCTTTAATATCCGTCTGCGTTAAATTATATAAATTGGCTACAATTCTGTTATAACAATCAATTGCTCCTGTCACAACACTAGTACAGTGATATATATTATGTCACACATTGTCTAGGGGACCACCTGTCAGCCTCGGCATGTAAACAATCAAGGAAGACTTACGAACAGATTACCTACACTATTCGGTTACTGTTTACGAGTGAGTTATGTGAGTGTGGGCCACGGCTATTTGGTATACGACAAATGAAACGAAACCGGTACAACGTACTAACAATGTAAGAAATTGTTATATCCAGAGTTAATACATATATATACACACACACACATATATATATATATATATATATATATATATATGAAACACAGTTTTACACTAGTTTAGGAGCCTATGGATTCACTGAAATATTTATTGTAATATTTTATATCAAATAAAGTTTATTATTATTATAATTTACAGATTTAGAGTCCAGTTATTTATAGTTGAATCACCATTATAATGTTATGTCCTTTAAGAGTAAAAAGATAACTATGTCTACGGTTTATTTTAGAAACTAAAGTATGACGTAGCGGCGTGATCGGTATAAATATAGTGAGAAGACTCTCGCATCTCAGCTTCCTCTTACAGCTTTGATGGAAAGAGTTACCATCGTTTCACAGCTCCGCTACAACTAGTCAACTAAATCACATCTCGTACAGCTGTAATCTCGTAACTAAGTTTCTAGGTTTAGTTGAACCCGATGGCTTGGAAGTGGTCTCGTATATTTCTGATATCAATGTCAAGGTGTCAGGGCTAGAAATGAAACGATACCATTATTGTATCGATACTTTTACCCGATACGGTATCGGTCATAAAGTTTTGATACTTCTCAGTATCGTTTTAAAAGTGTCGATACTTATACCCATCGATTTTATTTGTAAAATTTAGAATAAACTAAATAAAAATAGAAACAGTAACAAGTATTGATATTCTTTATCGGTACCAATATATTATAAATCATAAAAAAGAAATTCTATGAAAAAGTCCGTTTTTACGGTGCTCCCCAAAATATTAGTTTTTGTCAGACAGTTTTATATTTCTCGGGCATAGACGAACAAGTTTGCCAACTACACAATAATAACAAAACTACGACTAAGACGCGTTCAAAAAATTCTATGTAATATTATGATACTTAAAAATATTTTTATTAGTATAGATGAGTGTACTAACTATTTATCAATATGTCAGGCGTACCGATACAAATACTTTGGACGGTTGGACCTATACCCACTTGATACTTAGTTATAAAGTATCGATACAAAAAGTACTTGGTATTGGAAGGAATGTATGTATTGAATAAGTACTTGTATTTGCTCGTATCGTTTCATCCCTAGCCAGGGGTAGCTAATATCGCCCCAGGAATACGGTAAACATATATATATATATATATATATATATATATATATATATATATATATATATATATTATATAAATGAAGGGAAAAGATAGCTTTTATTTTCCCCTGTTTTAACCTTAGGATTTCAGAATATGCAAATATATATCTCTATAAAAGATCAATTGCTGTCTAAAACTCGAAAATGCGAACGATTGTGATGAAATTTTTGTGTGCGTTTGTTGTGAATGTAAACTATCCATTTAGATTCATAATTGGTCCCGGTAGATGGAGCTGTTGTCGAGATCCAGAAGTAACCCTTGCGAAGCCGGGACGGACCGCTAGTATGTTATAGATATGTCATTTAATTTTATGAATAGATTTGCGACATCGTACACGTTTCATTGGCAACATAATTGACAGTAATATATCATGTTGATTAGCCAATCTATAATGTTAGCGGTTACTTTCGCCAGCAGACAGCTGCCAGCTTGTTTGTCTACTTGTAACATGAAAGAAAGCAAACATCGTAGGTATAAGTAAGGTAGCCGCAATAGGACAAAATCGAAACGAGCGTTGTGGGTGCGGTGGGCGTATCCCTCATGCACCATTAAGATTAGGTTGTTCTTATATTAGAGCGGTCATGTATTTTGACATGAACATTTTGAGAAGTGACCACGTGACATTGTGCGCAAGAACTATATGATTTGTTTCCTTTCAACCATCGGACAATCACACGCTCGGGGTGTTCACACTTATGTTGCCGACACTCCACGCATTCGAATTTAAACGTCAACTTCGTCTTTCATAATACATACAAAAACAGAAGTGGAATAATTTGTAGGTCTGTCTTCCCGGATGATTACAAAAATGCCTTAAAGGGAAGAGTAAATAGGCTTTCTTTGTGCTAAGACAGTACGATTACCATCTAGGACTTCATCACCACTCACCGATAGGAGGGGTTGTAGTCAAGCATTGGCTTAAAACATCTTGTTAACTCACGTCGCCGTGAGCCGTGCTAGCTCAGATGGTTAACGCTCGCTGTAAATATAACAGAACGCGAGTAACCCGGGTTCGATCCCCGCCAGCACCGATGAAATTGTTAATTGCAATTTTAAGTGCTGATTTACCACGTGCTCGGCGGTGAAGGAAAACATCGTGAGGAAACCTGCATGTCTTAGGAATAAGGAAAAAAAAATATTTCGAAGACATGTGAAGTTCGCCAACACGCATTGGGGCAGCGCGGCGGACACTTCCTTGCCCTAAAGCCCTATCAGAAATGAGGGGAGGCCTGTGCCCAGCAGTGGGACGTATATAGGCTGTAATTTTACTACTTTACTTTATTGGCTTAAAATAAGTAAAATGTCGTTTTTGAAATTACTATATTACATAAAACATCTTGTCACTCACGTCGTGCTAGTGATTTCTTATTTTTATGCAAATACTAGACATTGTAAAAACTAATTCTACAAACTTATTAACCCTTCCAACATTCGACTGCTTTACAAGCACCTATACGTACGACGGTTCTGAGGTGTTTTTCGTCCTGATAACAAAGCAAACCCGGGCTGCCTTTTGGTCTGATTTACGCGAATAGAAATAAAATTCGCTGTATTAGATGTAGTCATATTGTGTTGATAAAGAATAAATTAAATAGAATTATGTTTATTACTCTATAATTTCCATTAATATTATGATCAATAAAAAAATGACATTGCTTTGCATGATGTATTCTAAGAAATAATATATTATTTTACTATTAACAAAAGTATATTAGGTAAAATGTTTCTATTAATAAAATAATACGTATAATTAAATTTGGTAGATCTACTTTTGTAAGTCTATTATGTAATACGTTATTTTAAAATTAAAACCTCTAACGTATATTCTTTAATAATATTTAAGGATATTATAATAATTATATATTATTATATTAATTAATGAATTAATAATATAATAAATGATGCACTAACTTTACGTGAAATTAATTTTTAAGTCTATTGAGTGACATCTGTAAAATTATAACCCATACCTTTACAGACTATTATGAGAATCGCACAAGTTAGTTCTCAGCTTTAGGATTTATGTCGCGCTCCACAACAATAACTCATGCCACTCAACTTTTGTAGTACTTGCATAACACACGTACGAGTACTATGTTTAACGATTGCAGTATCTAGACTCACCTGCTGTGACTCAAGATTCAATGTGAATACTCAACTCATGCAACACGAGGCTCCTTATACTACGGCTAATATCGTGATTTAATTTCATGTACGCGCCAAACAATTGAACTTGGCGATGGTAAACGAATAATAAAATTGATTCCATATCAACTTAAATTAGTAAACTGTAGTAATTGTGTCTTCTTCTATATCTTTCTATATATAAAAATCAATTCCTGTCCGTTTATCTACCTAAAACTCGAAAATGGCTCGAACGCTTGTGATGAAATTTTTATGTGCATTTGAGTGAGACCCAGGTTGGTTTACATTCATAATTGCATCCTGTGCTATTGTAAAGATCTAGAAATGGCTCGTGCGTAGCCGAGGCGGAGAGCTAGCATTTGTTTTTTTTTTTATAAAATTATAAAAAATTGTCTATTTAATCGAACGGATTTATATCAAAAACTGTCATAGATTCATTCATATAATACTATAATACATACATAATAGAACGGGGAAGTGGACGGAGCCCGTGTAGCCACTAAAATGCCACTAACACGTCAATTCACACGTATAAATTTCACGTTACAATCGTTTCCAAATGCCGCATGCAAATTATTTAAAAAATGTCAAATTGCACACTATTTACAAATAAATATGTATTAAAATCCAATCGTCAACACAGCGAATCAGGTTTGTAGTAGTGATTAACTGATAATACGACGTAATTGGTTGTATGTGTGCTTCCGGCGACGCCTATCGTCGTACAAAATAAGGTTGACAGCCATTCTATTGTGTATTATAGTATTCTATGGGTTCATTAGTTTTCGATTTAAATTCCGCCCGTTTAACATAAAATTTGGCATGTCTAAATAAAATGGCTAGCAACAACAAATTCATTTTCAAAAAATTATAAATGCTAATTCATGTTCAATAACTTGCAAAACACCCCCTTTATAACGTCCTTGTCACTACTATGCCGGTAGTTCTAGGGAGCGGTACGTTTCATGAGTATTTTGTCCTGACTAGGTGAGTCCAACTGCGACCGAAAGGTCAATTTGACGGATCCAACTCGGCTGGACAGCGTTTGGTAGATTACGACACATCTTCACGTCACGTTTCAAAACTTGAAAGCAAGATTGTACACCAGTGCGTGTTGACAGTAGTGACATATGGATGGAAGGCGGACACTTCCTTGCCCTAAAACCCTCTCAGAAATGAGGGGAGGCCTGTGCCCAGTAGTGGGACGTATATAGGCTATTATATAGAAACTATTGTTGTGAAATCGTGATTTTAGAGTAAGGAAATTTATCTTCAAAAAAGTGTAGGGATTCGTGGGTTATAAATGTTAATGCATATTAGACACTCAAGGTTTCCTCATGTACAATTATTGAAATATTCGTTTACGCGAAAAATATTTATGTACATGCCATCTTCCCCGCAAAAATGCATACCTGAAGTTTTGTTATTAATCTATTTCTGCAGCAATATTATACACAACATGTTATATATTATTTTATAGGTGTTGAAATGGAAACGGTTTACTATTGCAGTCCTTTCAATAATAAGTTTATTGAAATATACTGAAACTTTACTCGAATTAGTCTATTGACCCATGTCTTAATTATGTTTTTAATCGGTGATGTTATCTTTTATTGTATCGATTTAGTGCAAGTCGAAGAAGTGTGAAAGTTGAAACTAGAGTAAGGAATATTTTTCCTTAGTTTCGCTGTCTATATATGATTTCAAAGTCACATCATTCAGACAATCAGAACCGTAATGTAACGTATATAATACACTATACATATTATAAGTCTTGAAACATTTATATCCGTAAGTATGAAGCACTCCGCTTTATTTTCTTATTGAATCTTATACAGTATAAGAGCAAAAAATGGAATTAACGCTTAAAGCAATTTCTTTTAATCAACCTTAGGGAAGTGATAAAATAAGAAAACAATTACATAAAATATGCGTGTTTAGCCCACGGGCATGCCAACGCATGCTGATATCTTTTGATACAGTTAATTGGTACAGTCCATGTCCATGTACTGCTGTATCCTTTTTGGTTGTTGGCACTCGACAACTGAGAGCTGCGATAGCTCTATTATTCATAAAGGTATTAAAGTGAGCGTATCATTTAAATATTAAAAAGAAGCGCCGTGCCATCTCCTATAATACATAATATATTATAACTTTGACTGCAGCACAAATTGGTTGGATAAACCGAAGAAATACTAGCTTAGTGATAGAATTATCCTATACTTTTAAACGAGCAATTCTTATATATATATATATATATATATATATATATATATATATATATATATATATATATATATATATATATATATATATATATTATTATGCTAGGAGATTTTAATGGAAGGGTTGGGGTGAGGAGGCTTGGTTATGAAAGGATATTGGGAACGTTTGGTGATGAAAGTATAAATGAGAATGGTGAAAGTCTCCTCACCGTATGTATGGAAAAGAATCTTTTTGTGACGAACACTTGCTTTCGCCACAAGAGGATTCACATGTATACTTGGGAAAGAGGTGACGATAGAAGCATGATAGATTTCATAATTGTGGATGAAAGATTGAGGGGCGCAGTGGTAGATACAAGGGTTTACCGGGGTTCTAACGTAGGAACGGATCATTATTTGGTTTTATGCCGAATTAATGGTCTATTCAGGCGTTGGCGCCATCGATCATCTGTGTCTACCACTGCGTTACAGCGTATTAGAACAGAAAGGTTGCAAGATGAAGGTGAGAGAAACCAGTTCAAATGTAGACTGAAAAAAATATAAGTGGTTTGGATGAATTATGTATGAAGGAGTTAGACTTGGAGAATGTATGGCAAAATGTAAAGAAAGGTTTTGTGGATGCAGCTACCGAAGTATGTGGTGTTAGTAAGAGAAAGAACGAAAGGAAAAATAATACGTTATGGTGGGATGATGAGATACGTATGGAAGTTGAAGCAAAGAAGAGAGCATGGCTAGATTTACTAGCAACAAAGGCTGGTAATTCTAGCGGTACGAATGATGATATTGAAAGAAAAAAGGCAGTCTTTAAACATCTTAATAAGAGAGTAAAACAAGTAGTTGAAAGAAAAAAGCAAGAAAGAACGGATAAGAATTATAGAAGAATATCGGATAACTTCCAGGCAAATATTAAAATGTTCTGGAAACTTGTAAGAACTGCCAGGGGACATTCAAAACAGCCTATGATGAATGTTATAAGAGACGAGAATGGCTATATTCTGAAAGATGAAGTTTTGAGTTTAAAGAGATGGAAGGAATATTTTGAAAGCGTGTTTATGAGTAAGGAGACAACGTGTGTACTAAGTGAAGTAGAAACTCCGAAAGAAGAGGAAAGAGGTAGCGAGATAAGTATAGATGAAATAATGAAAGCAATGAAAAGCATGAAAGCAGGTAAGGCTGCCGGATATGATAGAGTTTCACTCGAAATGCTAAGGGCTGGAGAGCTTGTTTAATTTACGCTGGGAACTGAAGCGGGTACCGGTAGACTGGTGCAAAGCCGTGATAGTCCCAGTATATAAAGGAAAAGGGTCGCAGCAGGACTGTAAAAACTACTGTGGCATCAGCCTTCTTAGCATTGTGGGAAAACTGTATGCTAAGGTACTGATTGAAAGGGTCATGAAAGAAACTGATGGAAAAATTTGGGATGTGCAAGCGGGATTCAGAAAGGGAATGGGATGTATAGATCAAGTCTTTTCCATGCGCATGATCGCGGAGAAGTTTTTGGCCAAAAACCAAAAGGTTTTTTGTGCGTTCATGGACTTGGAAAAGGCCTATGACAGAGTGGATAGGGATGTGCTATGGCAAACACTGAACTCATTTGGGTTGAGCGCTGGCTTGATACAGGCATTGGAGTCTCTTTATAGGGACTCTAATGCTTATGTTAGGATCAACGGGGTCTACTCGGACTGGTTTGACATCCATAAAGGTGTCAGACAGGGCTGTGTGGCTTCCCCGTGGCTGTTCAACCTATTTATGGACAGTTGTTTGCAAAATTTGAAAGTTGAAGAATGCGGATTAAGAATGGGTGAGTTAACCGTCAAATGCCTTTTGTACGCCGATAATCAGGTTATCCTTGCGTCGCCGGCAGCCGAGTTGCAAATGATGGTTACATTAATGAACAGATCATTAAAAGAAAGGGGTATGAAAGTGAACGCAAGTAAGACGAAGGTTATGGTTTTTGAAAGAGAAGAAAGTAAAACGATTTGTGAAATAAGAATAGAAGGGGAGTTGATCGAGCAAGTAGATGAGTTTGTATATTTGGGCTGCCTATTTAGCAGGGATGGGAGATATGATAAGGATATAGAACGACGAGTGAAAGCGGGAAATAGAGTAAATGGAACCCTGCACTCTATTGTGAAGAGTCAAAATGTGTCAAAAAAGGCATGTATGGCAATTCACAATGCTGTGTTGGTCCCTACTTTAACGTATTGTAGTGAAAGTTGGGTGTGGCAGAAGAAGCACGAGAGTAGAATCAACGCAGTAGAAATGCGGTCCTTAAGGAGTATGTTAGGGCTGAATCTGAATGACAGGGTAAGAAATTGTGTAATAAGAGAAGAGTGTGGTTTGTAAGATGATGTTGTGACCAGGATTAAGAAAGGAATGCTTCGGTGGTTTGGTCATGTGGAAAGAATGAATGAGGAAAGAGTGACAAAGAAAATTTATGTTGCAGAAGTGAATGGCAGAGTCGGAAAGGGACGTCCTAGGGGAAAATTTATCGACCAAATTGGCGACTTATTGAAAACGGACCAAATTAGGAGTACCCTTAACCGACGAGCATGTATGCGTAGGTGTATGGATGTGAAGGAGGCGAGAGAGGTGTGTCAGGATCGTGCCAAACGGAAGTCTGTAGTCTCTGCCTACCCCTCTGGGTGACAGGCGTGAGTGTTTATGTTTATGTTTTATATATATATATATATATATATATATATATATATATATATATATATGTATATATATATATAATCGGAATCTCGGAAACGGCTCCAACGATTTTCATAAAATTTTATGTGCAGGGAGTTTCGGGGGCTATAAATCGATCTAGCTAGGATTTATTTTTAGAAAATGTCTTTTTGTCCGTGTTTTAGGCAATGAAGAACTGCTACAATATTGTTTGAATAAGAAGGTAAATTTTGACAGTTTATTAATGATTACAAATAGCTTAATTGGTATATTGGGCGGTCACAAAATCGTAATACCATGGTTTGAGCCCAGACCGACCGACCGACTTTTTTTAATTTTTTTTTTTTCAAGTTCCTTTCTTTTTTGAGAAAATCTATTTTTTCGAGCCCTTTTTTAGTATTTTTTTAAAAACACGAAAATTTAAATTAAACTAATTGCACTCATGATTTTTTATTCAAATAACCAGTTCAGTTTTTTCTATTATGTCGCTAAGATCAAAAAATATTATTCGTATTTCATCAGTATGTTATTTGTATCGAAAAATACCGAGCAAAGCTCGGTCAACCGGGTACTAATGTCTGATGGGCAAAGCATCTACTTATCTTAAGACTACAAAACCACAGTAAAAACAGAATATTGGGATAACTCCCGCGCCGCGCGTGTAAAGGGGTTTTTTAGGGCAAGGAAGTATCCGCCGCGCTGCCCCAATGTGTAATGGCGAACTTCACATGTCTTCGAAATATTATTTTTCTTTTATTCTTCAGACATGCAGGTTTCCTCACGATGTTTTCCTTCACCGCCGAGCACGTGGTAAATCAGCACTTAAAATTGCAATTAACAATTTCATTGGTGCTGGCGGGGATAATAGTACTATGACCCTTTTGACTGTCCTGTCAAGACTTGGTCTCGGTGGCAACGATGTACTACATATCTATCATCTATGAATGCCCTGTCTCGAATATTCGGAATTAACCACGTTTCACTTAATATAATAAAATCATAACTATCTGATAATATATTTGTATACAGAGTATTTAGTTTGGTTCTTAAGCCCCTGCAGTTTTGGTAATATATTGTAAAACGATCAGTCATCATCTTTGTTTATTTTTAATACATAAGTACACATATTAAAAACAGAAAGAAACAAAAACAAAAAAGTAGAAAAATTTCGAGTATAAATAAAGTAACAGACATACTGAGACTAATGCATTCTATTCTTTTCCAATTCAACAAGAAAAAATGTGGATTGTGTATAATAACTGTTAAATTACAAAAATTTGCACAGTTATTTCCAATCAAAGTGTTAAGCAAATACCTTATTAGAAGTAAATTAACAGTTATAATTATTACGCAATGAAATCATCATCATCATCATTACAGCCCTTCACAAGTCCACTGCTGAACATAGGCCTCCCCCAAGTAATGCCACAAAGCACGGTCCTGAGCCACCTGCATCCATCGACTTCCTGCATGTCTTACCAGGTCGTCACTCCATCTAGTGGGGGGTCGCCCTACACTACGCCTACCGGTACGAGACTGCCACTCGAGAACCTTTCTTCCCCATCGGTTATCGGTTCTTCGAGCTATATGGCCGGCCCATTGCCACTTCAGCTTACTAATCCGTTGGGCTATGTCGGTCACTCTGCTTTTACTGCGGATATCCTCATTTCTGAGTCTATCACGCAGTGAAACTCCGAGCATAGCTCTCTCCATAGCTCGCTGAGCGACCTTGAGCGTCCTCATACGGCCAGCAGTGAAGACACGATCTCAGATCCGTAAGTCATCACTGGCAACACGCACTGGTTATACACTTTAGTTTTCAGAGATTGAGGTATACCTGACGAGAAGATGTGTCGTAATTTCCCGAACGCTGCCCAGCCGAGTTGAATCCGTCGATTGACCTCTCGGTCGAAGTTGGACTTACCTAGTCGGACTATTTGTCCCAGGTAAACGTACTCGTCAACAACTTCGAGCATAGTGCTCCCAACAACTACCGGCATAGGTGTGACATGGACATTAAACATGATCTTTGTTTTGTCCATGTTCATCTTAAGACCTATCCGTTGGGAGACACCATTGAGGTCATTGAGCATAGTGCTAAGGTCCTCTAGCGATTCTGCCATAAGGACTATATCATCGGCAAATCGAAGGTGAGTGATGTACTCGCCATTGATGTTAATACCGTATCGTTTCCAGTCCAGTAGCTTGAAAACGTCTTCCAACGCAGCGGTGAAGAGTTTCGGGGATATAACATCACCCTGTCTTACACCTCTCTGCAGTTGGATAGATTTCGTACTCTGGTTCTGTACTCGGATAGCCATCGTAGCCCTACTGTACAAACACTTCAGCACTTCAATATACCGACAGTCAACTAGGCACCGCTGAAGAGACTGTAGCACCGCCCAAATTTCGACGGAATCAAAGGCTTTCTCATAGTCCACATACGCCAGGCAAAGTGGCAGATTGTACTCTTCGGACTTCTGTACAATTTGCCGAAGGGTATGTACATATATGGTCTATGGTACTGAAGCCTTTTCGGAAACCAGCTTGTTCGGGAGGCTGGAAGTCGTCGAGTCTGCGTGCGAGACGATTCGTAATGACTCTCGAAAACAGCACGTAGACGCGGCTGAGAAGGGAAATCGGTCTGTAGTTCTTCAAGAGAGCGTTGTCGCCTTTCTTAAAGAACAAGACCACCGCGCTTCTGCTCCACGCCTCCGGAGTAATGCCACCATGGAGAACGGAATTGAAGAGCTTCTGAAGGACTTCAAGTACCGGTGTTCCACCCGCTTTCAGAAGCTCCGCTGTAATTCCATCCTCGCCTGGGACCTTGCCGTTTTTAAGGTGCTGGAGAGCCATTCTAATCTCGCTCAGACTGACGTCCGGGATATCATCGGAATAGTGTCGGATAAGACTTGCTCTTGGATCGTTACTCACACTTGCGTGTGGCTCCAACGATGATGTGTACAGCTGCCCATAGAACCTCTCAATCTCACTCAGAATCTCAGGTGTCCCGGAAACGATGTTGCCACACTCAGTCTTCAGCCTTGACAAAAGCTTCAGCTCTGGCAAAGACTTTGGAGCCCTGGTTCCGCTCGATCGCTTCTTTAATACGAGCAGTATTAAAGTTGCGTAAGTCTCGCCGCATGCATTTGGAGATCTGTCTGTTCAGTTGCCTGTATGCTGTCAAATCTGTTGACTATTGCAGCCTCATCTCCCGTCTAACAGCCATGAGATTAAGAGTGTGATCGGAGAGTTTTTTTGTTCTTCTGCGGCGGGTCTTGCAGAACTTAGCTCCGACCGCATGGACAGTTTCCACGGGCTTGTCATTCATATCGTCCACTGCATTGCAATCCTCTAGGCACTGAAAGGGGTTTTGTAACTCGAGCTGAAATGTTTCGGGATTCTGGATTAGAGCACGAGGGGGACGGAGCGTTGACTTCATTAGACGAGACCTCTCCAACTTAAAATTTAGGTTCAGTGTGCCTCTAACCATTCGGTGATCGCTGCCAGTTTTCACCCTTGCGATCACTGAGACATCACTGAACAGTTGGCGTCTGGTAGTCATAATGAAGTCAATCTCATTTTTTGTCGAGCCGTCGGGACTCGACCCGGTCCACTTCCTGTGGGGCCGCTTCTGGAAGAAAGAGTTCATCATAAAGAGTCCCTCTTTCTCCATAAAGTCGGCCAGCTGCTGGCCCCTTCGGTTCCGTTGCCCTACTCCAAATTTCCCCACCTTCAGCTCACCGCTTTCTCTTGTGCCTAGTTTTGCGTTGAAGTCTCCCATCAACACCGTGTAGTGGGTTTTGGAGGAATGCATGGCTCTGGAAATATCCTCATACATTTCCTCCACCTCCTCATCGGAATGTGCCGAGGTTGGTGCGTAAACCTGTATGACCTTCAGCGAATACCGTTTGGTGATTCTGAGTATCAGGTACGCGACCCTCGTCGACACACTCCTAATCTTTACAACGTTGTTGACGAGAGACTTGTGGACGATAAATCCGGCACCTCCTTGGGACAGATGGTCGCCCTCCCGGTGGTAGAACAAGTTGCCGGACTCGAGGATTGCCGTATCCTCCCCCTCTCTTCGGACCTCGGATAATCCAATAATATGCCAGCGCAACTTGTCTACCTCTTCTTCCAGCTCCAGTATCTTCTCGTCAGTCCTCAGAGTGCGTGCGTTATATGTTGCCAGGTCGAGTCGTAGGTGGCAACCGAACCTCCACCGGAGATTCTTAGCACCCCCTGCCCCGCCGTTACCATGGTCGCCACCGTAGCCAGGAATAGCGGGGCTGCCGGAGACTGGGGGCCGTTTTTTTGCGTCGTTATTCATGGGGGGATATTTGCCATAGTTGCCACGCTTGGCGAGCGGGTTGGCAACGGCAGTTTTTTATTATAACACAGTTGTTATCAGAAAGATGCTGCTGCCCATCTCCTGCCTGTCTCCCTCTGTCGCCTCTTACGACACCCACGGGAAGATATGGGGTAGTGGATATTCTCAACCGCCACTACACGGCACGCAATGAAATAGTATTTCATAATTTTGTGTTTCGTGTTTGTAAATCTCATCATATATTATGTAAATCTCAGTAAAAGAAATAATTTTAGTTTTCAGTATAAGTAAGCGAAAATAACAAATATTGCTTAATAGTATTAAAGTGTATTCAAAAACAAAAATAATAAATTAATAACGCTCGTTAGTTATGTTAGACAGTGTAACTTGCAAATAAGCTTAATACGCTTTAATGTTGTAACATATTATAATTATTGCTGTTAATTTGACAACAAAGTATTTTTAAAATAGTTATATGTTTGTAAAATATCGTAACTAAATTCTTTGAGTAACAAACAAAAAAATTAAATGGGATCTGTTTGAAAAACCGGACTTTTATTGTAGTCCGGGTTGCCGGACTGTAATTTAAACTCCGCCCGGACGCCCCCCGGACGTCTTCCTAACCTGGACAGATGGCAGCCCTATCTCACAGGAGCACAGTATAGTCAGACAGATTAGTAACTGACAGCTATTATTCTTTATTGTTTAGTAGTTTTCTTACCTGTAGCACAGAATAAGTAATAGTACCACGTACCTGTAGGTTGGTTATAACATTGCATTGGTTAATAGGTCTGCAAAGGATGCTATTGTTATTATTTAATATACTAAGCGAAAGTGTGTTTGTTTGTTTGTCCTTCTTTCACGTCGCAACAGAGCGTCGGCATGGCATGATTTTTTGTATGGCTGTAGAGTGACATAGGCTACTTTTTTCAGCGGAAAAACATATCATTCCCGTGGGAAAATCGAATATGTTGCAAAATTAATTTCAGCTAGGTGGCGCCACCGTGATTCTACAAGACGGACGACGATACTATGGACGAACACAGAAGGTCAGAATATCTGGATTATTTTGTCTTTTTACCAAAATTATGATAAAAAATGTATGGATTTGTATTTTTCCACTCAGGACCGGGAAGAGAGCGATAAAAAACATAAAATTCACCAGCTGCTTTTCTTTAAACGTTTTGGTGCATTGTAATTCACAGAATAGGCGATAATCTCGCAGACGATATTAAGTAATCCATTGATGCTCTGCCTACTCCGCAAGGGTTACAGGCGTGATTATAAGTATGGATCAGAAATACTGTCACCACCTGTCACGCTTTCACCCTTAACTATTACTTAACTGTGGTAGAAACAGTTCTTAGTAAGCCTTAGTAATATTTATTGAACGGAAATGAATACAGTTCTTATATGTGGTTATGAATGAATCGGTATTACGATAAGAAAAATTGTGCAAAATTATAAGAAAAATATTTTTGAGAGTTCTTATTAACTAACGTATACATAGTTTAAATTGATTCCGCTAGATGTCGTTACTAGGTTTTTAAAACGCGGTAACGAAATGTTTCCTGACATGTACTTAACTCCCGCCGTTGAGCCGCGCGTCAACTTATAGTGCATACGGTACCTATACGCTTAAATTGTTTCTATTTCGTAGCTTATTCGACTATCTGCTTTCGATTTCGGTTGTTTGTTATTTGCTTTGTGATTTTGATTTGGTTAAGGTTGAATGGATTTATATTGGCTTTTATTTTCGGATTTGTGTATTTTCTTGGATCGGTTTTGTTGATTTGGTTGGTATTCCTTTATACATATTTAGACTCTGGCGTTGATTTTGGATTTTGTTTATTTAGAATCGTGAATTGGTTTTCGTTGTTTTCGGTTTTTTTTAACAATATTTCAAAGGAATATTAATAGTATAGATAGTGTATACGGTACCTATACATATATATACTTCTTTTTTCGTTGGTTATATTTATATTGACTACTGCTTTTGATTTCGGTTTTCTGCGATTTGTTTTGTGATTTGGTTTAAGTTGATTCGATTTTTTTGTGTATCGTTTTCGGATTCGTGTTGTGTCTTGAATTTGTTTTGTTGTTTTGATTTAAAAAAAATATTTAAAAGGAATATTTAGTCCTTTTAGATATTTTGGATTTGCTTTAAAAAAATATTTAAAAGGAAATTTAATTCCTTTTTATGTATTTTAACGTTTTTTTATAAATAGGTTTTTTTGTTACTTCATAATGCCTCGCAATCGTAAGTCCAGCCTTTCAAGAGTATCTTCTCAAAGACAAGCGAAAAGATTAGCTCGATCGCTAGAATCTTTAGAAGATGCTGAACTGAGAAGGCAAGAACAAGCAGAGCGTCAGGCTGCTTTGAGAGCATCTGAGACACCTTCTCAACGTCAGTAAAGGTGTCTTGAACAGACAGAGCGTCAGGCTGCTTTAAGAGCTTCCGAAACACCTTCGCAAAGTCAGGAAAGGCGTCTTGAACAGGCAGAGCGTCAAGCTACTTTAAGAGCTTCTGAAACACCTTCTCAAAGTCAGCGAAGGCGTCTTGAACAGGCAGAGCGTCAAGCTACTTTAAGAGTTACTGAAACACCTGCTGAAAGTCAGCAAAGGCGTCTTGAACAGGCAGAGCGTCAAGCTACTTTAAGAGCTACTGAAACACCTGATCAAAGTCAGCAAAGGCGTCTGGAACAGGCAGAGCGTCAATCTACTATTAGAGATACTGAAACACCTGCTCAAAGTCAGCAAAGGCCATTCGAACAAGCGGAATGTCAGGCCGCCTTAAGAGCCGCGGAAACACCTGATGAAACTCAACACAGACTCATTGAAAAAGCTGAACATCAATCTACTGTAAGTGCATCTGAAACACCAGAACAGACACAGGCGCGAAGAGATGCAAATGCACAGCTCCAAGCTGAACGTCGACAAAATTTTCAAAGAAACAATTGGTCGGTTTTTAATGACGCAGCATTCAATTATGATCCGTTGATTGTTGATAAAAATCACAGGTTAGTTGTTATCGGACTGATGGACAAGGCGTGTCGATTTTGCAGCGCTTTAAAATGGAAAGATGAGACCGCAGGCATGTGCTGTTCCAATGGCAAAGTGTCTCTTCCGTTACTTGGGGAACCAGAAGAACCTTTGAAAACTCTTTTTATATGATGCTAATGAGTCACGGCGCTTTTTAAACAGGATCCGGAAATATAACTCATGCTTTCAAATGACGTCCTTCGGAGTTGACCGGGAAATAATAATGCCGGGATTTTCGCCTTCATTTACGGTGCAAGGGCAAATTTATCATAGAATAGGTTCTCTTTTTTCAGCTGAAAACGAACAGCATAAATTTTTACAAGTATATTTTATGGGTGACTAAGAAATTGAGGTAGACCGTCGCTGCCAATTTATCCAGGGAGTTGAGAGAGACACAGTGTTCAAAATTCAAAGATTCTTGCATGAACGTAACATTTTAGTTAAAACATTTAAAACTGCTTTAGAAAACCTACCTGAAGAGGATTATAAAGTCGTCATTCACGCAGATCGGACCCCTCGAGGAGAGCATGAAAGGCGCTACAATGCACCTTTGATAAACAACGGGTAGCCGATACACACAAGTTTTATGACGCTCTGCAATACCCATTGATTTATTGCAAAGGACAGTAGGGTTATCGTTTTCAAATTCCACTCATTAACCCGGTCACAAAGGAGCTTACTCCGAACAAAAAGTATCATGTATGGATTTTTATGCGTATCATATGATGTTGCGAGAAAATGATTTTAATCTCTTAGCCCGGTGTAGACAATTATTTCATCAATTTTTGGTAGACATGTATGTGAAGGTAGAAAGTGAACGTCTCCGTTATATATCTTTAAATCAAAAAAAGCTGCGCGTTGAGAATTATACACATTTACAAGATGCAGTTTCTAGCGACGCCAATGTAAACCCCAGAGATTTAGGTAAAATGGTAATTCTGCCCTCATCATTCGTTAACAGTCCCCGCTACCTACATGAGTACACACAAGACGCATTCGCCTATGTACGAACTTACGGAAGACCTGATCTTTTTGTTACTTTTAATTGCAATCCCACATGGAAAGAAATAACCGAGGAGCTAATGCCAGGCCAAAAAAGTACTGACAGACACGATTTAGTTGCTAGAGTATTTAGATTAAAAGTACAAAAATTAATGTATGTAATTAACAAAGGGAAAATTTTCGGAGAGGTGCAGTGCTTCATGTATTCAATTGAATGGCAAAAAAGAGGATTACCGCATGCCCACATTCTAATATGGCTTAAAGAGAAGTTGCGGCCCAGCCAAATAGACGATATAATAAGCGCCGAGATTCCGGATCCTGAGCAAGATAAAGAATTGTATGATACCATCGTCCGAAATATGATTCACGGTCCATGTGGAGCACGAAATTCAATATCGCCATGTATGAAAGAAGGAAAATGTACAAAGAAATTCCCTAAACAGCTATTAAAAGAAACAGTGCACAATGACAATGGCTACCCTTTATACTTTATACAGACGCAGAGCTCCCGAAGATGGTGGCAGGAAAGTTACAATCAAATCTCGCTCTGGAGCGTTTGAAACCTTAGATAACAGCTGGATTGTCCCGTATTCGCCCATTCTATGTAAAATGTTTAATGCCCACATTAATGTAGAAGCATGTAGCTCTGTCCGCGCAATCAAGTATATCTGTAAGTACATAAATAAAGGAAGCGACCAAGCAATATTTAATCTCAGGAGTGAAGGTGAGGCAAATCCCGTTAATGAAGTACAGACCTTTCAAGCAGGGCGTTATGTCAGCAGTAACGAGGCAGCGTGGCGTCTCCTTGGCTTCCCTTTACATGAAAGGCACCCAACAGTTACTCACCTTGCTGTGCACTTAGAAAATGAGCGTGATATTTCACCGAAAGAAATTTCCAAGAAACAATTGCTTCGCCGCCAAAAACTACAGCCTTCTTTCAACTTTGTCACACCCATCCCCTTTGCAAAAACGTTGTTATATTCTGAAGTCCCCCGCTATTATACTTGGAACACATCTAGGAAGGAGTGGAAACGCCGTATTCAAGGCGCGCCTGTTCCCAATTGGCCCGGTGTAAAGTCATCAGATGCCCTTGGTCGTGTGTATACCGTCCATGTAACTAATTTTGAATGTTTCTGTTTACGATTGCTGCTGCACCATGTTCGGGGTCCTACAGGATATAAAGACCTTAAAACTGTCAACGGTCAGGAATGCGCAACTTATAGAGAAGCATGTGAAGCTCTGCATCCTTTAGAAAACGATAATCACTGGGATGAAAACATAGAGGAAGCTGTGCAGTGCCAGTCACCATCCAAAATATAGGGATAAATATATAGGGATCTTTATGCAACTCTCATATCATCTTGCGGGCTATCTAATGCACATGAATTGTGGGACAAATATAAAGAGTACATGGTGGAAGATATTTTGCGAAGGTTACAGCAGACACACGCGAACATGACATACAATGAACACATTTATAATGAAGCACTTGGAAAATTTGAAGATAAAGTAATGGCAATGGTAGGCAAAAAATTAAGCGACTTTGGAATGATAAGCCCTCAGCGAACAACTGAAAATGAACTAAGTGATGAAATTATACGTGAAACAAACTACGATATACCAGCTTTGCAGCAGTAAGTAGCCGAATTTGTACCCCGCTTGCCTCCCGAACAAAAACGAGTTTTTGACAAAGTATTAGGACAAATTGAATCTGAAAATGGTGCACTTTTCTTTTTAGATGCCCCTGGAGGAACTGGGAAGACATTTTTGTTAAATTTATTATTAGCGCAAGTACAGAAAGATAAAAAACATTGCTGTGGCCGGAGGGAGGGCTTCCCCTGGTATAGCTGCCACGCTGCTAAGCGGGGGCCGCACTGCACATTCTGTTTTAAAACTCCCTCTAAATCTAGCCCAGGAAGAATCGCCGATCTGCAACTTTAGCAAAAATAGTGCACGAGGTATAATGCTACGACAATGCAAACTTTTAGTGTGGAACGAAAGTACAATGTCGCATAAAAAAGGTGTAGAAGCACTAAATCGAACGCTCCAGGATTTGCGCAGCAATACCGATGTAATGGGAGGAATGGTGGTTTTACTGGCTGGTGACTTTCGCCAAACTTTACCTGTCATTCAAAAGGGCACTCCTGCAGATGAAATTAAAGCATGCCTCAAGTCGTATATTTTATACAAGGTGACAAAATTCAGTTTAACTACGAATATGAGAGTGCATTTGTATAATGATATCAATGCTGGAAACTATGCTGACACACTATTAAAAATTGGCGATGGGCGGTTGGAAACGGATGCTGAGGGCTGCGTTAAATTGACGAGAGATTTTGTAATTTAGTACAGAGTCATTCCGAATTAATTGCGAGCGTTTATTCAGATTTAACGAACAACATGCATGAAGACAAATGGTTATGTGAAAGGGCGATTCTTGCACCAAAAAATGAGAGCGTTAACAAAATAAATTCAGATATATTAAGCGAAGTAGCAGGAGAAATAATAGAGTATTTGTCAGTAGACACAGTTATGGACACAGAACAGAGCACTACATATCCCGTAGAGTTTCTAAATTATCTAGAGTTGTCAGGTGTGCCCTCACATAAGCTTCAATTAAAATTAGGCGTCCCAGTCATGCTAATACGAAATTTAGATGCTCCTCGGTTATGTAACGGGACAACTCTTCGTTTGACACATCTTGGACTGAACATAATCGGTTCTACAATTTTGACATGCGTAGGAAAAGGTGAAAATGTTATTATACCACGGATCCCTATAATTCCCATAGATCTTCCTCATTTCAAAATGTTGCAGTTCCCTATTAAGCTCAGTTTTGCAATGACAATTAATAAAGCGCAAGGGCAAACGTTACAAGTAGCGGGGGTCAACTTAGAAAAACCGTGCTTCTCTCATGGTCAGGTGTATGTAGCATGTTCGCGTGTGTCAAATGCCGAGAATCTCCACATTCTTTCACCGAATGGAAAAACATATAACATTGTGTACAGTAGCGTCTTAAAATAGTGTTCAGTTAATTGTTTTTTCCAAAATTCCCACAATCAATTAATCAGAATTCCCACAGATCTTCCCTTTCAATTCAAAATTTACTATTTAGCTCAGTTTCTTTTCAATTCCAAATGCTGCACCTCTGACGGATCTATTAAGCTCAGTTTCTTTTCAACTCAAAAGGCTGCATCTGACGGATCTTTTATTTGGCTCAGTTTCCTTTCAATTCAGAAAACTGCATCTCTGACGAATCAATTTAGCTCAGTTTCTTTTCAAAAGTCTGCATCCCTGACGGATAATTATGCTCAGTTTCCTTTAATTAAAAAAATATCCCATTTCCATTTGGAATAAACAGGCTATTTTCATGCTTTCCTATACGCTGCGTTTCAAAACATTTAAATAGGCTGACGAATCAATTTTGCTCAGTTTCCTTTTTAATGGCTGCATCTTTGACAAATCTATAAAACTCAGTTCAATCAAGTGGATAGTTCATTTCCCAGTGACCATGCGGGCGAAGCCGCGGGATTGAATTGTCACGATGGGGTTGTATCTTGTAGCAAATGTTTATATGGCCTACGCAATTGTTACTAAAATATTAAAAATAAATGAAATATGCGATTGAAATACAGTAGTCCGCTGATGTATTACATTAATATTTTGGAATTAATTAATTTTGACAATTTATAAATTATAACATAGCATGGAGGTTATGAGAAATAAACTTACCTCAGATCTTTGATTGACCTTTGACGTGTCACATCGGGTCAATACTGTCTAATTCATATTTCCGCTGCGCCCTTCCGTCGTTGTGTGATCTAATTTATCTCCTAAGCTCAATCCATTAGCGGACCCTCCCGCGATAACAGAAAGTTGAAAGCGGCGCGCGGGACGGTCGCGTACACGCACGCCCACGCCCGCCACAGCGAGATACATTAACCGATATCTACGTACTCGTAAATACGATATCCCTTTGCTAATTTCGGCGACGTGACAAACGTTATTTGCCAAGTTACCGTTCGGATCGCGAGCAGTTTTAATTAAAGTGAAACAATATACTATTAAACATTTTCGGAGTTCGTACATACGTACTCCTAGCGACCGATTTTTCTGTGTTCGCGTCATTGTATTTATTTTACTCGTGTGATTTTAGCGTCAAAAGTGAGGTATTGGTTTGGTTACATTGTTCTGTGTTTGTTTTCGGCAGCTTGACTTTATTTTCCGGAACTTTGTGACAAAATAAACGATGAAAACTGTGGCATAGTTTTTGTTTGCAAGTTTTTGAATTAGACAACCTGTAAGTATAAAGTATAAACATAGCTGTAAAATTTAATAACTTCTGCCCTAGTTATCGTTTGCAAAAGTACTGCATATAATCGTCCCATTGCATTGTTGGTCACAGGTTGCACCTAATTTTTGAGAGGATTATGGAGCAATCATTCCTCCAGTGCGTGTTGGCAGACTTCACATGTCCTCGAAATATTCTATTCCTCAGGCTAAAAGGATTCCTTACGATGTTTAACTTCACCGCTGAGCATGTGTCAAAGGGACACTTAAAATTTCAATAAGCAATTTATTGATGCCGACGGGGATCGAACCTGAGCTTTGTGTGTAACCTACGACAGGCGTTTAGCCCCTGAGCTACCGCGGTTTCAAGTCAAACGATTAAATTTATTTTAATATAATCAATTAACTAGTTATAAATAAATTAACTCATCAGTGGATCGTTAGCAGCGGTCCTAGCTGATACTAGTTGTTTATTACGCGCTGAAAGGCGATAAGCTTATTTACCGTCATGTATTGTTTGGTCATACAACCGACTTAAAATCAATTTGCACTCAAATCCGTTGAACAAGCACCAAATTAATAATAAGCTACTATTTTAAACTGGCTATTATATATATATATATATATATATATATATATATATATAGCGCTAGCTCAGAGCTTGCTTATGTACTATTTAAGTGCTGGCCTCTCACTATGGAAGCCGTTATAGTAAAGCAGATATTAAATTAGTGGCTATCAATTCTCTGATATTTTTTTATAGAGTAAGGGTGACAAACGCACTCAATCAATCTCCCGGTAAGGGGATGCTGTTGTACATAGACATCAACATTTATCCTCGATTCAGAATTAAAATGCAGATGCGTTGTTGTCACCGCTTATGACAAAGATGGAATGTGTCGTCGTTCCTAGTAAAAAATGATCTCCGGATCTCTACACCCAGTATTAGTGATGCAACAGAACTCTGTTTCTGTTTCCGCAACTGCGGAAGTTCTGCATGGTTTTTAACATTTATTGTAGGTATTTTTAGTTTATTTAAATTTAAGTCATGTGTGTAATTTAATTGGAATCATGAAGCCAAAAACAAGTCCCGTTTGGAACTATTATTTTGAGATTGATGATTAAGCAGCCAGATGTAAATTATGTGACAAAAGATATCCGCGAAAAGGCTGCACAATTATCACTTTAAAGAGCCATCTTAAACGCCGAAGAGTTTGCTGAGTTTGGGAAGTTAGTTGGAACTGTAAAACTTTCATCGCAAACTAAAAAATAATTGGTCAGTCAAGGAATTGCATACCTATTTATTTATAAAATGTAGTCCTATGTTATAGTTAAAACCAGATTTTAGTTAAAACGTGTTTTCTCCAGTTAAAAATAGTTTTTAATAAATGCCTTTGTTATAACTTAGATTTGCAAATTAATTGGGTAGGTTGGTATATGGTTATTTTTTACTTAAAGTATAAATTATTTTTATTGATAAAAACTACTTTTAGGGATTTTACCACGTTTATTTATGTTATTTTTAATACCCCACGTTTCGGGTGTTTTCCAGTACCCCATGGTCACGGTAAGAAATAATTATTTTTAAAGAAACTTTAATGAGTGTTTTGGATTCAAAGTTTATTTACGTCGTACTTTCGTGCTAGGGCTTTACGAAATTACCTACTCGCTAAACCTAAATGTGTGTCTCTTTAAAGGGTTTGCCCAAATTCCAGTGCCAATTTACCTTTGGTGTATAGGTGGTACGCAGCATCGCCAGTGAGCATTAATTGCTATAGCAATAATTATTATTTTTCGGAGCTGGACTTATATATGAAGAACACTGGAACAGATTGTGGGGTGTAAAATTGGCCTAATTACTTTTCATAAAATATAACTTACCGCTACTTAATTTTGAATGTTAATTAAAAGTTTTATTTGTAATTTTTTTAATAAGTAATATTTCCGTTTCCGCATCCGTTTCTGTTTCCGTTTGTGCAAAAAAATATTTTTAACATCTATTTCCGTTTCGGCTTCCGATATAACACTTCCGTTGCATCACTACCCAGTATACGAAATACAGCATCACAAAGTTGCTATTTTACACTGGTATTTTGTGAGAGTGTGGTCCCTGTCCCTTTCTTATATTACATTTAATCATAAATGAGTTTATGGCAATTATAATCTGATTAACCGTAAATATAATGCAAGAGATGTAATTTAATATGTGTTCGAAGGCCATTTAACCGGCGGCTTAAGGCCCGCTTGTTATCATCAACCGTAATTGATAGGGACAGTGAATCGCCATTAACGGTCGCCGCAGAATGAGTATATTTGTGTTTTTACACAAACAGGAGGAAGTTACAAAAACGTAATATGAAACAAATAAGGCCTTAACCACGACTATGTGATTTGAGCGTTCTCATAATTTATGACAATTATGTTTATAAGAACTTTAAAATTATCCTAGACACTGGCTTTACTGAAAATTGCTTACTTCGGTTTTAAGTGTCCGTTAATCGCGTCTTGAAATCTTCATGTATATCTAATTAAATATGTGAAGTCCGACGGTAACCGCTTGCGGGGTTTTTTTGTCTACTTCATTATCGTCTCAAAAATGTGAGGAGGCCCGTACTCTGCTGCTTTTAAACATCCGCATATTTATGTACCTATGTATATTTTTGGAAAAATATAGTACAAATAACTATATCTTTGTATCTTTTTTCACACGGATTCTGTTAATTAGTTTTATTTTAGGGATATACCGACTCGTCGGAAAAGCCGACTATCGGGCCATATTTATAGTCGGCGACTAGTCGGCAAAAAGCGCGGATTAGTCGGCCTATTATTTTAATCATATTTCAAATAAATAAAAATCTGTAGGATAATAGAAATCATATCTTAACCTTAATTATTAATAGTTTTTATTTTGCAATCAGTCTTACAGTTTGTAATATAGGGATAAAAAACTTATAGATTAAAAAAAATTATAGCACTGGGTGACAAACGAGCACACAGTCCACCTGATGGTAAGTGGATGCTGTGGCCCATAGACATCCACAGTTATCCTTAATTAATAATCAAAATGCGAATGCGTTGTCACACCTGAGAACTAAGATGAAAGGCTTTGATTCCAGTAAAACGGGTCTCCGGTTCTCTACACTCACCATACGAAACACAGCAGCATTACGCTTCTATTTTACCCTGGTATTCTGTGAGAGCGTGGTCCTACCCCGGTCGAGGCCACCCATTCGTGCTACAACTATAGTATAGAACACATAATTATAATTAACAAAAATTAAATTCTAAGCGCGAGTGTCAATTACTCTTGATAAACAATATCAATATGAGTATTATTATAATGAATAAAAGTATAATTTAGAAGTAGCAGGAATTAAAATGTAAACTCACTGTGTATTATTTGGCAATAATGACAATTAAAAATTAGACAATTAGATTAAAAATGTAAGAAATTTTACTAGGATAACAAACAATATGTAGATAACCCTTTGTACATCACAATTTGCCTATAATGAAAAAATATAAAATTGTTTATATTTTTTTATTAGAGGCAAGTGGTGTAAAAATATCACAGATGCCTTTTCTGGCAGCAATATATTTCTTTTGGCTTCATATGTATATTGCCAGATTCGGTGAAGAGTCCCCCGCTATACATAACTAGCTGGATAACAGAGGTTTTGTCTGTTATTTTTTTTTTAAACACAATAAATATATAGTGTTTGTTATCCAACTTTAATTTATTTTTATTATCCTAAAATATATATAATAAAAATAAATTAAAGTTGAATTAAACGCGATAAAATCCGTAAATAATAGTTTTATTCAATATCCTGAACTGTTACGACTTCACCACTCAAATCACCTGACAACGAAGCGCTGCGAGGATTGCCGATTACACCCAAACTTCACCAAAAGCATTGATTGGCTTGACCGACTAGTCGACCTTTTTTCAACCGACTAGTCGGCCCATTTCTAGTTTATATATTTAGAAACTAGATAACAAAAAATCTCATTTCGTATATACGAACCTCTGGGGAAGAAAATTCCCAGTAGTCTTACTAGTAAAACTACTTATATTTTATATGTGGCAGAGCCATGCTGCAGTTATATTAGTAGTATAGTTGTAGCACGAATGGGTCGGCTCGACCGGGGAAGGACCTCGCTCTCACAGAATACCAGCGTAAAATAGTAGCTTAATGCTGCTGTGTTTCGTATGGTGAGTGTAGAGAACCGGAGACACGTTTTTACTGGAAACGAGGCATTCCATTTTAGTCCTCACGGGTGACAGCGCATCTGCATTTTGATTCGTAATCGGAGTTATGGCCACAGCATCCATTAACATCAGGTGAGGTGACTGTGTGCTCGTTTGTCACCCTTATTTTAAAAAAAAATTGGTAAGACTATTGGTAACTGCAACTCTGTGTTATTTTAACACAGAGTTTTGCAGTTAGTTAGTGGCTATCATAAGAGTAGAATGGGGGAAATACCAAGTTCTTCGAATAATAATCACTTATGCCAAAATAAAAATGCAGGGCGATAGGGTTGTCCGAAACATCATGTTTATTTTTTATGAAGAAGGAGATGATAAAAATGCAGCTGTTATGATATTTCCAAATTAATTATTACAACGATATTTTTCAATGGAACATCGTTCGTAAAACGGTACAAATCATGTTATATTAACAACTATATCTTTGAACCTCGATTTCGTTATGGGATATACGGAATCCTTGGCGCTGTGGTCAAACTATCGTACTATTTTTATAATATGAACAGATATTTATTTATTTGTTTAGTTTAATAAACCATATTTAATAAGTAGTAGAATATTTAATAACAAATTTTCCATTTGTTTTTGTATTAAGGGGAAATATAATCAAATGGCTTAGCAAGATCCTCCGTTATGCCGAAAGTATTGCAGCATTAATTTTGAAATAAATATATGGTAAAGTTGAGGATTAATGTTAACGTTTATGTTAGACGAAAACACGATTCCGTAAAATTTTCTCGATAGAAAAAAAAATCCAAAGCTTACGTTTCCAAACTGAACAATAAACCGCTGTTATTCATAAAATACTTTAAATAAGATCATGAAACTTTGCATACTAACTGAACTAACCATAAAGCAGTGCTTATGTTATTTACTTTTTTTAAAATATCATTATTTTCACTGTAAAAAGAAATTACCTAAACTATCGGCGCGTAAGCTTGGTTCCTGCGACACTTCGGGGGTAACTTTGGATTTTTTTTATATCGAGAAAATTTTACGGAATCGTGTTTTGTCTAACATAAACCTTAACATTAATTCAACTTTACCATATATTTATTCAATTAATGCTGCAATACTTTCGGCATAACGGAGGATCTTAGCCATTTGGGTTATATTTCCCCTTAACTCCAAAATATTTGAAGCGCAATATTATGCTATTCGTACGAGTATGTGATCTTATTAGGCGATGCAAGGGGGCTTTTTGTTTTTCGGAATTTATTTTAAAATGGATACGTATGTTCAATTACAGGTCGAAGCTGGAGACGTATTGCTCAAGGTTAATGGGACTGACGTAAACCGGTTCACAACCAGAGAAGGTAAGAAACTCGCAAATTGATAAATTCGTGCACCTTAACTTCAGAAGACTCTCAGCATAGACTAAAAGCTTTCCTTAAATGTTTACGAATTATTTTTTAATCAAGTAGAATAATTTAAGAACTATTCATCAAGTATTCAAACCGATTTCTCGGAATCCTCTGAAACAATTTAAATTATTCTTTTTTTTAAATGAGTAAATAGTTTAAACTTCAGGAAAGGTCCCGTATAAACTTAATGAAAAAATCCATACCTAAGGATAGAAAAATAGGGGATGATGATTTTAATATACCTATTGGAACTACATTCTAATTGTTGCTTTGAACTTGTTATAATTCTTAGACTAATGGTCGCCACGCCAGTCAGTTCAACTTATCATTCCAACTGATCAGTTCAAACTAAAACTGTTGATATTTTTTAAAATATTGGATTTTCGATATATCGATAAATAAACTTACATATAAAACTCGGATATTGATATATTTATAATTATCAATATATCGAATACTCAATATTTTAAAAAATATCAACAGTTTTAGTTTGAACTGATCAGTTGAACTGACCGTGTGTGGCGTCCATTAGACGAGAGATTAACTCGCTTCTGAAGTCGGGGCTTTACTCGATATTCTTCGATTCATTGTGTTTTAGTTACCTTTTTTTTACAGAGAAATTTATTTTAGTTTTGAAGTTAGTTTTACATTTTATTAAAAATCTATTTATTGTTCTTTAAAGCGCAGCCGACACAGGCTTTAAAGTTTTTGGCTTTTTTTTACACACTTTTTTGGCTTTTGGAACCGTTGGCAATGTTTTTTGTTTTAATAGTAAATACAAATACAAATCGTTAAAATTTAAATTGTTAGCTTACGATGAAACCGTAATGAAAATCGTCATAATATACCCAGGATTAAAATAGTAGAGGCGCTGGTGTTACAATTAGGGGTGGCAGGTGGTCGGGACACACCGGGATTATCTTGGAGTATTAGCTTATTACCAGGATTCTGGAATAAGTAAAATATCCCGGTAATGTTAACATCATTTGTACGTCGAATTTTACTGTTAGTTTGAAAGACAAAAGAAATCATTTTTGTGGTAGAGAGTGGTATTATGGTATCAGCAGGACGGGGTCAGCTTGACTAGGGAACGATCACGCTCTCATAGAATACCAGCGTAAAATAAATGGCAGGTTCTATGTTTCTTATGGTGAGTGTAAAGAACCGGAGACCCTTTTCACTGGTGACGAGGCATTCTATCTTAACTCTTAGGGGTGAAAATGCACCTACATTTTAGTTCTTATTCGGGGATAGATGTTGGTCTATGGGTCATAACATCCACTTAACATCAGATGGACTGTGTGCTCGTTTGTCACATATTTTTTTTATATATTCTATACAATAAAATAAAAATTAGAGACGATAAAATATGAGCAGCGTTTTTTGAGAAGATTGCCTAAACGTTGATCGGGTTGTTGTTATAAGAGTTCACGTTTGGTAGACAGATTGACGATCGCACTGCTAGACTCGTCTTGCATCTTTGACGCAGCTGCCCATCGCCAGTCTGGATCACTTATTCTATGTCTGATGTAAACGAGATGCTTATACAGTCGTCTATGAGGGTCTGACGCATCGGGATCTAATGAAATCTTACAGTACAAAATGAGTGATGAATTTTGCTTTCAGTGAATGAATTTTTAATGTCGTATTGGTCTTATGGACAAAAGAACGGAATCGACTATTAATGGGTCTTGTGAATGCAGAACTGCAGACAAGAATAAACTTCCATTTCACTTGTTGAACCTGTTGAGTCGAAAATAAAGTTTTGCTTATATTTCCGTACTTCTTTGTGTTCTAGGAATTTACGCCTTTAAATCTGGCAACCCTAGATGCAATCTGCATTGGTGCCAAAGATAAGTCAATTCGGACCCGTAGACGTACCGTTGTGAGTTTTGACTGTCTAAACCCGCTAGCGCGACCTTTACGTGTGATTCAATAATCGCGTTATTGTGACTTGTAGACATGCGAACGAGCAATTTGATTTCACGCGTACTCTACGTGTGAAATACAAATTACGCGTTATACTTTAAACTGAGTGAGTGTTATTTACGGTTATCATAAATGCCTTCAGTCCTGCAATGTGTTACGCAGTATCGCAAAACTGCAATAAAGTTCAAGAAAGCTCTTCAAAAGTTATATCTGGCAAAAGAATTTTCATGAAGGAATGAAGGATGTTGTAAACTTGTAATGTTAAGGCGAAGAAAGTTGCTTAACATTACATTTTATTTTGTGTTTTATTCCAATTTATAATAAGTCAAAAGTAGCTCGTCCAATTAATGCAACTTATTAATATCGTGGAAAGTTAAGTTTGCTAGTGTAGAAGTGATGGAACGTGCGGCGTCGTCGTCGTAACACCTTTGTATATACCATCTGCATAAAAACCTTTGTATATATTATGCACATTATAATGTTTTATACAATATTGCTAATAAAAGGATTAACTAATAAAATATTTTCTAATAATTTAACAAATTATATCTATAGATATGAATGATATTTTGGGATATAATTTTTTACTCGTACAGGCGATGAACTATAACTGATATAAATATTTTATATATCATTAACACACAAATGATGATAACTGTCAAACTTAATAAGAATATTATCACGAATTGAGAAAATAGCCATACAGAAGCAGATTTGTTTAAAATCTTTATATTTTTCGAATTACTTTTAAAATTAGTCGCGACTTTCACTTTTATATTTAGTATTAGAGATTCATATATACATTTACGAAATATATCTACTTATTTAGTCCGTAAACGTAGTGGGCATGGATATCTCCCGTTAAAGAGAATATTTTATATTTGCCATAATTAGAAATTGGCATGTGGATAACCAGTCGTCTCACATTTGGCGTTGCTCTCAGAGGCCAGTCCGCCAGTTAAGGTAATTATATGTTTAACGTAAACGAAACGGTCATACCGCCATTTATTGGAACCTATGAGATCTCTCTGAATCACCTGTTATGACACCACCATGACAAATTGGGATGATAGATTCTCCTATGCCGCTATTAATACGTTATACCGATCTGTGACAATCGCGATGCGTCAAAATAAATTTGGTACAACGCAACGTGTGTCCAAAGAGACCGTGTCAATTAATTGAATCGTTCTTACAGTATCGTTTGTTTCGATACAAGAAGCTTTTTATGTTGTATGTATTAGACCTTCGACTGCAATATTTACATTGTTCTGTTTTGTTTCAGTTTTAAAATGCTTACGACTTTCGTCCGATCCCGTCACTTTAAGGCTAAAAAAGGGTGAGTCTCGCTCAATACTCGATTTAATGTACATTTTGTCCAATGAACTATGACATTCGAAAGCGAGCGGCGAGGCAGCTGCAGGTAATAAAATTCGTGTATTCCCGAGTGGTTTTGTTAACTTTGCGGAGCGTCTCAAAAGAGAGTTACTTTAGATACAGTTAATAATTTTATAGCTCGCCCTCGGGATTGAGAGATTGCCTGTTCGCGGTTTTAATATCTTACAAATTAAAACCGTAGCTTGATTTAATTTTTTTCTACTTATTTGTTTTAAAACTGTGACTCACGTTAGGGCCGCCACATATTTTCGGAATTCCGTTTCGAAATATTGATTCAGGATTCAGACAGGACGCTAGCCATTGAGTTCAGACATTCTGCGAGCGAAAATGGACGACGATTTTCATCATTGTTGCTGTATCATTGTTACTGGGTGCATCCCATAGTATACTATAATACATACATAATAGAACGGGGGAGCGGGCGGAGCCCGTGTCGCCACTAAAATGCCACTAACACGTCAATTCACACGTATAAATGTCAACACGAGATGTGTTTTGACGTTACAATCGTTTCCAAATTTCGCAGACAAATTATTTAGAAAATGCCAAATTGCACGCTATTTACAAATAAATATGTATTAATATCCATCTATCAACACAGCGAATCAGGTTTGTAGTAGTGATTTACTGATAATACGACGTAATTGTTTGTATGTGTGCTCCCGGCGACGCCTATCGTCGTACAAAATAAGGTTGACAGCCATTCTATTGTGTATTATAGTATTCTATGGTGCATCCCCTTAACACCCTAATATTGCAAAATAATCAATATTATATAAAAAATCTATCCATCCAGAGATGTTTTTAAATATGGATGTCTATAAACTCTTTCGACGAATCATTAAACATAATAAGATGAAAGGTTACGAAAAGTGATACATATATAAGATTACATGTAAAAACATACATAAACACACCTACTTGGTTCGGTCGTGCGGCGCACACTGGGTGACTTCTGTACGGAATTTACGAATGTGTGATGCGACTCATACAAAATCTATGGAAGACTTGCTTCGGAACGGCTTTTTTTCGTATGGGATTCCGAATGCACAGGCAATTATGCTGAATTTCGAATCAAAGAAAATTTCGAGCGGACAACTACTGTATGTGTGTGATGGGGGCCTAGATTTTATATGGATTTGCTGCCTTCGGAATCTATAATCGATATTCCGAAACGGTTTTTCAAAAGAGGATTCCGACTGTATGTAGCCGGCCTTACACTTACACCATTCAGCAATCACGGATCGTGTCCATAAGGAGATAGTAAGGTATGTGACGGTAATATCGTCACCTTAAGTTTTCCCGCCTATATAACCAAAACTAGGAGAAGGACAGAGACAAAACACAAATTCGTATACAATAACTAATATATTAAGAAAAAATAGCAAACAAGCTTTGGCAATAGTTAGGGACTTTTCGAAAAATTTACCTAAAACTACTAACTACACCAATATTAAATCGACTAAAATATTTACAGCAGAAGCAGGGCCCTTTCGACCCTTAAATATTTGATTGGCTGATGAAGAGCTATCGTATCACAGAGTCTTCTACGCAAACAAGGCTGTAGTTTTTGAGTTATAAGAAAGTGACCGTATTAACCGGATGACCATATTACCCTCACGTACTATATTATGATTGTCCTATTGGCCCTATGTGATCATGTACCGATGGTGCGATTCTAGATTCGTGCGTGGTCTAGATTCTAGACTGTCTCACTTCCTTAATATTTAAACACAGCATTGAGATTTTTTTCTAAGTAGAAGTGATGTACTGGAAGCTCTGAGGCATCTTTGTGTTTTGTAGCCTTCTCGTTTGATGTTGCCTACAGGTTGTCTATGTAGTGATCACTTACAATCAGGTGTTGCTATTTTAATGTCTATTACATTTACAAGTATATTATTACTCAGATTTTACTAATAAAAGCATGAATTGTAGACCTCTCGAACAGTAATATTCACCACACTTGGAAGGAGCATAGACGATTACAATACCAGGCGTTTCGCATCTTTAACCTGCTTCCCATCAGCTATCTAAGCAGTGTAAATATTAAATCTATCAATACCATAAGATTTTTCATGAAGCGATGCACAATGGTCTTTACGTTACATATAAAGTAAGCCTTACAGTTACAGTCTTATGCTTACATGGTAAAGCGACGCTGCAGCTATATTATGGTTGTAGCGCGAATGGATCGGCTCGACCGGGGAAGGACCACGCACTCATATAATACCAGCTTAATATAACAGCTTAATGCTGCTGTGTTTCGTATGGTGAATGTAAAGAACCGGAGAGATCGTTTTTACTGGAAACGAGACATTCCATCTTGGTCCTCTTAATTGAGCATAAATGTAGATGTCTATGGGCCACAACATCCACTTACCATCAGGTGGACTGTGTGTCTGTTAGTCTCCTTTATTCTATAAAAAGGTGCCTCAATGCATTTTGGCGCATTTCGCAACATGTATTCTTATTTTTTTTTATAGTATAGGATGACAAACGAGCACACAGTCCACCTGATGGTAAGTGGTTGCTGTGGCCCATAGACATCTACTTCTATCCTCGATTACGAATCAAAATGCAGATGCGTTGTCACCCGCGAGGGTTTAGATGGAATGCCTCGTTTTCCAGTAAAAAGGGTCTCCGGTTCTCTACACTCACCATACGAAACACTGCAGCATTAAGCTACTATTTCACGCTGGTATTCTGTGAGAGCGTGGTCCTTCCCCGGTCGAGCCGACACATTCGTGCTACAACTATGCAACTAATATAACTGCAGCATAGCACTACCACGTAAAAAAGTACCACGTATTCGAATTTTTTTTCCATTGTACCGTCGGGGTCGACATGGGGTACTCCCGTACTAAGAAATTTACAGCGAGCGCTTAACCGCTGAGCTACTCACGTTCCCTTTTTAATTGTTATTAATTATTGTATTCGTTATCTTTTCAATATTAGTCTCTCTGTTTGTGTTGCACCAAGCACATATTATTGTAGCGTTACGCACGTAACTCTTGTGTCTATAATTATTTTTATTATGTGAAGGTATCTAAGGAATGTTAATAAATAAAGAATTGATACGATCGATATAAGCTAATGTTGCCCTTCGTTTCATTATATTTAGTGGTGTCCAAATTCTTCGTAAAATTTATTAAGTTACTAAAAGCTTTTTACGCATAAAACAGACCAAAAGATTCAAACTTATAAACTGAAAGTAGCCTCAGCTATAGAATCACTATCATAAACACCTGTGTTTCCCTCATTATGTACGCTGCAACAACATAATATCGTACTCGATAAAATCGTATAAAAATTATTATTCTTTTGTTTGTTTCATTTAAACTAGCACTTTGTGTTCGTTGGATGTTTTGTAGATCCGGAGATAAAGGCGAATGTGAGACGCTACATATCAGCAGCGACTGAGCGACGGGCCGCTGCGGCGCGCGCCAAGCACGAGAAGTATGTATAATACAAATACGATTTAGGCCCGTCACATACATACGTAATTCCGTTTCGGGATTCTGTTTCAGAATTCGGAAACGAAATGAACGAGGCAGCCACACACATACGGAATCCCGTTTTACCCGCAAAATTTCGAACGAAATACTTCCCGTACGTGTGTGACGGGTCATTGATTTTATATGGACTTGCTGCATTCGCAGTCCCGAATTGTAATTCCAAAACGGAATCCCGAAACGGAATTCCATATGTATGCCCGGCCTTACACTACACACTGCAGTCCATTACAAATACACTGCTGAACACGGACCTTCGTCGTAGGTTCCTCGTAGCGGGACGGTAACCGCAGTTTTACTGTCGCGCTGTTAGCAGAAATATGCTGCTGTTTTAGCCCTGTTACATTCCCTCTGTCGGCCCTTACGACACTCATAGATAATATGGGGAAGTAGATTTCTCTTACCGGGGTAATACAATCAACTTCCCCATATCGTCCTTTCCAATTAAAGTGACGACAGTCGGCTCGATCATGGAACTTATTAAATTAACGGTACGATATTTTGGTAAGCGTGTATCTATGTAGCCATCGGAAAGAGCATTTTAAATACGATTACTGTGAACACAGGATGGAAAGACGTTGATTTTCACAGCTCCACACCTTGTGCTTTTGGATCATTCGAATTATTATTCTATCATTTCAATTTTACTGTTCGTCTGTAACCTGTTCGCCAGTTTTAAACGTAGGTTTTATAATTGTCGTTATCACCACGCTTAGCAGCAAGATTGGCCTTTGCACCACGCATGGTGCTACCCATGGTCGATCTATGTTGTCGATTTTTAAGCCATTCAGGAGACGAAATAGATTCTTCGATGTCGTTGTGTTCTGTTGTGACACCTACGCTACGCACAAAAAAAGAGCTACGCCACAACACTTCAATCACATACATACATAACATATACATACATAAACACTCACGCCTGTCACCCAGAGGGGTAGGCAGAGACTACAGACTTCCATTTGGCACGATCCTGACACACCTCTCTTGCCTCCTTCACATCCATACACCTACGCATACATGCTCGTCGGTTAAGGGTACTCCTAATTTGGCCCGTTTTCAATAAATCGCCAATTTGGTCGATAAATTTTCGCCTAGGACGTCCCTTTCCGGATCTGCCATTCACTTCTGCACCATAAATTTTCTTTGTCACTCTTTCCTCATTCATTCTTTTTACATGACCAAACCACCTAAGCATTCCTTTCTTAATCCTGGTCACAACATCATCTTGCAAACCACACTCTTCTCTTATTACACAATTTCTTACCCTGTCATTCAGATTCAGCCCTAACATACTCCTTAACGACCGCATTTCTACTGCGTTTATTCTACTCTCGTGCTTCTTCTGCCACACCCAACTTTCACTACCATACGTTAAAGTAGGGATCAACACAGCATTGTGAATTGCCATACGTGCCTTTTTCGACACATTTTGACTCTTTACAATAGAGTGCAAGGCCCCATTTACTCTATTTCCCGCATTACTTCAATCACATTTTAATCTATTTTAAGCTATAAAAAGTTAAAAATATAAATCTTAAAACTTATTGCGGGGACGTTGTTTATATGTTATTCTATTTACGTTTACGAATTTATTTTTAGCTTTGGTCGGTTTTGACGTATTGGGAAGTCTGCGCTCAGACAAGCGATATCTGACAGCGATAAGCGATAGTCGGAACCATATGCGACGCAGACAGGGGCTCCACCCTCCGCCTTCGACACGTCACAACATTAGGGAGAACATATGACGCATCTAAACAATGGGGGGTAAAGTGCGAGGGGCTTACTGAAAGCTTAGCCACGTGTTTGTGGAGTCATAGTTAATTTAACGTCTATACAATGCGGTTATTTCGTCAGACTTTAATTATAATTTGTTATTGACCTTTACATGGGCGCGATCATGTTGTTCATACATTTTTAACAGACTCTAAAAATGACGGAGGTCTCAATTCAAGTGTTTTTACGTAATACCAATATCAGATGACCGATTTATTAATGGTTCTTCTTTTCTGCATTGACTGACCCTTTCATAGTTGTCCCATATAAATTTCTCCCGGATCCTTAGTTAATCTATAATTTTACTAAGTATTCATAATTTTTGTTTTTTAATTTACATATAAGTAAAGACTAAATTTCGTCAATTAATACATTAATATTGGTAAGTGCATTCTATCTTTTCTCCGTTAAAAGGTAGTCCAGATGGTTTAATTTTAATTGGATTTATTTTCTTAAATAATGCACCTATACCGTGAATCAAAAGCTTAAAATATTCAAAAATTACCTTATTCTATTTCCTCGTTTAATAAAATTTAAAAGAATTAGCAGGAGGGTTCCGGTCACCAACTAAAAGAAGACCAAAATAGGCTCACAAAAACAAAAGTAATGTGACGTTTATTACGAGGGGCTTGAAATAAAACTCGTAATGGCTTACGCAATTAAAAATTCCTCCGTGGAAGAACTGAGAAAACAACAATGTCGTATTGTATCACAAAATGGCGCAATTAATTTCGTACAGAAAAATCCACTGACTGAGAATTTATTTAAAAATGAAAATCATTAGTGATTAAGTAAATTGGTAATTATTTCGTTTGCGTTCATGATTTTTCAGAGGTTTGTCGCAAATGCTGCTGCTGTATGCTGTGCTCCGTTACCAGTAAACATAGTTTTGATTTTCGTCACACACTAAGGAGCCCCGCAGCTGCTATTTTGCGTGGGTATGCTGTGCGTGTGCGGGCGTGGTTGTTCCCCGGTCGAGCCGACCCATTACTGCTGCATTATGCAGCTACAGCGTAGACATCTCTCCCACGTATAAAACGCTTAAAAATATTACCCTTTGTATTGTTTTGCGGAACAGCTGAATTGTGCGTGGTGTTAAATCGCAACATTATAAACATACTAATAAAATGACCTGTACATGTTATTTCATACATTTGAGTTTATTATTAAAGCAATTTTAAGAATATTTTTTATTTAAATTTTACTTATTCAAATTATTTTTGCATACCGTTAAAATAGCTTACGTGATTTTAGTGGATTTTTGTTATATAATATCCTAATAGGTCTAGTTCGCCGCCTTCGAGCAATTCAAACAGCAATTCGTCGAGCAACTCGTCAAGTAACGGATCCGCGGTGCAGTCGGGGGACAGTTGTGAGGCTTTGCTCACGGAGGACAGAGGGCGGCGGGGGAGGATCAGCCAGCCGAAATTCGAGGCGTACATGATGACAGGCGACCTGATACTCAACTTATCGCGGGTGGAGCACCCGCATCACAACCTTCACGCACCTACACATCGCACGTATTATCATAGGTTAGAAATTTTAATACTTAATTAGCTGTGTCCGCCGGAATTAAAATTCTATAACATTTAGAAAACAAAGTTTTTTTTAATAGTCTGTAGAAATTACATATACTTAATTAATTTTATAAGTTTTTAAGTTTATAAGAATACAATGAACGTAGAGGTAAATTATGTTAATTTTTTATAATAAATTCATGAATATTGAGAAAAGTAACGTAATACCGCAATACCGTATCATAATACGTTATTTTTTTTAAATAAATAAAGGATATCGTATTTGCTTTCTCACACAATTCTCCCTCAGTTATTTTTTGAATATGTTATTTAAAAAAAATATTACACAAAATACCTACAAATGTCAAAAAATTAATCATGATGTGTATTGTATGACCTAGTTAGGTTTAAAAGAAAATGAATCTGTGTGGCTACATAAGAATCAACCTTATGTAAATTTGTTTAATTTAAGATAACAAAAGTTATAAAATAATTTATCGAAATCTTATTCTAAACTTCCTACCATATTGCTAATAAATTCGTATGTTTATTTATTGGTAAACGTTGGTCTCATAATTAATTTCAGATATAATTCAACGCCGGCGTCGCCAAGTGAAAATCGCTTGGCAGCGCGAGTGGAACTCAGTCAAAGGCACAATTCTTCTCCGGAGACCGGCCTAGTCTCAGATCACGCAAACAAAATGTAAGTGGCAAACTTATTTTTTTTCCATTGTTTGGTTGCGTTGATATATTGCAGAAAATACTATGCTAATTGATACCAAGTGCTTTATATCGGTATGTTACGGCTCGCAGTTGAAATTTATGTCTGTAGGAACGACTTCACAATTCAGAACAAATTCCTAAACTAAAGTTAGGTTACTGTTGTTACTACTAATTTTTAAAATAAAAACATGTGTCGCTGATATCATTTGCTAAAACAACTTTTCATTCATTCATTATTTATTAAAACCCTATCATAAGTCCATTGTTGACTATAGACCTCCCACTGTTGACATAGATTGTCTCTTGGGGAACCGGATAATATAAATATTTGCAATAGTGCCAGCTTGGCAGCCGAATTCGCAATTGTAGTTTTTCAATTACATAATACATTAACACTCAAGCATGTCATCCAGAGGGATGGGCAGAGACTAATATTAGACACTTTATACTCAGAGTCACCAAACGGACAAGTTACGCTTGAATGTTATAGGATTATCCAAGGTCCGAAGAGAAAGGGACGACACGGTGATTCTCGAATCCGGCAACTTGTGCTATCCTTGCGAGGGCGACCATAGATGTGGGATTTAGTCAGTCTGTGGTTCCGATAGGAGATGGAGGAAATGTATTAGGATATCTCTAGAGCCATGCATCATCCAAAACCCCGTGTTATGGGAGATTTGATAGGAAGGGATTAGTGAGTGAAAAATTCGGAATAGGGCAACGAAACCCAAGGGGCCATCAGCTGACCGACTTTATGGAGAAAGAGGGACTGATGAACTCTTTCTTCCAAAAGCGGTCCCATAGAAAGTGGACCTGGTCAAGTCCAGACAGTTCTACAAAAAATAAGATTGACTACATTATGACGACCAGACGACATCTGTTCAGTTGTCTCAATTATCGCAAGGGTGAAAACTGGCAGCGATCACCGAATGGTGATGGCACTCAACCTAAACATGAAGTTGGAGAGGTCACCTCTAATGAAGTCAACGCTCTGTTCCTACTCTAATCCAAAGCCCGAAAACTTTCAGCTCGTTTTCAGTGCCTAGAAGACTGCAATGAAGTGCACGATATGAATGATAAGCTTGTGAAAACTGTCCGTGCGATCGGAGCTAAGCTCGTCCGTCGCAGAAGAACACAAAAACTCTGCCATAACACTCTTAATCTCGTGGCTATTACACGGGAGATGAAGCTCCAGTCTTCGGCAGATTTGATAGCATACATGCAACCGAACAGACAGATCTCCAAATGGACTTAGGACTTACGCAACTTCAATACAGCTCGTATTGAAGAAGCGATCCAGTGGAACCAGGCCTCCAAAGTCTTTGACAGAGATCAGTCTGCCAGAAAGAGCTAACTGTCGAAGCTGAAGACCGAATGTCATCGTTTCCGGGACTAGGTGGTCCGATTATAGTGAGAACTAGGGCATGCAATTCGGATATCCGGATATCCAAATTATTCGGATATTCGCCTCGTTTATTATTCGAATAGTATATTTATAATTATTCGGTTTTTACGAATATTTCGAATACTATCTTATTTTGATTTGTTTAAAATATCCGAACGTAAACCTACTAAGTTACGTGAAAAACATGCGTGGATCCGATTGTGGGTGATCATTCATCACGTAGCCAAAGCCGAAAATATGAAAAAAAAACTACTTAGCATGTATGTATAGTGCGAACGGTTTTTCATTTCGTATCTTTGCGATATTGTTGTGAGTTGTGACGAATTTCAACAACAAATAATAGTATTTGGTTTGATCGAAATACCCAAGTTAAACTTAGATGATAGGTAGGTAATCTACATTAACAATTACATTGCGCCGCTTTTTATTATTGATATTCCAATTGGACGATGCTTAATTCTACCTCTAATTTATAGGTTATTTATGCTTGTGTAGCAGTTTATTTGTTTTGCAATTCCTATTGGCACACTTTTGTTTTAAATACTTACTTTATAAAATGCTTTTTTCTATTATATTTTTTAACGATAAATAAACATAATGCAAGCTTTACTAAGCACGTGAAACAAACGGCTGTTAATTTGGAATGTGCTGTTTTTGTGATTTACCATTTTTGATCACGTTTTGGTGTTTTTCTTTGTAGTTGCGTTATCGTATAAAGCTTAAGCTGGGTTGGTACAGTGGCTTTTGTTCAAAGTTCAGCGATGCAAAGCAGCTTTACACGTCATTGTCGGAGCCACACTCAAGCGTGAGTAACGATGCAAGAGCAAGTCTTATCAGACTATTCCGATGATATTCCAGACTTTAGTCTGAGCGAGATTAGAATGGCTCTCCAGCAACTTAAAAACGGTAAGTCCCCGGGCGAGGATGGGATTACAGCGGAGCTTCTGAAAGTGGGTGGAAAACCGATACTCAAAGTCCTTCAGAAGCTCTTCAATTCCGTCCTCCATGGTGGCACTACTTCGGGGTCGTGGAGTAGAAGTGCGGTGTTCTTGTTCTTCAAGAAAGGCGACAACGCTCTCTTGAAGAACTACAGACCGATTTCCCTTCTGAGCCTCGTCTACGTGCGGTTTTCGAGAGTCATTACGAATAGTCTCGCACGCAGACTCGACGAATTTCAAGCCTTCCGAACAAGCCGGTTTCCGAAAAAGCTTTAGCACCTTAAACCAAACCACATACATACCCCTCAGCAAATTGTACACAAGTCCGAAGAGTACAATCTGCCATTTTGTCCTGCGTATGTGGACTATGTGAAAGCCTTTGATTCCGTCGAAATTTGAGCGGTGCTGTTGTCCCTTCATCGGTGCCAACTTGACTGTCGATAAGTGCTGAACTGTTTGTACAGTAGGACTACGATGGCTATCCGAGTACAGATGCAGAGTACGAAACCTATCCAAGTGCAGACAGGGTGACGTAAAATATCCCTAAAACTCTTCACCTCTGCATTGGAAGACGTTTTCAAGCTACTGGACTAGAAAGGATACGGCATTAAGGTCAATGGCGAGTACATCACTCACCTTCCATTTGTCGACGATATAGTCCTTATAGCAGAATCCCTGGAGGACCTAAGTACCATACTCAATGACCTCAATAGTGTCTTCCAACGGATGGGTCTTAAGATGCACATGGACAAAACAAAAGTCATGTGTAATGTCCATGTCGCACCTATACCGGTGGTCGTTGTGAGTACTAAGCTCGAAGATGTTGATGAGTATGTTTACCCGAGACAAATAGTCCGGCTAGGTAAGTGCCACTTTGACCGAAAGGTCAAGCGACGGATTCAACTCGGCTGGGCAGCGTTCGGTAGATTACGACATATCTTCTTGTCATGCATACCGCAAAACCTCAAAACTAGATTGGACAACCAGTGCGTGTTGCCAGTGATGACATATGGATCTGACACGTGATCTTTTACTGCTGGCCGTATAAGGAAGCTCAAGGTCGCTCAAGGAGCTATTGAGAGGACTATGCTCGGAGTTTCTCTGCGTGATAAACTTAGGAAAGAGGATATCCGCAGTAGAACCTGAGTGGCCGACATAGCCCAACGGATGAGTAAGCTGAAGTGGCAATGGGCCGGCCATATAGCTCGACGAAGCGATAACCGATGGGTAAAAAAGGTTCTCGAGTGGCAGCCTCGTACCGGCGGGCGAAGTGTGGGGCGTCCCCCAAAGTCAAACAAAGAAAAAAAAGACACGTCGGAAGTCGATGGATTCAGGTGACTGTGCTTTGTGGCATTTCTTGGGGGAGACCTATGTTCAGCAGTGAACATGTAAAAACATTTTGTATAAAAATACATCTTAGAATATCAGAAAATGATGTCATACATAGTTTCATGTAGTCTTGTTCATGTATGTTTTAAAATAACAAACGAGCCAAATGTCGATTTCTAACGTATCTTATTGTTGAACTATAAAGGAACATTTTGGTTAACAGGTTTATTTCTCAGCCCGCGTCTCCCGCCGGAGGGGGGCAGGCAGGCAGCGAGATGGCGACGCGAGCGCAGCATGTCGTGCGGACGTCACGCTCGGAGGACCATTTACAGGTCAATATCTTATATTTTTCGTTTGAGTTATAAAGTTTTATGAAATACACCGTTAGAAACGGGCCTTTTTCATTATAGGAATACTTTACTATAGTTGTCAGTATGAATTTGTGATCGGAAATATTACACCATTGATGCTGCTCTCTAATGACGGTCCTGCTATTAGATCCATCCATTAAATTAACGTCTTTGTCTAATGAATCAATGTTTTTGTATGTACATTTTAAAGTATATACTTATTTCAATTATAATAAAACACTTTCCGATTACTGCTCACACTTTTATCATGCCCAGAGGCTTAGGTTTAAACTGTAATTTACACATATTTGGTCTTATCCTATGCTTAGTAAGTAGGCAGCTTAGTCAGCTAGGCGCATACTTAACAATGCATTTTTTGGTAGCTCTAAGTGAGATATTGATGCGTTGCTACACAACTATGATTTACTTTTGTATTTGTGTTTATTTTTCTCTTAAAATAGCTTGTAGTGTTATTGACTGTCCTAAGTATGAGTTGATTGTCTTTTATATGTATAATACAAGTTTAGCTCTCATTTGGTATAAATATGTTGTATTGGATACTTTCGAGTGTTAAATCGTATTTATCACTGTTGTAAATTCACCTTTGGATCTATTAGTGAGGATCTTTAATTGGCTTACTGTTGTTATTAATACTATCTATCCTAATTATGATAGCTGTTGGTCTTCCAAAAAAAATAAAATAAAAAAAAATAAAAAAAATAAAAGTAATCGACACAACCGTCTTCCTCCGCTCCTCCTTACTTAATGGCTTAATGCCGTCTTTACCTCGTGCAACTGACCACATCCCCTCCCTTACTAAAGTGTTGCCATTCTAGTAAAATAAATTTACCAATAAAAAGTCAATTGCAAACTATATTAAATAAACTTTATTCTTATTAAATTAACTAAGTGAAAACCTAACATTCGTCCATCCCGACATCGTGCATGTCCTCATGCACGGTTGAAAAGAAACCTCACATTCGGTCAGTTGCACGGGGCTTAGATACAAATAATTTCACAGTAATAAATAAAATTACAAAAAAAAAAACTAAGGGAAAACTTATATTAGGTATATATTATTATTATTTCTGACAAATCAAAAGAAATTAAAAAAAATCGAACATAGCTAAATCTTATGGGTACATCTTAAAAAAAAGTTTAACAACAGCTTTAGGTACGTACTTAATAAATTTGATCTCTGAACCCATCCATTCCCAGTAAGCAAGTAAAACATACTTCGAAGTTAACAGAAATTTTGATAACCCATTACGTTTTCCAAATGAGTCCCATTAGTAAATCCATCAATTCTTACAAACGAGACACATTTAACAAACGAACACTGTGTAGAACACTTCACTGGCCCGGTTATGAACCCATCCATTCTCATAACCGGCACAAGTAAAACGATAAACAGCGAACCCATCCATTTTCACAGATATCCATGCTCAACACCTATGTCTTTCTAGACCTTAACCATATCAATACTAGTTTTCTAGAATTCTCCTTCTCTTGGGGCGGTTATCCACCCCTCGGTCGAGTGTTCTACTTCTTCAAAAAGGTATATCGGGTGTGGCTACAACTACTTTGGGTTCTATCATCAGCCCTTAGTCGTCTCGACTCCCCACGATCCGGAGTCTCCAGGCATCGAGTATGCGATTTGTCTTCCCTCTGCATTTTTTTTCTGCAACTTGAAAACAAAATCAACAATGAATACATTCAATGACTTGTGACATTTGTTAAGTAGGTATCTCGAAAACGGCTTATGATATCTCAAAAATAACGAAATTTTCGCGTCCCCTTGTAACCCAGCACTACAGTGATATCTAGTAATGGGTAATCTTACTTGGTGCTTGAGATACCATATTAGGTAGCGCCATACTCACATTTAACCTATGATTAATATTTTATTATGAAGTTACGATAAGAAAGAGTACAAACATATCCTCTTTGTTTTATTTACGTGCAATATTATAACCTTTGCATATCTGAGTAGAAATTAGAACACGAAAATATAAGAAGTAGTCAATCACTCTATGGTAAGTAATTATTAAAACAAAAGAGCAAATAACTAGGTACAGTAGAACCTTTATAACTTAATAACCACTCTGAATTCATAAAATTTTGTGTCCACTCGGAGTCTAAAACCTCTTTTTCTGAAAATACAAACCTTAAATAAATAATTTGGGCATTGCACCTCAGTAACTCAAAGTTGTAACGAAGACGACCTTGTTTTTAACCTTAACTTGGCACACCTATGTCGGTAGTTGTTGGGAACACTATACTCGAAGTTCTTGACGAGTACGTTTACCTGGGACAAATAGTCCGACTAGGTAAGTCCAACTTCGACCGAGAGGTCAATCGACGGATTCAACTCGGCTGGGCAGCATTCGGGAAATTACGACATATCTTCTCGTCAGGTATACCTCAATCTCTAAAAACTAGATTGTACAACCAGTGCGTGTTGCCAGTGATGACTTACGGATCTGAGACGTGGTCCTTCACTGCTGGCCGTATGAGGACGCTCAAGGTCGCTCAGCGAGCTATGGAGAGGGCTATGCTCGGAGTTTCTCTGCGTGATAGATTCAGAAATGAGGATATCCGCAGTAAAACCAGAGTGACCGACATAGCCCAACGGATTAGTAAGCTGAAGTGGCAATGAGCCGGCCATATGGCTCGAAGAACCGATAATCGATGGGGAAAAAAGGTTCTCGATTGGCAGCCTCGTACCGGTGGGCGTAGTGTAGGGCGACCCCCCACTAGATGGAGTGACGACCTTGTAAGATATGCAGGAAGTCGATGGATGCAGGTGGCTCAGGACCGTGCTTTGTGGACTCAGCAGTGGACTTGTGAAGGGCTGTAATGATGATGATGATGATGTGTTCTATTAGTGTGTATACGTTCATACTTCTTCTAATGTCATTTTTCAAACACTATGGTCAAATAATCGTACAGAGGAGAGATTGTCGTAAAATAATTTTGAAAGTTGCTAACAAAATAATTACTGACAGATTGATTGAATTAGCTGTGAATTTTGTGTGATTTCTAATGTTCGTTTTTTAATAATGTGTGAAGTATATATCGGCGCAACAACAATAGTTCGTCGATTATAATAAGGATTAATCATTAATTACGCTGTTTAATAATTTGATTGTGTTAAAAATAGTTCATAAGTCATTAGTTAATCACTGTTTGATTATTACAATGTAAATATCTGGTGATTCACATAATTCGGTACCTAACTTGAACCGGTGAACACGTGTCCGCCGCGCGATGATTCACACCGGTGAGGACGTGTCCGCCGCGCGATGATTCACATAATTCAATACCTAACTTAAACCGGTGAACACGTGTCCGCCACGCTATAAATACGGCCGCACAAAACGTGCTAAGGCAGTCTCGCTCGGGTGGTCGGACAGTGTACACCTCTCTAAGTACGTCGTTACGCTGTTGTTCGAATAAACGAAGCTTTCAGTATACTTGTAGTGTTTTCATTGAAGTGTTTAAATTGAAAATGAGTGATCACCATGGAGGTAACATACTTTTTTAAAACACAAAGGAGCTCGGTTCTCCGTTATCAGAAGTGGGATATCAAGGGATCTCTACTCAAGCCACTTCCTCGTCAGCTCGCTTACCACCTGAGCAACTGGAACCAGTCAACAACCAGCATGAAGAACCTGCGCTGGTCACCAATACAGCAATGGAAGCTATACTACAATCAAGACCACATACCTTCCCTAATCAAGAAATGCAGATGAATGGAATACCACCATAATTTCCTATGCAAATGATGGAGATGATGCAGAAAATGTCAGAACGTTTGTGCGCTCCACCCACTGAATCAAAAATAAGGATCAAAGACATTTACTTGCCATCGTTTGACCCAGATATCCACGTCGGAGTACGAGAATGGTGTCGGCATATAGATCAAGCCATCGAAGCATATAAGCTGAGTGATTTCGACGTTCGCATGAAAGTCTGCAGCTTGTTGAAGGGGCGTGCGAAAATGTGGATCGATGATTGGATGGTGACCTCTAGTACTCTAGTAGTACTCTAGTAGTAGTAGAGTTGCGGAAGAACATCATCACCACATTTGAACCTGAGAACAGATACTCCCGAGACATCGTTATGTTTAGGGAACATGTTTACGATTCTTTAAAGGACATTGCAGAGTTCTTATGACGAGCATGGGTCCTATGAAAAAGGGTCACCACGGAAAAGCTGGGAGATGAGCATGCTGTGGAGGCAGTGATTGGATGTGTTAATGACTAGCGTTTACGCATCGAATTACTGAACGCTAGAGCAACCACTGTGCCTGAATCTATTTCAGTGGCAACATCTATACGGAAGAAACGCTCTCATGTAAACCCAAGTTCCACAATACCTAACAAACGTTCATGATTTGCAGACAGTCAACAATCAACATCAAGCTGTCGTATACGCAAGAAGACAAACCACTCAACCAATGACTGCAGATTTAAACCTTGGAGTATAAACCCGAAGTTAGAAACAAGGACACTAAAGCACAGAACTGTACCTACCTGTACCCATTGCAAGAAACCAGGCCACACTTATGAAACTTGCTTTCAACGGAAACGTTCGTTGACTTCAAACGTTAACTATGTGGCAGGCAGTAAGCTGGCTCCTATCACCATCAAAATTGGGGAAAAGATATTGCAGGCTGTGTTCGATAGTGGGGCAGAATGCTCAATCATGTCCGAATCAGTTGCTATAGTTCTACTTGGTCAAAGGAGCCCAGCAGTCAACTATTTGAAAGGTATTCGTTCTCCGGCGGTTAGAGATTGTACTGAATTCATAAATTCACTAGATTCTTTGCTTGTAAAAACAGCGAATGTTAATAATGTTGTTCTTGTAGGAGATATTAACATCAATATTATTGACTCTCAACAAGACCTACATAAGCTTAACTACTTAAATGTGACTGCTTTACACGGCTTGTTACCTGCTCATACTTTTCCTACCCGTAAAGATAGCTGCCTAGATCATGTTATGCTAAAAACCAAACTACCAGCTAAAACTCTTGTTGTAAATTCTGCGTTAACTGATCATGAGACTGTAGCATTTTTTCTCGATAAGAAGGTCCCAAAACAACACAAAATGACTACAATATTTCGTACAAATTATAGTGGAATTACAACTGATCTTGCTAAAATGAATTTTGATTTAGTTTACTCTACACAAAATCCGAATATTGCCGCTAATTGTCTTGTCCAGTCCTTACAAAAAGTCTTAGACGCTAATACTAAGAAGATTGTTTTATCTAGTCGTAAAAAGATTATAAAGCCGTGGATTACTCCAGGACTCTTACGTTGTATGAAGCATAGGGATAATTTACATAAAAAATTAAAAAAGAGCCGGAAAATGAAGTACTTAAGTTATCTTTTACGAGATATAGAAATTATCGCAACAAACTTCTAAAAAAAGTCAAGAATGAATATGAAAGAAATCAAATTAGAAATGCAGGTGCAAATAATAGAAAGCTTTGGGAGGTAATAAACAGCATAACCAACAGAAATGCCGCAAAAAACATCTTCCACTCAACTATTATCAACATGTACCACGCCGAAAGAATTTTTTGTACCTCCACTTACCTACGTATGTAACCTGGCCCTCACTTATGGCATATTCCCAACAGCTTTTAAAAAATCCCTCATTCATCCTGTTTACAAAAATGGAGACCGTGATTGTGTAAGTAACTATAGACCAATATCTATATTACCGTCACTATCTAAAATACTAGAACGTGTGATGAATAATAGGTTGAAAAATTTTCTTGATAAAAATTCCATACTTTCGCCAAATCAATTTGGTTTTCGTTCCGGTAAATCTACAGCTGATGCGGTTCATGAACTAATTGAGTTTATCGTACTTAGCCTCGAGAAAAAAAAAAGAAAACAATAGGAATATTTTAGATTTGGCTAAAGCTTTTGACACGGTCTCTGTTCCCATATTGTTGCATAAAATGAGAAGCTTGGTATAAGGGGTGTACCGTTGCAGCTTTTCAGAGATTATCTTACAGATAGAACACAGTTGGTAAAAATTGATAAACATGTTAGTGATGAGCTTCCCATCTGCTATGGTGTTCCCCAAGGAAGTATTCTTGGCCCTACCTTATTTCTTCTTTACATTAATGACCTCTGCAAATTGAAACTAATGAACGGAAAAATTAAAAGTAAGTAACTCTCTTCCATTTAAATTTCCAACCAGTCAACTTTATAAAATTTCCAAAGTTCCTTACAGTCCGGCAACTGTTTATTATATACACAGTACTATAAAAACATGCACAATTAAAATATGACCAAAAAAATACACAGCACACGAGACGCAAAGACCGAGTGTGTACTTCTCATTATGACCATTGTACCTACTTTTCCAGAAGATTTTTTTGCTATCTTGGCGGATACCTGTATAATAAAGTTAACAAGGAACTTAATATTCACTTCCTACCTAAAATAAAAGCTAAAAAATGTATCCATGAATGGTTACTGAAGACGGACTATAAATACACGGAAGATATTTTTTAATCACATGTGTAAATGTTGTAATTTTTGCATTCACTCAGCACACGCACACGCACACCACACACACACACACACGTAGCATTATTGTTAAATTATGTATATACGCGCAAATGTATTATAACGTATCATTATTGTTAAAAGATGTATTCCAAGATAACATACTTTTGTATTTGTTTAACTGGGAGGGAGACCTGATGACCTGAAATACAGGTTCGTCGCCTAGTTTAGGCATCAGTTTCTTACATTAATTTGTGCCTTTTTTGTTAAAATTCGATATTGTTAATTTAATGTGGAGAGAAAAATAAATTATTTATTATTATTTTTGGGGTATCTGTATAGTTTTCTCATCTGGTTGGTTTCTATAAATATATAATTATAAATTAAAATGAAAAGATAAATATACATAAATATCAATAAAATAAAATAAATACAAAAAAATACACAAATAAATAAAGATCCAACCAGATGGAAGCCCTCGGCAGGGGAGACCAAACGGCCGAGGGTTAGGGGGAAAGGGAAAGAAACCGACGGACGATGCGGGCGGTATCGAGGACCACTGCCTTCTGCATTTGAGCCCGGAGCGGTCCGTCACGGAGTCCCAGTCGCCTCAGATGACCCGAGAGGCTGACTGGGATTAGCCCGTTTGCAGAGACGACTACAGGAATAATTTCGGTCGGCAGACCACCCCACATGTCGGTCACCTCGTGAGCCAGGTCCAGATATTTTGTTTGCTTATCTGTTTCGGCTTTCACGAGGTTCTCGTCATACGGAATGGTAATGTCGACCAAAAATATCCTTGACTGTGCCCGGTCCATCAGCACAATATCAGGCTTATTTGCAAGAATAGTCCTGTCTGTGATGATGGCCCGGTCCCAGTAGAGCCTGGCGCGGTCATTTTCGAGCACGGCTTCCGGCAAGTACTTGTAATACGGCAATTTCTGGTCCACGAGACCGTATTTCAGAGCGAGCGCCTGGTGTAGAATTTTGGCTACTAGGTTGTGCCTGTGCAAGTACTCAGAGTTAGAAAGCGCCGAACAACCGGAGATGACATGTCTAAGTGACTCCCCGGGATGGCGACAAGCTCGACAGACGTCGACGGTGCCATCCTTTAGGATGTATCTCCGATAGTTGTTGGTCTTAATAACCTGATCCTGTATTGCACAGACAAAACCCTCGGTTTCCCCCGAAGAGGTCACCGAAACGTAGCCAGTTGAGGGAGGCGACTGTATCTACGAAGGGCTAATGTAGAACCCTGTAGTACCTCCCGTGGAGCTCCTTCTCCTTCCATACGGTCTCCCGGTCGGAAATGCTAAGCACTGCTGGGTCCTGCCATTGCTCGTTGGCCAAGGATAGAGGGGTAAGCCCTTTATCACTAGAAATGACGTCATTATAGAATGGATCATCCGATCTCGCCAGGAAGTAATGACGGAGGCTGCACACTTCACGATTATGCATAGTGAGCGCGCTTAGAAAGCCACGCCCACCATGCTTTCGCGGCAAGTACAGCCTCATTACCGACGATCTCGGATGATGCATCCTATGGGACGTCATGGTAGTGCGGACTTTTCTATCCAGGGCGTTAAGTTCAGTCTGAGTCCACCTGAGTATGCCAAAGGTATACATAAGGACAGGCATGACCCAACCGTTATATGCGTGTGTCTTATTCACACCGGACAAAAAGGCTATTAAGCACTTTGGTCAAGCGTGCATAAAACACGTCGCAAACTGACTGTTTCACACCAGCCTCATCGATACCGATGTTCTGTGACATACCCAGGTATCGGTATGTTTCAGCCTCGGAAAGGGTCCTTAAGTTGACGGGCATAGATAAATCTATGCCCTCAGAGTTAGCAACCCTTCCCCTCTCAACATGGAGGACCGCACACTTATCCGTCCCCAGCTCCATTCCAATGGAACTGCTAAACTCACAAGTGATTTTTAGCAATTCCACAAGATGGGAGCGACTGGAGGCGAATAACTTAAGGTCGTCCATATAGAAAAGGTGGGTCACTTTTTGTCCCTCCTTTCCGTAGCTGAAATCCTCTCCCGGATCCCTCCAGTAAGGTACTGAGAGGGTTCAGGGAGAGGCAGAACCAGATTGGACTCAGACAATCGCCCTGGAAGATACCCCTTCTTATCCTTATGTGGTTCTCCGCAGCCATCATCCGCTCACCCAGATGACAAAGGATCGTACTCCACTGCCCCATACACAGCTCGAGGAAGTCTCTCACTGTACAGTCTATCTTGTACAGCTCGAGGACTCTCTTTAGCCATGTATGGGGCACCGAGTCGAATGCCTTTCTGTAGTCTATCCAGGCGGCGGAGAAGTTCCGACGGTTGCGTTTCACCACTTTGCCAATGACCGCGTCAATGAGGAGTGGTTCCTTAGTTCCACGACCACCGCCCCGACATCCATTTTGAGCGCGTGACATCACCTGATTTAGCTCCAGGTGACGAGTGATTCTCGCGCTCAAAATGGATGTCAGTGTCTTATATATGGTGGGTAGACACGTAATGGGGCGGTATTTGCTCGGGTCTGTGGTAACCTGGTCTTTAGGAACCAAATGAGTGATCCCAGTAGTGAAGAGGCTAGGGAGCGACTTCTGGTTGAGAGCCTCTTGAAACTGACGGGCGAGCACAGCGTGACACACCATGAACCCCTTCAGCCAGTAGTGATGCAGTCCGTCGAGTCCCGGACTTTTCCAGTTCGGGGCTCTACGGACCGCCTCAGCTACGTCATCCGGCGTTATGATGACGGGGTCCATGGGCGTAATACTCGCACACTGACTCGCCACAACTTCCGTCCAAGGGCCCTCGCTGTGGTTTACGGGCTCTGACCACAGGCCACGCCAAAATGCGACAGTGTTAGCCTGATCCGGTCCTGGGCCCGCTCCACATACCTCTGGTCGCTCCAATGATTTGTAGAGCCTCTTCTGATCACTCTGGAAGAGACGATTCTGGTTGAACCGCCTTGACCTCTCGGTAAATCGGCGAATCCGCTTCCCCCAAGCGGCAATCTTTTGCTTCAGGTCGTCTATGCGCTCCGTTAGTTTCTGCGTGATATCCGGCTGGGACAAACTGATATTTGTCCCAGCAAACGCCATTCTAACGGTGCGCACAACCCTCGGTCTATTATTACCCGACCTGAAGCTTATCAGTCTGCCGATAAGGGCCCTTGCCTTTGCGATACGGTCCTCAATTCTTTTTCTCCAGGCTGGGATGGCGCTACTTTGTTTAGTAGCGCGTCCAGCCATGGGAAGTTTGGCGCCAATAATACGGCAAGCTGCCACTGCGGCGCCAAAAAGAACTGAGTCCGTCTCGCAAAAGGTCCCGGCTGGCTTCCAAATAGGTTACCAGCATTGGGTTAAGAGCCCTCACGACAGCCCGATTTCGCTTGCTTAGGGGTATGCGGGGGAAGTCGCGGTCGATTTTCGAGAGGCATGCTGCGCGTTTCTAAAATCGCCTCTTCCAATATACTCCTCATTTGCTCTAGTTCGTGGGAGACCATTTCATCATCGTCTGAATCACCCACAACTGGAAGATCCATGGCGGCTTCTACTCGTGGCAGCTGGTCTGTCGCCTGAGGAGCCTCATCCCCAGCCGTAGCCAATTCATTCGATGAGGGAATGGCCTCACGTCGTAGTCGTTCGAGCTCGGCATCATCGAATATTTTCGAGCGCATGATGTACCGAACTCGGTCTGCCAGGTTTTGTTCCGTGACGGGAATAGACGGCTCCAGCTCAGCAAAAAAGCAATGCATCCGAGCCCGATACGCTATCCCCGCAGTTTCTTCCCCTTTCGCCCTATAGTACGCCCGCATTGCGTTTGCGTTCATATCCCTTGTCCAACGCATGCGGCGCACTCCACCAGCGGCGGATGCCGCTTGCCGAGTCCGAGAGGACCCTGCCGACATCAAGCCGTCTGGTGGGGATGATGGATGCGGGGGGCTGTTAGGTGATCTTGCAGCTCCTCGCGCTCGGCTGGCGGCCCGCATGCTGCCGCGTCCAGCGCCAGCTCCAGACGCGCCCCGGCGACCCCCAGGCAGCGGCCCTATACGTTTTCCAATCTTATCCATCATCCATTTTTGGGCGCCAATTAGCGGGAGACGCCCAGGCCCGGCACCGTTTTATTGTATCATTGTACGGCCGTAAGCACAAACGGGCCTTTGCACCCTGAGTACTGCCGAGGCACGGCGCTCACACCTCTTGGCAAGGCGCTGACTGACTGCACCGACGTAGCAGTTTTGTCACTTAACTGTTTCGTCAGCGGGCGATGGGGTCGTCACTTCCCTACGCCTTTTATTATTTATTATTATTATTATTATTATTGGACAATTTCCAGCACTATCTTTAACTAAGCTTACGACCATATGCGTTATAGACACCATCAGTATTGAGCTGGAGTTTTACGTGTTACCTGACTATGAAATGTCAACAGATATCCTAGTGCGTATGAACCTGATTCATGATTCCAATCTGAATATGATAATTACACCCAACGGGACTAAGTTAGTTCATAACCCACTTGTCAATCATGTGAGTACGAAATCTCCTGTTTTCGATAATTTGGACTGTAATTTGACCAGCGAAGATGAAATCGCACAACTACGTGGACTTCTGAATAAATACAAGCATTTATTTATTCACGGATATCTTAAAACTCGGGTCAATACCGGCGAGCTGGAGATCAGACTGAAAAATCCAGATAAATTCGTCGAAAGAAGACCGCCTTCGTCACACCAGATGGGCTATATGAATACCTCACCATGCCATTTGGTTTGAGTAATGCTTGTTCTGTTTACCAGAGATGCATCAACAGAGCTCTAACATCGTTGCTGGGAACAGCTGCACAGGTTTATGTGGATGGTGTGTTGAGTAAATGCGCAGATTTCTCAGAAGGAATATCACACCTAGAACGGTTTCTCATAGCACTACAATATCCCGGATTTTCTATCAACGCCGAGATGTGCAGTTTCTTCAAAAGATCCATCGAATACCTCGGAAATGTAGTTTCTGATGGACAAGTACGACTAACCCCACGTAAAGTGGAAACTATTGTGAAAGCTCCAGTACCTAAGACTGCCAAGCAGGTGAAGACAGTTCAATGGGCTGGCAGGATACTTTAGGAAATATATTCCTAACTTTTCACGCATAATGCTACCGTTGTACGAACTGACAAAACAAGGTACTAAAAGGACATGGACAGACAACCACGAGAAAGCACGTAACACAATCATCGAATGCTTAACGTCCGCACCGGTACTGACATTATTTCAGGAGGAAGCACCCATACAACTATATACGGATGCTAGCAGTCTTGGATATTGTGCAGTACTGGTGCAGGTGATTGACGGACGTGTACATGTGGTTGCTTTTATGAGCATGAGAACTACTGTAGCGGAAAGCCGCTACCATTCCTATGAGTTGGAAACGTTAGCAGTGGTACGCGCTATAAAACACTTTCGCCAGTACTTGTATGGACGAAAATTCACTGTGATAACAGACTGCAATGCACTGAAAGCGTCCAAGGACAAGAAGGACCTTTTTCCTAAGATTCATAGTTGGTGGGCATTCTTACAAAACTACGACTTTGAGGTCGAGTACCGCAAGGGTGAACGCCTCCAATATGCTGACTTTTTCAGCAGGAACCCGACTGAGTATGCAGTCAATATTATGACAAGAGACTTGAACTGGCTTAAAATTGAACAACGACGCGATGACTAACTGCGACCTATAATCGACAGCCTTAGTGAAAATAACCCAGTAGAGGACTATGTCTTGGAGGATAACATCTTGAAAAAACAAGTAAACGTTCGAATCGAATCGAATCGAAAACTATCCTGTTTTTGGTCAGCAACTTAGCACAGTTGTCCCCAAATCCTTCCAATGGAGTATTATCAACTCTTTTCACACCGCACTGAAACATCCCGGCTGGGAAAAGACATTACAGAAAATCTGAGAAACTTATTGGTTTGACAAAATGAGTTCTACTATTCGAAGGTTTGTAGACAATTGTGTTATATGCCGAACATCCAAAGGAAGACTGGTGCTATCCAAGCCCAATTACACCCAATACAAAAACCAAAGGCTACTTTTCAAGTTATTCATATGGATGTAACTGGAAAACTGGGCACTCCAGATGACGTCGTAGTCACCATTGACGCTTTTTCAAAGTACGTTCTGCTCTACTTCTCCACCAAGATAACCCCACACAGTAAATTAGCTGCTCTGAAACGCACCGTGCATCTATTCGATACACCGATTCAAGTAATAGTCGATGGAGGGAGAGAGTTCCTTGGCGAGTTCAAAGACTATACGCTTCAATAAATATTCACATCATAGCGCCAGGAGTCAGCCGAGCGAATGGTCAGGTAGAAAGGGTCATTGCAACTCTCAAAAATGCTTTGGTGATGATTAAAAACTACGAAGCAGAGCAGTGGCACACTACGCTTGAGGAACTGCAACTAGCAATGAACTGTACAACTCATCGTGTCACTGGCGTTGCCCCATTGACTCTTATTACACGAAGAAAGCAGTGTGTACCTCCTGAGCTTCTCAGCTTGGTGAATATTGACAATAAAACCGTAGATATCGAAGCAACTTACTCAACAGGTACAACAGAAAATGTCCCGTTCGAGCGAACAAGACAGACGAAGATTCAATCTACATAAAGCCAAAATTCATCACTTCCAACGAGGAGACTACGTGTTGATTAAGAATAACCCTCGCAATCAAACATCTCTCGACCTTAAATTCAGTGAACCATATGAAGTTTGCAGAATACTAGAAAATGATCGTTACTTGGTGAAGAAAGTTATCGGCAGTGTACGACCTCGCAAGGTGGCTCATGATCAGCTGCGCCGCGCTCCACAACCTGGTGAACAGTTGTCCGTATCGGCGGGAAATGTATCACCTAGTCATCAGGACTCTGCTTCAATTTCAATTGAGCCTGTTCCTCTGATTCTACAAGACCCAACAAACCACGACCTACAGGTTGAAAGCAATTCATCAAAATAAACCGTAAGTAATTCAATTCAATATTAAACTTTAACTAACTCTACGAGACACTACACACGTACCTACGAGAATCTTCGAGAATCTAAGAGAATCTTCGAGAATCTAAGAGAATCTTCGAGAATCTTCGAGAATCTTCGAGAATCTTCGAGAATCTTCGAGGAACGAATCGAGAATCTTCGAGAATCTACGAGAATCTTCGAGAATCTACGAGAATCTACGAGAATCTACGAGAATCTTCGAGAATCAACGAGAATCTTCGAGAACCTCCGAGATACTTCGAGAACCTCCGAGATACTTCGAGAACCCTACGACAACCAACTAACCTCAATAACACTATTACCAACTATATAAGTCATTGTGTGTTTATGTAATAACTAACATAAAGCAACACAAGTTGCTTACAGATATCCGACTCAAAAGAAATCCAATCTATTGTTACAGGTAAAAACAAGAACTACAATCAACGAGGCTGGTGCAGAGCGCACACCGCCTGTCAGTATGGCCGTATCGGCGCAACAACAATAGTTCGTCGATTATAATAAGGATTAATCATTAATTACGCTGTTTAATAATTTGATTGTGTTAAAAATAGTTCATAAGCCATTAATTAATCACTGTTTGATTATTACTATGTAAATAACTGGTGATTCACATAATTCGGTACCTTGAACCGGTGAACACGTGTCCGCCGCGCGATGATACACACCAGTGAGCACGTGTCCGCCGCGCGATGATTCACATAATTCAATAACCTAAACCGGTGAACACGTGTCCGCCACGCTATAAATACGACCGCACAAAGCGTGCTAAGGCAGTCTCGCTCGGGCCGCTGGACAGTGTACACCTCTCTAAGTACGTCGTTACGCTGTTGGTAGAATAAACGAGGCTTTCAGTATACTTGTAGTGTTTTCATTGAAGTGTTTAAATTGAAAATGAGTGATCACCATGGAGGTAACATCACACTTTTTAAAAACACAAAGGAGCTCGGTCCTCCGTTATATATGTTAACGACAAAAAAGAGTTTTACATTTTGTAAATAGGTTAGCTGTGTTTTTCGTAATTTTACTGAGATTTGAAAGCCTAATACAGCTCGCTTAATATACAAACTTATAAAATATAATGAATCACAGTCTAATTGTTACTGAACGTACAGTGAATAACAACTAGTTGACATTATTCCAGAAGGATTCGTCGCTGAGCGCGGTGGCCGTGGAGATGGAGGAGGACGTGACGTCGTCGCTGAACACGCTGCTGGACGCGCGGCCCGACTCCGCCACGCCCGGCCCGCGCTCCGACTCCGACTTGGAGCGGGACAGGTCAGTGCATTCTAACGGCTTCGTTCCATCGTGGAGATGGAGGAGGACGTGATGTCGTCTCTGAACACGCTGCTGGACGCGCGGCCCGACTCCGCCACGCCCGGCCCGCGCTCCGTCTCCGACTTGGAGTGGGACAGGTCAGTGCATTCTAACAGCTTCGTTCCACCGTGGAGATGGAGGAGGACGTGACGTCGTCGCTGAACACTCTGCTGGACGCGCGGCCCGACTCCGCCACGCCCGGCCTTCGCTCCGACTCCGACTTGGAGCGGGACAGGTCAGTGCATTCTAACAGCTTCGTTCCACCGTGGAGATGGAGGAGGACGTGACGTCGTCGCTGAACACGCTGCTGGACGCGCGGCCCGACTCCGCCACGCCCGGCCCGCGCTCAGTCTCAGACTTGGAGCGGGACAGGTCAGTGCATTTTAACAGCTTCGTTCCACCGTGGAGATGGAGGAGGACGTGACGTCGTCGCTGAACACGCTGCTGGACGCGCGGCCCGACTCCGCCACGCCCGGCCCGCGCTCCGACTCCGACTTGGAGCGGGACAGGTCAGTGCATTCTAACAGCTTCGTTCCACCGTGGAGATGGAGGAGGACGTGACGTCGTCGCTGAACACGCTGCTGGACGCGCGGCCCGACTCCGCCACGCCCGGCCCGCGCTCCGACTCCGACTTGGAGCGGGACAGGTCAGTGCATTCTAACAGCTTCGTTCCACCGTGGAGATGGAGGAGGACGTGACGTTGTCGCTGAACACGCTGCTGGACGCGCGGCCCGACACCGCCACGCCCGGCCCGCGCTCCGACTCCGACTCCGACTTGGAGCGGGACAGGTCAGTGCATTCTAACAGCTTCCGTCCACCGTGGAGATGGAGGAGGACGTGACGTCGTCGCTGAACACTCTTCTGGACGCGTGGCCCGACTCCGCCACGCTCGGCCCGCGCTCCGACTCAGACTTGGAGCGGGACAGGTCAGTGCATTCTAACACCTTCATTCCACCGTAGAGATGGAGAACGACGTGACGTCCTCGCTGAACACGCTGCTGGATGCGCGGCCCGAGTCCGCCACGCCCGGCCCGCGCTCCGACTCCGACTTGGAGCGGGACAGGTCAGTGCATTCTAACAGCTTCGTTCCACCGTGGAGATGGAGGAGGACGTGACGTCGTCGCTGAACACGCTGCTGGACGCGCGGCCCGACTCCGCCACGCCCGGCCTTCGCTCCGACTCCGACTTGGAGGGGGACAGGTCAGTGCATTCTAACAGCTTCGTTCCACCGTGGAGATGGAGGAGGACGTGACGTCGTCGCTGAACACGCTGCTGGAGTTTGGACGCGCGGCCCGACTCCGCCACGCCCGGCCCTCGCTCCGACTCCGACTTGGAGCGGGACAGGTCAGTGCATTCTAACAGCTTCGTTCCACCGTGGAGATTGAGGAGGACGTGACGTCGTCGCTCAACACGCTGCTGGACGCGTGGCCCGACTCCGCCACGCCCGGCCCGCGCTCAGTCTCCGACTTGGAGCGGTACAGGTCAGTGCATTTTAACAGCTTCGTTCCACCGTGGAGATGGAGGACGTCGTGACGTCGTCGCTGAACACGCTGCTGGACGCGCGGCGACTCCGCCACGCCCGGCCCGCGCTCCGACTCCGACTTGGAGCGGGACAGGTCAGTGCATTCTAACAGCTTCATTCTACCGTGGAGATGGAGGAGGACGTGACGTCGTCGCTGAACACGCTGCTGGACGCGCGGCCTGACTCCGTCACGCCCGGCCCGCGCTCCGACTCCGACCTGGAGCGGGACAGGTCAGTGCATTCTAACAGCTTCATTCCTCTTATATATTTTACGATCCCTCGGATGTAGGTACCGATTAACGTTATTATTTCAAAAGATTTACTACAAAAGTAGTAAATCAAAAGATTTACTACAAAAGTAGTAAAAAAATTAGTAACAACTTTCATTATTGGAATTTTAACATTTGAGTTTATTAAAAATTTGAAACATGTTTCCTTCCCTTTGAAATGATTGAATTTTATATGCTAATTTTATAAAAATATCAAATTAAAATATAAGAAATATTCGTAAGTGAAAACTGAAAAAATTGCCTATGTCCACAATGAATTTTGTACACATTTTCCCTCATCATTTGATCATCAAAGCAATCACTAAAATTTATGGAAAATTGACATTTGAAGAAGATATATTTTCCCTTACACCATACATTTAGAAAATTTTGACAAAAAAGCTTAACCGAGCAGACGGTTGGCAACAATAATATCTCAAGGTGGAAAATGGACAAAATAACTTGAGATTTATATTACCATTGGAGCACATATGTATCAAAAACCATGTCGGTCGCAAATTTTATTTAGATGCATATGTTTACGTGAGTGCGTATTTTTACATTAAGTTTAGCACGGTTTTGGTTTGGTTTTTGCGTCGCTTGAAATGTACGCAGCGCTCCGTCTCTCTTTGTTGGTCTTAGTCTCAACTCAACAAAAACTTGGTTTGGCGCAGGATCGTGTGGACGTACAACGCGCCGGTGTCGTGTGCGTCGGAGCGCACGCACTGCAACGGCTCCGGCGCCACTTCCAACTCCACCTCAATCTCCGACGGCATTTCGCAACGGTACCCCCATTATTACAACCCTATTCATCTGTGTTACATTCATACATGTGACTGTGTAGTGGCGGTGTAAGAATATCCTTTACCCCATAATCGCAGGTGGCTTAAAAAATGTACAGAGGGAAACAAACCAATCGTGAAACTCAAAGCAAACATCCTCCAATCCAACCCAGCATAGAGGGACCTATGTTCAGCAGTGAACTTTTGATAGGCTGTTATGGTAACTTTCATTTTGGGTATGTTCTGAAATAGAACCCAGTATACTGGCCAATGCAAATGCCGTCGTAAATCGACGCCATACTGATAATTCGTTTCAAAACATTGGACAGTATATGACATCATATATTTGCGCCATATTGAAAAAGTGTTGGCAATTATTTTATGTCATTTTGTGCTCCAAAAGTTATTATATCCTGTTTCAATTAATTTGTGAAGAATGAATATACTAGCAGTAATTCAATAATTTTTTGTATTTGAATAATTAAAAACAAATTTTGGCATGCTGACATTCAGCGTACACGCAATTAAAAATTGTTTGGCGGGTTATCCGACACAATATGGCGGCGGCTCGCCAGTACAATATGGCGTCAATTAATGACGTCATTTTGCATTAGCCGGTATACTGGGAACATTTGGGAACATACCCTTTCTGTTAACAGGCGTGCTGCTAAACCGCCTTTCCCAATCACTCCCCCTTTAAAGTTCTTTAAAAAGATACTTCTTATAAATTTTTATTTTATTTTATTGGTGGAACTGTTAAATAAATAATGTGTATTACTAATGTTCATTCATGTAAATTTCCCGATTGAATTTTTCTGACACTTCTTTAGTATAAGACTGGTCTACTACTGGATATGAGCCTCCCATCAGAAAGTATTCCTTCATTACCACTCTTGGAAGGTATAAACAAATTCACCTTCCAAGAGCAATATGAAGCGTGCGAAACGAGCACACAGTCCACCAGATAGTAAGTGGGTGCTGTGGCCCATAGACATCTACATGTATCCTTGATTAGGAATCAAAATGCACATGCATTGTCACCCCTGAAGACTAAGATGGAATGCCTCATTTCCACTTAAAGGGGTCATCAGTTATCTATACTCACCATTAAAAATGCAGCAGCCTACGCTACTATTTTATACTGGTGTACTGTGAGAGTGTGGTCCTGCCCTGATTGAGTCGACCCATTTGTGCTACAACTATTATAACTGAAGCGTGACTCTAACATGTAAAGATCGGCGACACCTCTCCCATTGTGCCTGGCATGCAAACCGATTTGTTTGCATTTTTACTGATGATGCATACTCTTTTCTGTCCTGTAAGTCTTTTAGAAATGTGAAAGGTGGGATGTGTGGTTGTTACTCGAGTATGTACAGGTCGTCGTCGCCGGCGTCACCGACGTCGGTGTCGTCGTCGGTGATGTCGTCGCGCGCCACGCCGCCGCACCGCGGGCCCACGCTGCTCTCCACCTCGCAACACTCGCAGCACTCACAGCACTCGCATCGACCGCTCAACGGTGAGTGTACGACTTTTGCTAAATATTTAAATTTAATATTATTAGAGTGATCAAAGAACTTAACAACCCATCTAATATAAAGTGTCTGCTTTAACTCATGACCAACTACTGGTTCCTCTTACAAACAACAAACAGCTAGTATCACAATTTGTATTTTAAATTATTTATATAACTAAATCATAAAAATATTGTGAAACCAGTACAAGTGTTTATGAATCATAAAATTGAAAATGGAGAGTTCCGCTAAGTGACAACAATCACAAGTATAAATGAGATTTCGACATGGTTAAAGAATCTTGCTAGTATAGCGCGGATCCCGCGTTCCTATTCCTGCCAGACAGAGCCAACGTTTATGACGAAAAACATATCCTTAGTTTTCGTTGGTTATGTAGTAACTGTTAAAAGTCTCTGACGTTATATCAGAACTGAACTATGTAGCTGAAACTATAGACGGCCAACTTTATGTATCATAAATTGAAGTGCTTAAATTAAATGTTTGATTTGCAGGTGACATGAGCCTATCAGAAGCTGTATCAAACATATCTAGTCCGGACTACCAAGACCAAGACGACATGTTCGACACTGGTCGGGAATGTCCTAGAATGGAACTTTCTGACCCCTCAGACTCGGATTCGACCATATTGGTTTCGGAACCGTGTCACAAACGGGCAAAATCCAACTCCTCATATTCCAATGATCAGGACAGTGATGTTACGCTCAATGGTGAACATAATAAAGATTATAGAATAGTGATACAAGTGAAAGGACCAGACAAACAAAGTGTGAAAAGTGATAGTGTAAATAATAACAATAACAATAGTAACTTTACACAAAATGGAAAGGAGAATGGGTGTAACTCTCCCGAAAATCAAGGATATCAGGTAAGTCGGACTGGGATGCTTGATGATAATAAATTTGAGAATTTCTCAATAAGTTTCTCAGTAATTTAGTTTTTCTTTTGAACTTGAGAATCGTTGTTGTTTAGTTAATAAATTATCTTCATTTCATTTATGACATAATATGTTGTATAGTGTATAAAATGTGTAGTAGCAGGGTATTTAATGTAGATGCTTGCATATATGTCAAAAGTCCTTTTGTTTTTTCTTGCCATCCACTGCTGGGCCTATTGCAAAATAAAAGGGTTTGTCATAATGGATATTAGCCACGCTTGGCAAGTGGATTCGCTTCGCATTGCCAAAAGTCTCGCACTTTGAATGTTATAACTAATTATAGTATTTTGCATGTAGTATATATAAGGACAGAGTCATTAGACGACTAAGGGGCTAAGTGCTTGCTGTAAATTTTGATTTAAAACCACCATATATGGGAAATAAAGCAAAATTATTTTAAAGAAATGTGAAGTTTGCCAACACAAATTGGGTTACTGCAGTAAACATCTCGCCCAAAACCCTCCCAGAAATGAAATAAGTCCTTCGCCCATCTGTGGGACTTATATAGTCTGTAACATTAATATACAAAATCTAGATGGTTGCATCATCACTTACCTTTGGGTGGGATAGATAATAGGTCAAGCACTGACTTAGAATAATAAAAAATATAATTATATCTGTTTATAATAACTCTGCAGTTATTTTTCAGACTATCCAAGTTTTATATTTAAGTTCAAATATATAAATAATATTATTAATTTAACAGACTTAGAATCAGGATAAATAAAATTAAAAAAATAAATATAATACTTATCAAGGACGTAATCGATGACTGTCATTATTATGGCGTAATTAAAAAATTGCTATAAACTATTTAAACTAAATTACGCAAGTAGTCATATTAACTGATATTGGTACCTCAAAATACCATTTCTCCGCATGCATGGGCATAGACGAGCAAAAAAAAATTTAAGAAAACAAAATATTTTTTACACTTAGTACCTGTGCTTGAGCACTTTTAACTTACGTGAATGCAGCAATAATTTTGCTGCGGCGGTCATCATAACTTTGTGCCTCTTTGACCTAAACACGACTTTATTTCACCTAACTGATAAGTCTTAACGGTGAAAGGTCCGGCGAGTTTTCAAGCCCGAGTTTATAGCGTTTACATGCGCGATCCACCTATCTTAATAGTCACTATTTAAATTATCGCTTGCTGCACTTGAATAGTTTTATTAGCTGTCGGTAGGGGGGGGGGGGGTTAGTCCTAAACCTCACCACGTATCACTGAGAAGGAGGGGGGGGGGGGGTGTTAAAAATGCTAGAAAAACATCACGTGATTAATGGAGGGCCTTTAAAAATGCTAGAAAAACATCACGTGATTAATGGAGGGCCTCTTACTTATTCTGAACCTTTTCTGCAAATTTGGGCACTCATTGCAAAATAACCCTGTATGTATATATAACATTTCCTATAGGTGTCTCATGCTACTTCTATGGTATGTTTTAAAAATTTACCAGTAATTTTGAATGTACTATATTGTATATTACTATATGTAATGTAATGTATGTAAAGTTATAACTTTAAATAAACTAACATGGTCAGAATAATAAGTTATAAATAGCAATAAACTACAGGCGAATGTTACGCGAATATCTTCATCCAATGAATGTCGAATATTAAAGAATGTTTCCCGTACCCATCCTGAGCCCTTGTACTTCGCGAAAAAGATCTATAACGTACCCACAACTCCATGTCTAAGCGCGTATTTTGCGTGTGGGCAGGAATAATGCAGTTGTTATTCGAGCCATGAAATCGGCAAGCAATTTCAGGGAGTGATCCCCGTGTGCCGAGATGTTTAGCCCTGTATGTAACAATCTCCGGACTTCTTCCTCCCCCATATATACCCTGCACATGAGCCATGTCCTATGATAGCAATTGTTACTATTCTTATTTTATAACAGTGGTAGAGCCACGCGGCAGCTTTTGCTGTCACACGGATGGGCCGGCTCAAACAGGGGTGGTACCACGATGTCACAGAATACTAGCGTGAAGTAGAGAGTTACCTCTACGTTTCGCTTGGTGAGTGCAAGGTGGCTGGAGGCCCATCACCCCCCCCCCCTCCTTAACATTGTAGCGGAATTAAGTGAAGATCTATCCCAGGACCAGCACCCATAGAGAATCCCACGCTGAGCACTACACTCCCTAAGCATGGGTGCTCAGGGTGCCCCACGTATTCTGTGGGGGCAATTCCGCTCGCGACAAAAACTGCTCGGGGCAAGCGGACCAACAACACCAAGGTGACTCCTGCCACGCTATCCGTGAATTTTCGCAACATCAGGGGACTTCATTCCATCCTTTATTCCATCTGGAGACTGCGAAGCCGGTCTTGCTCTTTTTAACTGAGACTCTGGTGGCCTCTCCGGCTGATACTTCATATCTCTCCTACCCGGGGTACAAATTGGAACATTCCTTTGTGCCACGGGCTGAAGTTTACGTCAGAGAGGACATCTGTTTTCGACGCCTCGGCAGTCTTGAAGGTACGGACCTGTCCATCCTATGTCTGCACGTAGACGGCTACGACAATCCCCGCTACGGGTGCCGCTATAGGTCCCATAGCGCTAGTACTGAAACAGACAGACTCCTTGACCAAGTCCAAATGGCTACAGATTTCATGCTACAGCAGATCCCATCCGCAGAGATCGTAATCCTTGGCGATTTTAACGCCCACCACGATGAATGGCTCGGTTCACGTTTAAGCTATCATGTGAGGAGATCTGTTTATGACTTTGCGTTAGCATATGGTCTGACACAACTGGTTACTGCGCCTACGCGGATTCCAGATGCGGAAGATCATACATCTTCCCTGTTGGACCTTCTGCTCACCTCTCATCCGGACGGATATCAGGTTTCCGTCGACGCCCCTTTAGGCTCGTCGGATCATTGTGTTGTCCGGAGTGTGGTGCCAGTCACATTAACGTCGCGGTGGCATTCTGCAGGCTGCCGCCGTGTTTGGCACTATAGGTCGGCCGATTGGGATGGTATGCGGTCTTTTTTTGCATCCTACCCTTGGGGGCGGGTTTGCTTCTCGTCGGACGATCCTAGCGTTGTTGCTGATTCTGTCGCTGATGTACTTCAGGGTATGGAACTTTTGATTCCGTCCTCTGTGGTGCCCATCGGAGGCGGATCCCAGCCATGGTATGGTCGCTCCTGTAAAATAGCATCGCGCTATAAGCAGGAGTGCTACCGGGCCTGGGCTGACGCATCAACGTCTCGGGATGTAAACACCAGCGCTCTTAAAAACAAGTATAATTCCGCCTCCAGGTCCATCAAAAGAGTCATTGCCGAGGCAAGTTCTGAGGACGTCGGCAGAATTGACGAGAAGCTAGTTCGCCTTCCTTCGGGAACCCGTGCATTATAGTCTCTCGCCAAGGCTGTCCAAGGGAACTTCTATCAGTCATCTCTTCCATCTCTGCATAGAGAGGACGACTCACTGGCCCATGCCGCAAAGGAGAAAGCCGATCTGTTAGACTCTGTCTTTGCGTCCAACTTGACTCTCGATGACTGGAGGAACACTGAGAGCTGCTTGGGTCAGGTCACACACACCATGCTTGCTGTCTTTCCAGAGCCCAATATTGTCAGGTCATCTGCATAACCTACTGTGTAGAAGTGATTGGCATTTTTTGATTATTTCATTAATGACAATATTCCCCAGAAGAGATGAAAAATCCCCACCCTACAGGCATTCTTTTTTAATCTGGATTGTTTGAGATTTACCAGCAATCTTTATTATTCATGTACTGAGCATGTTTACTATCCAGTCAATCAGTGCTGGTTCAACTTTATATCTACTTAGTGCAACTTTTATTCTGGAAAATTGCTTTGTTTTGGATGGCCTTTTTAAATTTTTGTTATTATCTGGTGAAGTGCCGATTTTGTCGATTTACCTAAGCTATAGGCGTATTGCTTATCATGTAGCAGTGAGTTCAGTAGCGCCGACACCCTTAATTCCCTTTCACACACCTTCTCCATCGTGTTTAGGAGAAAGGATGTAAGGCTAATGGATTTATATGATTAAGGGTCTGTATAATTGCTCTTACCTGGTTTGGATATGAATGTAACTTTCAATTCCCTCCATCACCAGGACTAAGAGCCAGATGTGCTCTCATTATGGCAACAAGCCTGGGCTATATATTAGGGCTTTACTCCCCCCCCCCCCCACTGTATTTAGAGAGATGGATCCCGGCGTGTTTTGTTTAGATAGGATGTTCCTTATCCGATTCACTTGTTCACAGGTTTCTATGTTACCACAGAGTTTAGGCCACCCTGACGAACGTCGATACCTGATAATTTTATTGTACTCAGACTTAACTTGTTTGTATGGTAGCCAGACTTCATCCTTTGAGGTATTCATGGCCCTATTTAGGGCTTTTTTTACCTTCTTACATTTACTATCTAGTTCTTTACCCCACCATAGTTGCTTTTCGTCGGCATGCTTTGGTGGAGTGATTTCTGGACAAGAGATATATATCGACTATTGTACATGTCAAGGCTGTGCTCACGACTCGTACCACTACATGTACTACCTACAATATGAAAATTCTCTTCAATAATTGCGTGCGTTATCACTGCCATCACTTAAACATACACCACTACTAACTATCAAATTATTTCCACACATTTATTATATTGGATTTTTCCCAAGTAACACCTGATTCTATTAATTTGATTTGTACGCATATCTCTGACACTGCTTCCTTATCACAGTTGATAGCTTCTTACATTATCTACAAGTTTTATGCTGTGGTTGAAATTGGTTAGAAAATTTTTATGGGTTATTATTTATTTGTTTCACTTGTTATAATTTGTTTAATTTGTTACCAATATCTTACCTCTTTACTTTACCTAATTTAAAACGTGGCAAAAACTGAAATAGGTATAATAGATTTTTTTAATGTACCAAAAGCATGGCCAAGAATTATATGAGCCTGTACCCCAGACAGTACAAAGATGGAATCTATGTTATTAGAAAGTACAGATCGTCTTTATAAAGAATTAGAAAAGTGCATATAGCTACACAGTAGTGGACAAAAGTTATGAAGGTTTAAAAAAGTTGATTTTGTCACTTGGTTTTTATCATAATTATGCAATAAAGTTTTTATTATAATTTAATTTATTATAATTTAAATTTGATAGATTAATGCTTTTGTAAACAATGAAATATTTTCAAGTATTAATTCAACTATTAATCTATTAATTCATCAATTGAGGGTTTGTTTTAATAGATAACATACTATAAAAAATATTTTTATGAGTTTAGTTATTGTTTTTTCCTAACTCTGATCTTTTTTAATATTATATGGTCACATTAAAGGTACTTTAAGACTATGGAGTGACTTCAAATAGAAGAAATCATTTTGAATACTTTAAAACTTTATTATTTTTAACAGTTGCTATGAAATGTTAATAGTTATTCAAAATTCTTTGTTTGTTTTGGTTAAATTAATAGCAATAGTTTTAATTTTGTACAGCTTGGAGAACATTTTGACTGTCATTTTACGTTCCTAGCTTTGGACTATTAGAATCTGTAAGCTTTTGTAAAAAAAATTGTTTTATGCTATTGTTTATTAGGAATTTGGAAACGGGTCTGATGGAGGCTCAGATGAGGGTTCTGACGGAGACTCTCTACACTCCTTCCACTACAGCCCAAAAGCTGTGGATATACCTTCAGCTGAGCGACTCGCCAAAAGGCTATATCATCTCGACGGATTCAAGAAATCCGATGTCTCTAGGCATTTAAGTAAAAAGTGAGTAATCAATTAACATAAAAGTCTGATTCCTTTATATTTTATGAAAACTTAATTATTTATAATATAATCACAATCCTTAAGGGTATTGTTCTTTGGATAGAAATTTAAACATTTCTGAACTGAAGAACTGAGGATTAAGATGAAATTTCTCATAGCCAACCCTAAAAATGGGAACATGAAACCCTGCTCGACTGAGTTTATTAAGTTAATTTGAAAGTAGTTTGTTAGTTAAATTACTCGGACTAGGCATTTAACTAAATGCCTAGTCTTTTCATTGAGTATAATTATTCTTATGAAATTCCATGTTTGTTTTATCGCCATCTCTCATATCTAGGACTCAAAATGTTCCGGACATTTGTACAAAGGTATTTCGATGATTCTAACGTAATGTAGAGCAGCAGGGTTAGCCAAGTTGATTCTCTACAACCGTGCTAACATTAAAAGTAAACTATAAAAATGACTTATAGACTTAATGTTGGTATATTTAAAAAGGTGGCTGACACTACTGATTAAGAATAAGATTCATGAAAAGTCAGAGTAACAAAGGAAGATTACAGAGAACACTATGTACATTTCGAGTGACGCCGAAATTATGTTCACTTCTTAACACGCATACATGCACAGTTTTTTCTCCATTCTTTCTATATCAGCCCGTGTAAGTTTGTCTCTTATTCTATAAAAAATTGCAAATGATAACGTCCTTTTACTGAAACTCTCCTCAACTTATTGTAAGAATACTAAGGTCAATATGTTGACGCATACGATTGACCTAAAAGAGGAAAAAAACGTTTGTATGTGTTCTTAAAGTAGGTTAAGAATGGTTTGAGTAAAAGGATGTTATCTTTTGATTTTTTTATTATAGAATATGAGTGATAAACGAGCAATACAGTCTACGTAATAGTAAGTGGATGCTGTAGTCCATACACATCTAAATTTATCCTTGTTTAAGAATCAAAACGCACATGCGTTGTCACCATTGAGGACTAAAATGCAATGCCTCGTTTCCCCACACAGCAGTATTAATTAAGCTGCTATTTTACGCCGGTATTCTGTGAGTGTATGGTTTTTCCCTGGTCGAGCCGACCTATTCGTGCTACAACCATAATATAGCTGCAGGGTGGCTCTACCACGTATATGTGCTTATGTGTGTGTGTGTTCTAACAATGAGTCTAGCATGTTTTTGGCGTGAGTTGAAATGTACGTAGCATTGTGCGTACGTGTGTCCGTGGGTGTGAGCGAGTGGTCACTGCGTGCGTGTCCTGGTCCTCAGCAACGAATTTTCGCGCGCGGTGGCGGAGGAGTACGTGAAGCACTTCGAGTTCAGCGGCGCCGCGCTGGATGAGGCGCTCCGCAGCTTCCTGGCGCGCTTCGCGCTCAGCGGCGAGACGCAGGAGCGCGAGCGCGTGCTCGTGCACTTCTCGCGCCGCTACCTCGAGTGCAACCCCGGCTCCTTCAACTCGCAAGGTGACTCCGCGCACTTCGTTTTATACAATACGGTGGTGGTGGTGGTAAGTGGATGCAGTGGCCCATACACATCCACATCTAACCTCGATTAAGAATCAAAATGGAGATGCGTTGTCAGTTGTCACCCCTAAGGACTAAGATCGAATGCCTCGTTTCTAGTAAAAAGAGCCTCCGGTTCTCTACACTCACCGTACGAAATACAGCGCATTGAGCCTATATTTTGTTCTGCTGCCGTCTTTGGCGATTCACTACCGCTGCTCATCTTACGTGTAGGGGTGCTGCTATAGGGGTCACAAGTTGTGGGGATGAGTGGGTGGATGTAGTGAGATAGGAATTAATATAAAGTTCCACTTCCACTTAACGGTTTTATATTCCACACAGGATACGTCCACGATTCACAATAAGAAGGATAACAAAGATATTACAGCAATAGTTTATATAACATAAAAAGAAAGAATAGAAAGTACAGAGTATAAGAACAGGCGCAAGACATTTTTATAGAATAAAGCGCGCGCGTACAGTAAATTGGATAGCAAGCGAAAGGTACCTGAAGTTGTGATCAACTTGCGACTGATTGAAAAGGGACGTCGTACGCCATCGCAGCCAGGGCGTCTTTAGATGAAGATAATGCTTATATCAGTGATTCCCAAAGTGGTCTATATTGACTCCTAGGGGTCTATGACAACCTGCAAGGGGTCTACGTCAGCGAAAAAAAAATTTGGGGGTCCATGAAATAAAATGGGGGTCCACGATAGTGGAGCTCAACACATACACTGATATTACCTATTTACTTACATCATACTATCTTATAATATCAAAACATATACATTATCTATAAAAGTACCTATGAAGTAAAAAAATTATTATATATGTTTATAAAATTGTGTAAGTTGTAGGATGCTGGTATTCGCTTTGTGGTCGCAATACATTTTGAACTTGTAAAAAGCTGAGAGTCTCAGTCTCAGAGCTTCGCTACCTTGTACTAACTTGTTCAATTCGTCACTCTATAAATACGAATGTGGGACAAATACGTTTATTCGTTTCCTGAATCTTGAAAAGGAAAGTGCTAAGAAAATATTAAAAAAATATAAACAGATAGTATATCACACAAATTATAGTGAGTCAGTGTTATATTGTTTGAGAGTGCTGGAGAAAAGTAAGTACATTATTTTTTATTAAATTTTAGTTTTGTACTCGTAGTTAGCAAAGATAGATAAATTACGCCAATCATGACTTTAGTTATTAGTAGTTTAATATTCAATCATGCAAAATTACACGAGTACTCCTCAATAGTTTCTTTTTGAAAGTTTTAGCAATCGGTATTATAATTACAGTGCAATCTCCGTAATTCGAGCTAATTGTTGCAAGTGTGGGCAGATGTTCGAACTATGGAATGTTTTCGGAAAAATTAAAAAATATTTTTAATATACAGCTGCTGGATTTTCTGTCTTATTTAAATAATTTAATTTTGCCCACAGATGATTGATACCATGTCCGAATCTAATAAGAAATGTAGACAGTACAGTGTCGATTATTTGAAATTTTTTTATATTGCCGGACAAACAATTGCTTGTGCCTTTTATGCAACAAAGTTTTGGGCAGTGACGCTATGAAACCATCTAAATTGCAAGATCATCTGAGAAGATGCCACCCTGATAAAACAGAGAAAGATTTGAAATACTTTCAAACACTCAAAGATAAATTTCAGAAGAGACCTACACTGGACAGAATGTTCGCTTCGACGTCACAAAGAAATGATGATGGTTTGCGGGCGTCTTACAATATCTCGTTACTTATAGCAAAATCCGGAAAACCACATACTATCGGAGAGAAGTTAATTTTGCCAGCCGTTGAAGAGGTTTTAAAAACTGTTTTACACAAACTTGTATCTGATATCATTAAAAGAATTCCCTTAAGCAACAATACTGTTGAAAGACGTATTGATGAAATGAGTTCTTATATTGAAAGCTTCTTATGTAATTATTTGCAAACGACCCATTTCTCTATACAACTGGATGAGTCAACTTTACCTGATAATGCAGCATTATTATTGGCATATGTTCGTTTTATTATGAATCTATAAATCTACGAAGAACTGCTCTTCGCAAGAACTTTGATAACCGACACTAAAGGTGAATCAATATTTCATGTTTCGAAGGATTACTTCATTGAAAAAGCAATTCCTTTATCAAATATAATATCAGTAGCTACAGATGGAGCACCTGCTATGGTTGGACGTTATCGTGGATTTATAAGCTATTTAAAAAAATAATGTAAATTAAAATATGTGTCAGGGGTGTTAGCAATACATTGCGTCATCCATCGACAACATTTAGTTGCTAAAAAATTGAGTGTTAGATTGCATGAATCACTTCATTTAGTCATTGATGCAGTAAACCGAATCCGAAGCAACGCGTTATTTGGTTTTTTGTGCAGTTGTGTGAAGAAAATGACGAACACTTTCATCAATTACTCCTTCACACTGAAGTACGCTGGCTGTCGAAAGGCTTATTTATGTTTGACAAGATTTTTTGCACTTTTTTAGAATTTCTGGATACTAAAGATAAAATTTTAAAAGAAAATTTAATGACGAGGAAAACAGGCATCGCCTATTTAACAGATTTGTTTACAAATCTGTTGAATTAAAGATTTATTAATATTTCTTAATAAAGATTTATTAAGAAGAAGAGAAAAGAAAGATTAAGATTTGTTTAAAAAATTTAATATGGTTAATTTGCTACAAGGCGACAGTTTAAATTTGATTAAAACAAAGTCCATCTTATCAGCGTTTCTTGCCAGAGTTAAACTAATGAAGCAAAATATTGGACGGGGCGAATTTTCTCAGTTCCCCAATTTGTCACAGACAAGCTGACAGGAAGACGACGTTTCAACTTACGTTCAACATTTAAATGCCCTCTATTCAGATTTTGAATCTAGGTTTGAGGATATTTTGACTATGGTAATACCACTGTGGATAATTAATCCATATGGTGACATAGAAGAAACGAATGTCATAATACAAGAGGAACTGACTGAACTAAGTACAAACTAAGAACTTAAGGTTCAGTTTAAAAACGGATATCAGCAATTCTGGCTGCAAAACAACGTACCCGTTACTTATCCCGTATTATGGAATATAGCGAGGAAATTTTTATTTCCTTTCCATCGTCATATATAGTGGAAAGGGGGTTCAGCGCTGTTACCAATCTCCTAACGAAAAAAAGAAACAGACTGGACATCATTAGCCGAGGAGATTTAAGATTAACCCTTACAAAATTGACGCCAAATGTTGATATTTTATTATTAAAGCATCAGGTTCATCCTTCTCACTAAAAAATATTGACTTATTGCTTATGTTATTTTATTTATAGTTTATTTTATGTTTATTTAATGCTACGTATATTTTGCATAACAGATACAAAATTTTATTTTGAGTAGTTTTAATTTAAATTCAATTAATAAATGTATAAATTAACATGTGTTTTTACTTTAAGTTTTTAAAACTAAACTTCACTACAGTTAGAAATTTACAGGAAATAAGTATCAGGTAAGTGGGGGTCTACCAACACGGAAAAACATGGCAAGGGGTCTACGACACAAAAGTTTGGGGAACTCTGCCTTATATGGTGCGTTAGCTGCATGACAGTGTTTGTGTTAAATGTAACCTCTGTGTAAGATGTATTGTGTATGTGAATTGAAAGTGTGGAGAAGTCTTCCACAGGCATTGCAAATTCAACCTTTGGTTTGTAATTTATACTTTGATAATGTATAAAATGCTGAGCTGAATTCAAATCTAAAAGCTAAAATGCAAATCTTTTTTGCGCTTACCATTACATTTCACCGCGCCCTGGGTTGACTAGGAGAGAATTTCAAAAGGCATTAATTTCCCCACTTTGTAACCCTTTTATTTAAAGTAATAACAATAAAGCAAAAAGAAATAACATAAATATGAGGAAGCTAAAGGTCGCTCAGCGATAGAGGCGACTATGCTCGGAGTTTTTCTTTATGACAGACTTAGAAATGTGGATGTCGGCAGTCTTACTACTGAGACTTGCTGGTAAGACTATAAAAATTTTATTCGCAATAGTCTTACCAATTGCCTTACAAGTAACATTACTGGGATTTCTTACCAAGCAGACCTAACTGGTAAGACTACTAAACTAAAATTCTCAGTAGTCATACTCTATTGAATAGATGGAATTTTTCATCAGTACCACTTCAGTTTATTTTTGTCAAATTTATGTATGTTAAGCTTTTTATGATTAGTAAGAATAGTACTAGGCGAGCATAAAAGTAAGAGGTAGTGGAATACTTCTTCGGACCAAATTTAATATTATCATAAATTACATACCGTGCGCGCAATATGCTAAAAGAGGTACAATGTGTTCCCTTCACATATGAATATATGATAAAGAGATGTGAGGTTGTGGCGTGCTGTGCAGACGCGGTGCACACGCTGACGTGCGCCATCATGCTGCTGAACACGGACCTGCACGGCGGCGGCGCCGCGGGCAGCACGTTCCGGCGCATGACGTGCGCCGAGTTCATCGAGAACCTGGCCGACCTCAACGACGGCGAGAACTTCCCGCGCGACACGCTCAAGCACCTCTACCACGCGATACGCACGCAGCCGCTGCAGTGGGCGCTGTAAGTCAACACTGCTTTTTTTGAACTGAAAACATATTTAAAATCGTTGTGATTTGAACCTCGGTGAAACGAAAAAGCGACACTAAAAAGGGACAAACATATACATCTGTAGGATCCAGCCTGCGAGAGAATAAGATAGAATACAGTATTGTGTTTCCTATTTTCTCGATGTCCTTACCCGAAGGTTTCACTTCTACCGCGAGTGAACTGCACAATTGTTTTTTTTTAGTTTTTGTATTTTATTATTTGGTCGACTTCAAAAAATGGGATCTCTCAATTAGTCTGTACGTATGTTATGTCGCCTCTACACGTTGGCCAACACAGTGGCGAATGTAGTGGCGAATATATTGGCCGAGAGTTGGTGACGGCGTCCACACGTTGGAAGGTCGTTCAGTTTACTTCGGTTCGGGCCAATGTGCGAACGAATTTATAAGCACCGTGGCGCCGTGACTCAGCAATGAGTGGCTGCGTCGTGCGCCGCGGGTTTGATCCCGCACGGATCAAATATTTGTATGTCCTACAAATAATTGTTTCGGGTCTGGATGTGTGTCCTTGTGCAATTTATGTTTGTAAACTGCCTGCACGATACGGGAGAAAATCCTAGTGTGGGGTTAACGTTTTTATAAAAGAATTATAAAATAATAGTAGTTATTAATGGGGCTGTAAATAGATATACGATATTATACAATTAGCTTTATTTATTCCTTACATGCATCATAAACTGGAATAAATACAATTAATAAGAACTTAACTTATTTTAAAATTAAAGGAGTTATAATCGATTAGTCTATGTTTTAAAATTGGGTTTTGATTTTAAAGTTTAGCAAAATATGTACTTGCATTTCTATCAGACATTTGATGTATATAAAAACACCTTATAATTTATTTGGTAATTTAATTATTTTTTGAGAAAGACAAAAACAATAGCAATAAATATAATTAACACTGACTTAATAATAGGTACTAATTATAACTTAGAACATAAATGAAAATCTCATGACGAGCAAAGTGGCTCAGGACCATGCTTTGCGGCAGTCTGTGGAGGTGGATGTTCAGTAGTGGACTTGTGAAGAGCTGTAATGATGATGATGATTCGAAATCTTGCACGATTAAATTATAAGCAGTCGACGTTTTTTTTAATAGGATGGGGTGACAAACGAGCACACAGTTCACCTGATGGTAAGTGGTTGCTGTGGGCCATAGACATCTACGTCTATCCTCGATTACGAATCAAAATGCAGATGCGTTGTCACCCGTGAGGACTAAGATGAAATGCCTCGTTTCCTTTAAAAAGGGTCTCTGGTTCTCTACACTCACTATACGAAACACAGCATCATTAAGCTACTATTTTACGCTGATATTCTGTGAGAGCGTGTTCCTTCCCCGGTCGAGCCGACCTTCGTGCTGCAACTATACTTCTAATATAATTGCATGGTTCTACCACGTATAAACGACGTGCTTAATTTTTTTTTCATTTTAAAATTGTTCTCGTAATAATCTGATTGTAAAAAAACGTTAATATTTTTTTTTTTTGATAAATAGCTTATTGATTAAAACAAATGTTCAATAATAATTAAATCGCGCTAATTAAAGTAGTAGGAATGTTTAAAGTTGAAATTGGCACTAAAAGGCTGGTAATTAGGGCATCCACCCTACAAAGCTTGAATATAAAATTTAAATCAGATGCGTGTAATCACTCTGGGAGCTTGTAGCAAACTAAACACGCGACCAACGTGTGGACGCGGCGACCAAACTCTGCCAACAATCCTTTGATCTTTTGTAAAAAACCGACACCACACGGATCTCGCGCCAACTTGCGGGCCATCGTTCCAATACATACCAATGAAGCCCAAACACCCCGTCTACACGTTGGCCAATGCTATTGGCCACTACATTCGCCACTGTGTTGGCCAACGTGTAGAGGCGCCGTTACGCGATATCTTTGTCAATAGTGAACCGATATTGATGATACTTTTTTTTAGTAAATAGTTCAACACTTGAGAGGTGGTTCCATAAATATGAAGTAAATATTACACCCCTAAGGGTGGTATAAACCGCTCGACCCAGTCGACCCAAACGTCGCAGGCACACCACGCAATGACACTGCACCCACACTAAATGGAACAAACATTACTAGGACTATGAATGGGGCGCGTCGCACCCGCAGACGGGCACGACGCGTTCCAGCTCACACCGCGTACACACCGTACAGCCGCGTTCCTGGGCGGTTCTCACCGCCCAGACCATCGACCGACACGAGCTGAGCAATCAGAGACGGGGGTCCGCACTCCCCCCCTCGGACCGCTGTTAGATAGCTCAAAAAAGCCTAAAAAGGCGACATGATGATTGGTAACAATACCAAGTCATAAACCACTCATCATCATCCTCACCTCATTGCCAAAAATTATTAATTAAAAATCTCTGACTTTTCTGAGTCAGATGAAGCTGTAAGAGTCGTATAGGCTAACATCCAGAAAATAGAGAAGGTGGTATAATAGGACATGTAGTTTTAATGGAACTTAAAAAATTATATTGAATTGTGATAGTTATTAATCTGCACAAAACGGTGTAAAAATTGAGTTAATAACAAGTGGTAGAATTAAAAATTAAATGCGAACATCGTCAATGTAGTCAAAGTCAATTAAATTCTCATTATTAGGGATGATTGAAAAACTTGTCTTGATCAAATTTATATGAGACCACCTAAGGAAAAAAGTTGTGAGGTAACACACAAAAAAACCAGTCGAATTGAGTACTTTCTTCTTTTTTGAAGTCGGTTAAAAAGTAGAATCCGACGTCTGTTCAGCAAAAATAGTTAAATAATTTCACATTCTGAAGTTAAAATCTTTTAAAAAGTATATTAATATCTTTTTTTAGGAACTTCACAGTTAAACTACTTGACACAGATCTTTGTATCTCGCAAAAAGGATAACAAAACTCTACAAATATATGTAAACCGAGGAGAGTGCGGTGCCCACTTACGCTGCGCTACGGGCGACGCTAATGATTTTTGTCGACGTTTTGTGCGCATCCCTTTCATTTTGCTTAAAGTAAAATTGAGCCATTTCGTGCTTCAATGCTTAACAAGATGTTCAGAATTGTTTTTCAGATAGTTTCGATTACTTAAAAAGGATTTGATTAGATTGTTCTAAAATGCTGATTTCGATTTTTTTTTTAATTTATCTCGACGACCGACTTACAGATAATTTTTATTTCAGTCGCACTGCATTTAAGCACACACCGCATTATTTATTTACAGCGACGCTGAGGCAAATCAAGCAGCGACTACAGAAACTCGAACTACACCAGTCGGGAGTAATCCATTCCTCGACGTGCCGGACCAGAGCCGAGCCGTTGAATACAAAAAGGGATACGTCATGCGAAAATGCTGCGTCGATGCTAATGGCAAAAAGAGTTAGTTTTACAACATGGCATTTTTACATATCTATGGCAAAGAATAGCTTTATGAGGTGTATTACTTATCATTAAAATAACTTATATATTTATTTTGTAATTGCGTGTTATTTACCAATTTGTATGAAAAGTTTAAAAAAATATATCTCATGAACCGTAAGTTTCCGCAACCTAAAAATTTGCAAAACGTTTTCTTTTAGTGAGTACTATCTACAAAAAAAAATATGGCCTTTGAAATCGATGGGTCCATATTGGAAATATTAGCCAGTTTATTTAATAGTTTAAGAGTGAAACGTATTCTTGAATATCTTTAGCAGTAATTAGCAGTTGTAGTAAGATTTTTAGATGTAAACTTTTAAATTTAATCCAAGTCCTGAGATCCCTAGAACGGTTTAAGCGTTTTAAGTGTGCGCATGTACATGTACAATGTACATAGATGCGTACTTGCGTGCGTACAACAAACTTACAAATATTCACAGATGTAAGCTTAAGTATGGGTACTACTGAATAACATGAACACCCAGTATTTTGTTATCTTTTGTTACTATTTGGCCGTTATATAAGTAAATAATATATAACAAAACCTAGATAGTTCGCAACCTAGTAAGGCCCACCACATACATACGGAATTACGAACGCAGCAAGTCCATATAAAATAAAGGAACCGTCACACACCCACGGTAGCTTCCCGTTCGAATTTCCGTTTGCGGGCAAACAAGATTCCATACGTGGTATGGCCAACCCGTTCGTTTCGTCGGAATTCCGAATGTAGTGTGTGGCGGGCCTTACTGTCACAGTGCGTAACCGTTTTAATAGTGAAAAATATTACCTATTAGACAATTGATCTTTTAATATGATTGACATGCAAGGCCTTACGAACGCTACTAGGCTACTAGGAAAAGGATGAGAATATATGTTATAAATTACATGCTACAAGCCCGATGATTCCTGGTGTACTGACATAGGGGCTTAATTCATAAATTTTACTAAAAAAATATTGCGGTCGAAAACTTAATATAGCATATTTACACAATAGACGAAATTAATGAGGACTAATAATTTTATGCTTACCAGATGTCGCTTGTTGGTACTGATGTGAACTTATTTGTCACGCAATAGTCGCACTGTGTCGCCATCATTGAAAAATTCCGTTTAAAAAAAGTTTTATGGTTTCGAATGTGTGTAGGTATATACATACACAAAACAATGCCTCATGATGTGTTCTTTAATTTTACACGTTTTAAACTTTTTTGTATAATTTAGTGAATACAAAATTTAACTAATATTTTTATAAATATAATCTTTGTACTTCCCTCCAATAGCACCGTTCGGCCGACGTGGCTGGAAAATGTTCTACTGCACACTCCGGGATTTGGTACTTTACCTACACAAAGATGAACACGGTTTCAGACGGAGTCAACTGTCGGATAACTTACACAACGCTATTAGGTAACAATCAGTTAATACCTCGTATGCATTTTTGTTTTTGGTTTCGTTTTCGTTAATATATAGTAATTGTTTACAGAATACATCACGCGCTGGCGACGAAAGCTACAGATTATACGAAAAAGCAACACGTATTTAGATTACAAACAGCGGATCAAGCTGAATATTTGTTCCAGACGAGGTAATATTGCTAATTGTTATAAAATTTTAAAGTTGCCTTAACCCCTTAGCCCCCAAATGGTCGAATTCGACCGCGGTGCTATTCCGTCAAAATTTAAGCGGTCGAATTCGACCGCGCACACCCACAGCACTTTAAACCATTAAAACTTATATTTAGAGAATACTTTTCTATGAAAAAGTTTGACATTATAGAATCAATATGAAATTTTCTATCCTCCAGTGCAATAAAAAGTCAAGTTATCTTAAGGGAAGAGATTTGGGGTTCTCATTTATGATTGAGGGGGGCGGGGGGGTTATGGATAATTATTTATAATCTACGTTAACTTCGTACGCCATTTTCGCGTGAATGTTATTGTGTTGGTTTTTGGATTTTTCTAGTGTTTTATTAGTGTTTTAGTATAGTATTTATTATAAAATTGTAATGAAAGTTTTTGTGTGAATATAATTTATCTTTTTACGTAAATAATTTAGAGTAATATATATTGAAATAATTTTCGCTGCCGACATTCGCTTGGTATGTTTTGTTTTTGTTATCAAAGTAACATAGTCTTTCTGTAATGAAGTAAAACCTGACTTTTATATAAAGAATTTTGTATAGATTTTATTTATTTGTATTGAATGCCAAACTTCTTCATAGAAAAGTATATACAGAGTGGCGATGAAGATATCACATTAAATGAAAAGACGTATCCTAAATAACGTTCTTTAAACACACATAATTAAAAAAATGTAACAATTAACATCCTATGCCCAGTAATAATTTTTTTTCGATTTAATATTAAACAACATCATGTAAAAGCATATATTTATCATCTGAAGAATACTAAAAGGTCAAAGACCCATGGCAAGCAAAGGCGAATTATAGTTCAAACGTTGCCAATCCGAATAACTCAAATAAAGAAAAAGGATCAAGCAAAAAATGTACTTAAGCCAAACGATTTAAGACTTAATTCTTATGCGCCAATTTAAAAACAAAGGGACTGCGCGCTGATAAGTTTCTCAATTTGTTTATGTTAATAGGATAATAATAGATGCGAAATTGGACGCTTACTTTTATTGTTTTGTATTTTTGTTTGTTTGTGATGGAACACGTTAATAATACGCTAGATAAAAATCATATTTAATAACTTAGTGAAGTGGTGTGACATTTACTTTTTAACGTTTTACGTTTTTCTAAGTTTTGAGATACCTCGTATCAATTTCACGTCGTCGGAATAAACCGACATGATTTTGATTTACGGAAAATGCCACCAAAACGCGGCTCTAGCATTAAATAACATTTAATTATTAAATTTGATTTGAATTAGTTATTAAACTAAAGTTTAATAACTAATTCAAATGTAAACACTCTAATCTTGTAATCACTAAAGTGATTACAAGATTAGAGTGATTATTTGGATAAAATAATATCATAAAGTTTATGATTTGTTGATAATATCGCATTAGCATCGCTCTACGCGTGCCCAATTCCCTATGTACGGGCAAATGTAGGTATCGCTGCGCCGTTGCCGTTTTTACAGGTCACTTCAGGTCAATAAACTCATATTATCCAGGATGATTTATTTCGTGTAATATTTTAAGCTATTTATTTTGTTTGAAAAATGCACTTTTTTTATTTTTTATATTATTGTTTTATTATTTCAACAGACGTATATCAACTTGCATTTACTGCTGCGCTATAAAATGTGATAACCTAATCCCCACCCAGTATATATATATATATATATATATATATATATATATACACAGGGTGACCGGACCTATTGACGTCATAATTTTTTTTATTCGAATTACCCCCATGTATGTTCCGCGATTTTTGATAGTTTTCGAGTTATAATTTTCTTTAAATTTTTTGGTAAATTTCAACTTGACCGTCGTCAAAAATTAAAAAAAATATTTGAAGACTTTTTGAGATTTTTTATTTTTGCAAATGAGTCTTCATGAGTTGTCCTTTTACGCATAAAATAATCAACTTCGTATCTTTACTAAAAGTGATGAAATTTTTGGTCTAAAGTTAAAAATTTACGTTTTGTGAGTTATTTCTTAAATTTTTAACTTTAAATTTAAAAACCTAAAAAGGTGGAAATTCAAAATCTAAGCATGTCTGAAAAATGCGCCAGGCTCTTAGCTTTCATAATCATAAAAAAATTACTACTTACAGGACTTATTTGGTTAAAATCGGTCTTCAAAGACAGCAAGTTGGAAAATTATTAAAATTAGCCAACTAAATTTTTTGCCATAATCATCATTCGTGAGCCTAATTAATGATGAGAATGTTGGAAAATAAGATTGATCAAGGAAAATTAACGATAATGTAAAAAGTAGATGAAAATGTAGAAGAATTTATTTTTTAAACTTTACAGTAAGTTTTCGAAGTGACCACCTCTAGCAGCAATGCATGACCTACACCTGCGTAAAAAAAATGCGTTTCAATCTTCTAAAAACTTCTCTGTTATCCCTGACCACACGTTGGGCTTCGCAAAGCTTCTGCCTTAATTCTTGTTCATTGTGACATTCACGAGCGTATGCTACTTCCTTGTGGTAGCCCCAAATCAAAAAATCTATGGGATTAAGGTCCGGTGACCGTGGAGGCCACGAAATTGGACCACCGCGTCCAATCCACCTGTTGGGGTACGTTGCATTTAAGAAATTTCGTACTTTTACGGCGTAGTTACTAGGGGCGCCGTCATTTTGGAACATCATACTGCGTCTAAAAGTTCAAGATTTACGTCTTCCAGCAACAATGGAAGTTCATTTTCCAAGAAGTTTTTGTAGATTGTTCCATCTAGTCTGCTCGGCAACTCAAATGGACCGATTAACTTGCCATTGAAGGACCCCAGACCACAAATTAACGTTAAAACGATGTTGGAACGTTGAAGCTCTCGCAGAGTGTGGATTTTCAATCGCCCACGTGTGGCAATTATGGATATTGAATATCCCACATCGCTCAAACTTTGATTCATCCGACCATAGTACTTTATCAAAAAAACCAGGATCCTCTTCATGTTTTTGTAACATGGTTTAGCAAAACTTTGTAATATAATTAAATCGCGGAACATACATGGGGGTAATTCGAATACCCCATGACCTGCCGGACCTAAAAAAAATTTCATGAAGTCAATTGTCCGGCCACCCGTATATATATATATATATAAATAAACGTGGTAGACCCATGCTGCAGTTATATTGGTAGTATAGTTGTAGCACGAATGAGTCGGCTCGACCGGGAGGGACCACGCTCTCACAGAATACCAGCGTCAAATAGTAGCTTAATGCTGCTGTGTTTCGTATGGTGAGTAGAGAACCGGAGACCCTTTTTACTGGAAACGAGGCATTCCACCTAAATCCTCACGGCTGACAACGCATCTGCATTTTGATTCCTAATCGAGGATAGATGTAGATGTCTATGGGCCACAGCAACTACTTACCATCAGGTGGACTGAGTGCTCGTTTGTCACCCTATCGTATAAAAAAAGGTTATAGCGGCTGGGTTGCCATCGTCAATGAAATACGAAGGTATGATAATTGATAACCAATAAAAATCGTTATGGTATTCCATATTCAGTTAGTCCTGCGTGGTGGTAGATCATTTGAAAGTTTGGATTGTTTGGGCAGCGGTCTAAAAGACTTGTCAGTTTATCTTATTTGTCTATTAACAAACACCTTAAACTAGAAGTTACAAAAAGCGGACTTAATGTTCGAAGGAATACATAACCAAGCATCCTTGGGAAAGATGAAATGAGAAAGATGTTGGGTGGTGCAAAATTAATGAGAAAATACTAAAAAAGAAAAGTAGTTAAACATAACTAATTTTTATTAAATTTAAATAAGTAATATAAGTATGGCACAAGTAAATACTACACATAAAACACATACACAAACACACATGTGCGCGCTTACGCGCGCACTCTCCTGAACGCACGCACGCACCCACGTATGTGTGCACGCACGCACACTCATGCACGCATTCATTTACGTACGTACGCATGCACGCATACACATAAGCACGCACGCTCCCGCACGCACCCTCGCATCCACGTAGGCACGCACGTACGCATACACACAGGCACGTACCCATGCCATAACATACAATCACACATACGCACATGCAAGCAGATACGCACGCACGCACCGGCACACACGTATACACACACAAACGCACGCACGCACATGCAAGTCTGAACCTGCACACTCGCATGCATTCAGGCACACAAGCACATGTACCAATCATGCAATCGCACGCACGCATCCACGCACGTATTATAAATTGAATGTTTGGATCTGTGATGACACTTGCGGATCTTACCGGTTTGGTTTCGTCGTTCGTGATCTTTTGTATGACGCGGTACTGTGATCAAAAGTAGTAAGCACACGTATGAAAACACACACGCACTCATGCACGCAGGAGCATACCCTCGCACGCACAAACACACGCACGTAAATACGCACGCACGTATCCGCACGCACGCAGGCACAATCACACACATGCAGGCACAATCACACGCATGCAGGCACAATCACACATACGCAAGCATGCACTCAACTGCACTAACTCAGACACCCGCACGTCTGCATTAGCATACACGCACAACCATTCGCTCGCAAGCCACAAGCACGCGAGCACGCAGCCGCACGCACGCGGACACCCGCACGCATGCACAAGTACATGCACGCAAATACGCACGCATACAGTTAGAGAGAGAGAGGGGGACACGCACAAGCAAATACACAAAAACACACGTACTTACACGCAAGTCAGCGTGGTGTTAATGGTTTATTTGCGTGCAGCGACTCGAAGGAGCTGTGCTCGTGGGTGGAGACGATAAACTTCGTGTGCGCGGCGTACTCCGCGCCGCCACTGGCAGGCGCCGTGGGCTCGCAGCGCAAGTTCCAGCGCCCGCTGCTGCCCTGCACGCACACCAAGCTCGCCATGGTACGTACATAGTACACTGATCTCGTGGGTGTGGGTGGAAACGATAAACTTCGTGTGCGTGGCGTACTCCGCGCCGCCGCTGGCAGGTGCCGTGGGCTCGCAGCGCAAGTTCCAGCGCCCGCTGCTGCCCTGCACGCACACAAAGCTCGCCATGGTACGTACATAGTACACTGATCTCGTGGGTGTGGGTGGAAACGATCAACTTCGTTTGCGCGGCGTACTTCGCGCCGCCGCTGGCAGGCGCCGTGGGCTCACAGCGCAAGTTCCGGCGCCCGCTGCTGCCCTGTAAGCACACCAAGCTCGCCATGGTACGTACATAGTACACTGATCTCGTGGGTATGGGAGCAGACGATCAACTTTGTGTGCGCGGTGTACTCCGCACCGCCGCTGGCTGGCGCCGTGGGCTCGCAGCGCAAGTTCCGGCGCCCGCTGTTGCCCTGCACGCACACCAAGCTCGCCATGGTACCTACATAGTACACTGATCTCGTGGGTATGGGAGCAGACGATCAACTTTGTGTGCGCGGCGTACTCCGCTCCGCCGCTGGCTGGCGCCGTGGGCTCGCAGCGCAAGTTCCGGCGCCCGCTGTTGCCCTGCACGCACACCAAGCTCGCCATGGTACATACATAGTACACTGATCTCGTGGGTATGGGAGCAGACGATCAACTTCGTGTGCGCGGTGTACTCCGCGTCGCCGCTGGCTGGCGCCGTGGGCTCGCAGCGCAAGTTCCGGCGCTCGCTGCCCTGCACGCACACCAAGCTCGCCATGGTACGTACATAGTACACTGATCTCGTGGGTGTGGGAGCAGACGATCAACTTTGTGTGCGCGGTGTACTCCGCGCCGCCGCTGGCTGGCGCCGTGGGCTCGCAGCGCAAGTTCCGGGGCCCGCTGCTGCCCTGTACGCATACCCGCACCTACTATATAATATTGCACACCATATCAGAAACGTTGCTTACTAGTAAATACCGCTTGAGTATTATGAAATATTCTTGCAAATAAAGATTATTATTATAAGTTGATTTCATTCATTTTATAGAAGATAATTAAATACTAGTTGGTTCCCGGCAAAAGTAATGATTGTGGAAATAACGTTTTAAATTTGGAAGGGTTATATTGTTTAATTAGCAATAAAAATACATTTATTGAAGTTGAACGATATATAACCATAGAATACGTACATAATACATACATAATAGAATGGGGGAGTGAGCGGAAACCACTAAACTGTCACTAACACGTCAATTCACACCTATAAATGTCAACACGAGATGTGTTTTGACGTTACAATCGTTTCCAAATTTAGCATGAAAATTATTTATAAAATGCTAAATTGCACCTTATTTACAAATAAATATGTATTAAAATTTAAAAGATTTTTTAATGATGATCTTGAACCTTAATCAAAAGTCTAAAATGTTTAAATTTACTCAGTCTGTCAACACAGCGAATCGGGTTTTAGTGACGCCAATCCTCGTACAAAATAAAGTTGACAGCCATATTGTGTATTTTAGTATTCTTTATAACTTTCAAATAAATTTGTTTCAAATAAATTTGTTGTAAGTTAATTGTATTATGCTTGTAGGGGATGGAGAGCTGAGTGGACTGTATTTTAATTTTTATATTTTTCGAAATATCTGTATGGATTTGATCTGCCGAATAAAGATGGTACGGAAACTAATACAAATTTATTCACTATTTACAATTCGGCAGTGTTAATGTAATTTAATCCTAATAGGGAGCTTGAGGGGTCTTTTTTCTTGTTCCTTACTGATGCCCTTGTCTGCCGCGAATACAGAATGTCGACAAGGGTTCTATTCCCGTCGCTGGGGTTGCATGGCGCCGAGTTTCCATACGCACTCGCGAGGGACCGCGCTTTGATTAGTCGCGCGGCCGTTACTTCTCTTTCTAGTGCAGGGTGCGGGAGACGTGTCGATACGGTGTGAGGTGCGCGGGGTGACGGGCGGTGGCTCATTTCGCCGTCCGTAATAATGCTTATAACCTTCGCGCAAATGCAAGCAATGAGTTGACTAAGTTTTAGCGCAATCTGATGAAGCAGTGCAGCTCACAAAATACGAACAAACAATTTTTAATATATCAAGAAGATAGATTATTACTTATTGTACGTCATTTTTTTATTTACCACTGGTCGAGAAAAACCTCTGTCCTGAAAAGAACCAGCAGGAAACTCAGTGGGATAAATATGGTTTTCTGTAAGCGTTAACAATTGTAGAATATTAACTTAGTTAGCCCCTCATTTTCATCCACACTATCAAACTGGTTGGCAGCTCATCTCTGTTCGATTTTCCATAAGTTTTGGATGCGCATAGCTACTTTTTGGAAACTGAATGATTTCTCCAAACCCATATGACTTCTAAGGAAAGTAGTGGGTTGTCGATATTTGACCAAGGAGTGATTAGTGATTTTTCCCACATCTCTGAAACTGTAATCTTCACGAAACCAAAAAAATATTTGTGTGAGGACAAAGCTAGTAGTGTTTGTGCGTACGTTTGTATTTTTGTTGTCATCATTATTGAAATCGACCTTTAGTACGTCAACTATCTCAACTCCTCCGAGGAACTAAAGTCCAACAGAGAGCGGTTGAAAACTTGATAGGATTAGTGATGTAATTTCTATTACATGTTGCAGCGCGAACAACTGGCAGACCACGAGGAGCGAGCAGCTCGGCTAGAAGAAGAATTAGCAACCTTGAAAAGCGCACGAGACGCCACGCACACACACGTGCCCCACGCACAAACGCGCGACAAGGAACACTACCTCATACATGAGGTAACGCTTCGCCCTATTATGTATCTTCTTTATGAGTCATGTTCTCCTGGTAGATGTCGATGACGGTGACAACTTTCTAATACAACTGTAAACCGGTACTTTAGTTCTATAAACGTCTTTAGATTTAACTGACAAACAAGCTAACGGTCTACCTGATTGTAAGTGGCTACTACACTCTAGGAAACTCTTAATAATTAAGGAATGTCTCTCATAATGGTTTTCCTTGCCATACAAAACAGCAGTACGATTATGTAATTCCTGGGATTTATGGTTGGGAAAAAATATAGTACAGTTACAAAATAATTAAGTAGTGATTCCCACCGGCAAACGATATCCATCAGAATAATACCATCACTAATATTGGTATAGAGTATATATAGTAGTATATTAATAACATCCCGATTTCTCTTATGATCCGTTCTACCGTATCTAAAAAAAAAAAAAACATTTATAAAATAAAATCCTGGTTCATCAACCAACTACTAACACATTATATTTTTGTTTGTGATTAAAAAGCAGGAAATTACTTAATATATTCATTAACTGTTTGTCCAGATAAAGAGGTATCGTACGTATGCATACGTGATGCGAGCGCGGGCGGGAGGCACGGGTGCGGACGAGGCGGCGCCTGCGCTACCCGAGCGGCCGCAGCTTCCGCAGCATCCGCAACATCCGCAACATCCGCCGCCCTGACGCGCCATGGCGGTGTTCGCCGCCTGCGTACTATGACTCCGCGCCCTGCTCCCGCCCGCTTGCGTCTCTAGCTAGTCTATCATGAGGGCACCACCGAAACCGAAAATGGACCTTTTAATTGTCTCACCAACATTATGCGACGATCGAGTCGTGGACGCGCATTGCGCTATCATTAGTTCCGCTCGTCCAGCCTCATAACACGAAACACTACCTACTGCGACGGTACGTCTGTAAGTCGATGTATTTCTATTGAAAGCGATACACTTCTTTTTCTTCGAAGCAAACGATCGATTGATGAAATTTCCGTTTCATTCCTGCCCCCGGAAACATAGTATAAGTATCTAAGCGTCAACGCGTACTCCAACGGTTAAACTATGCAGTGTAAGTAGTAAGGACGACCATGTTTATGTTGTATGTTCCAAAACGTTTTCAGTATACTGCAGAATACAAATGACGTCATCAATTAACACTATATTGTACTGGCGTGTCGCCGCCATATTGTGTCGGATAACCGGCTATAATAAAACAATTTTTTATTGTGTGTACGCTGAATGAAGCATGCCAGAATTTGTTTCTATTTAATCAAATACAAAAAAATTATTGAATAATTGCTGGTATCTCCATTCATCTCCATCCATCCAGGAGGATATAATGATTTTTGGAGCACAAAATGACAAAAAACGCCAACACTTTTCCAATATGTCGCAAATGTATGACGTCATATACTGTCCTATGTTTTGGAACGAATCACCAGTATAGCGTCGATTCATGCCGTCATTTGCATTGGACAGTACACTGGGTTCTATTTTGGAACATACCCTATATCTGCAACTTGAAGTCAAACGAAAATTAACCGTCTCCTCACCTTTAACAAGTTTGACTTTCGCTTTCATGCTCAGATATCACATAAATGTCACACATATATATGTACATATATGGACTGAGGTGGTTTTTCTTGTCTTCTAGAGATGGATAACGCAAAAAAAATCCCGCATTGAATCGGTAACTTTGACGCAATAAATTATTACAGTCAAATGAGCTTACTAGAGCGTGGACGGCAGAGATTGCGTGAAAAGTAATGTTGAAAAGCGACCAATCGTGCTTAAATAGGCTTTGGATGTGACATATATTTCTCAAAGTTCAACTGTAAGATGTAAAATAAAATTGAAATAAAAATCTTGTGTGATCACTGTGTTCAATTATACGCTGTTTATATTTTTATTAGTCCACGCTTTGTTCATTACTGACGTTCATTGTTACTGTTTTTATAGCTATGATAATAACAGTGACAAATGTGCTAACAGGGGTTTTGGTGGGCACTCGACCGTCGACGGATTGTTGCTCCTGTTTTGTCGTTTAAATAATGGTTTGAAGTGGCTGTTGATACGTCATAGTGATGCGATTTTGTGTATTGTTTGCGTATATAAACTATTAGTGCAGACGACGAAACAAGTACCTACTTGGCTGTTGATTTAAACCTCGGTATTTTGTTCGCGTAGGCGCCTTAAGAACTTGAATTACCGCCGTCATCGACTGTCCGCTGGGTTGATGTCGTCAAAATCTCCCAAAAACTTCGCATCAGTATATTGTAAAGAAAAAAATGTATAAAAACGAAGATTCCAATTGAAATGAAGGCATGGCTTAAAAAACAAACATCTAAGCCAAGAATCTTAATAAAGCAATGTGCTAACAGTCCATCCAATGGTAAGTGCTATTGGTCATGGATACTTGAACCAACTTCAAAAAAAGAAAGGTACAGATCTGCTGGCACCTCTGAGGACTAAATTGGAAAGGCTAGTAGTGAAATCAACGCATAGCAATACACTACTGCTTGTACTACTGTTGGCGCAATGCTGTGTTATCCATCTCTAACCTTCATACCCGATAGCTTTGTCCAAACGATGTATCAAATCGCCACAAATGTAGAACTTAATTAAAAAACTGATGATTTATAATCAAGATTAATTTACAAATAAAACAGTCACTGTTGGTTGATACAAGTTTGTAACGATTCAAAATACTACAGAATTTGAACTTACGTTTTACCTAATATTGAAAGAAAGTATGTATGTATACTCTTTGGAACATCACCATTTTTGTAGTATCCATTGGACTATAACGATGAATTGAAATGTTTTTGGGACATAACAATATTATTGATTTCTTAATAAATTTCTCATATTTGTAATGTTGTTTTGTCTAACATACATTTAAGAAATTAAAAAATTAAAGCAAAAGTATTTTAAACACAATTATTAGATACTTAGCCTAATCTCGATAAAATTTATATTGAATTTTTAAGACTAACTTAACAATTTGCCCACCGTATGCTCATTATTGACGTATGTACATGATAAATTAAGCGTCAACTATATATTTATAAAGCATTTCAGAAGTAAATTTAAAAAGTATTTGCTGAGTAAGTGAGAGTTAATCAACCTATTGCTAATTTTCTATCGATTTATCTAAGGTAAGGCAGTTTCTTGGTTAAGGGTGATGTATTCGATATGAACAATTTATCATTATCAATTTTAACTGTAGCTGACATTGAGAAACTTACGATAAACTTAAAAGGTCTATGATGTAATTATAAGATAGCCTATATTAAATATAATGCACTCGTAGTGCAAAGATGGCGGACAGTCAAATTGTGCGGATAGATAGAGTAAGCTGCCTCGGAAACATACTTACTTATTTTTTCCGCATCTTGGACTCCGCCTAAAAGACTGAATAAGATACTCAAATGACATTCCATTGCCAATGTTAACAAAATTAAACTTCCGGGCAGCGTTACGAATGCAGCGGGCGCGCTTTAATAATTTGTACACAATGTGGCACTTAAATTTTACAAAAAAAGAAGTAATATCTTGATGTTCTAGTCTTGTCTTCCTGTTAACACATGATTTTAAATAAATGAAGTCTTTGTCACCATTATACAATATAGAGCTGATTAATAGTGAAGGTAAAATGAGTTCAAAATGTATATATAAAGTACCTTCAAAGGTAACAAATAATAAAAGGATTTGTGTTCACATTAAAATGGCATTGTAACCCTTGAAATATATTTTTACCATTAATTCACATGATTTGAGATATAGTAGCATTTAATTTGACTATAATTAATTTAAAAAAATGGATCTGTTTGATGGACTAAAATGGCACCATTGCTTGTTCTGGATAAACCTCATTTGGTGTATGATGATAGTAAGAATATCTTATGTTGTATTGTTTCGGTGTCGCTAGTCGCAATGATGATTATTCGCTTTAAACTTCTTTCTTAATTTCTAATATTGGCTTCATTTTGTATTATATTTGAATTATTTATATCATTCCACATTAAGGTACTGCAAAGTTGGAAGTTTGATGAGTTTAAATTGATGTACTTCATAGCTTCACATTTTATATATGAAATACTGAATATTATACGAAAACGGCTGGTTTTTTAACAGTGTTTATAGTTTTATAGCTTTGAGACTGATAAGTGAAGTTATTTATTTTGTTTGTATATCAACCAGTGTCAAATTTTAGGTGTCAATATCTCGCATCTCGGTTCTCGGATGCAACTGTATATTTATTGTAATGTGCGATGAGACCGTTATACCACTCGTCATACGCACTGGGAACATGAAAAGAGCGGACAGTTTATCTCATTAAATATGTATGTACAGTCTTTAGCTTAGCCGATAGTGCCAGTAAAGTGATATTAGACTCTGATTGAATTAATTGTAATTATTTTTTTTTTCATTTTTTGTGGAAAATGCAAAGCAAATTATTATCGTATGTTTGTTACATCCCTTATCTGTTCTCGTGGTACGATCTTTACCATTCGTTTCATTTGGGTAGCATCACGAAGTATCTCTCGTTTTTCTAGGGCAATAAAATAATATACATTTGTAAGTTGTTATAACCTAATAAAGTAATCAATTAAGTTGACCTAATAGCAATTTACCATCTTATTACTTATTTTAATGCTGCGGTTTATAATGTACAGTGCGGTTTGTAATGTATATTGTACCGCATTTAGTTCAATCAACGACATTTTGGAATGCGTGTATTTCAAAAATTCTTAAATACAAAAACGCTGTAAACGGCGGTCTTATATTGTCAAAATATGAAACTAGCTATACTCATATAACAGTCTTAATATTCGGGATTTTGTATGAAATATTGTTCATACCTATTTCAAAAAAAAAAAAAAAAAACAAGCACGCAACGAGCAAGTAATTCTAGATTAGTTTTATATAAAGTTGTTTCTAAGATATTAAAATTAATGGAGAGATCATGCTATAAAAATCAGATTAGTGTAATAAAATATACAAATTGTCAAGAGCTCGTCTATAAAGTATTCTTCCTGCTCGTTACAAAAAGCTTTCTTTATTTTATTGAAATAAAAAATAACGTTGTTTCGTACAATATCGATTATTATAATATTTTGTACTCGATGCTTCTTTTTTAATATTGAATTTGCAGGTCTTATATCAAAATCAATCATACCACACCAAAATATAAATAGTAATCAATTTTTATAACAAAGTCAACTGAAATGATATGACTTGAAATGTTTTGTTTAATGAATCTTTTTGGACAAGAATTTATTGCTTGTAAATAAGTTATTTTTTACATATTACTTTTATTTTTTTATGATTTTTTATTTACTGAAGTGTATAGTTTGATTAGTTTTGTTCAAATAAAACGTTTGTGCTCTGCTTTTGAATATCATTTTCAGCAAAACCCATACTAACATGTTTGCTCTTTATAATGGTTTAATGGCATTCACATATCTTGATAGTTGTTGATGAAACACAGTTGGTGCATTATATAATTAGTAAGTAAATCAAACATGGTAACTAAGGGGATAAGCGCCGCGCCTCTACACATCCTGATTGCGGACCTTTAATGCGCAAACGTAACACTCATCTGGGAAACTATGTACTCCGCTCAGAAGAAGTGAAATTGCTCGCAGCTAAGCAACTCCTTCTATTCATTGAAGACTTAGCAGTGAACTATAGCCATAGCAGCGATCACTATAGATCTTTTAGGTCGCAGTGATACTGGTCTCTTTCCCTAGACCTGCAAAGCTGCTCGCACTTAATAAAAAAAGGGGATAAGCGCACGACTTAGTTTTAGAATGCGCATGTAAATCGTCTCGGCCCCCACACCCAGCAATGAAATTGCTAATTTCAATTCAAATGTATTTGGTAAGGATCTGCATGTCTGAGAAATTATGTATTTCGAGTTTCGAGGAAAAGAAGTCTGCTTGCGTGTTGTTGTTGAGACACAACTAACTTTATCCTGCCCGAAACTATAACAAAAATGATAGGAAGCCTGTGCATGTCACTAACACGAGAATATAGCGCCGCATTGAGCTACCCAAAAGCCGTGTTAGCTCAGATAGTTAACGCTCGCTGTAAATATAACGAAACGCGAGTAACCCGGGTTCGATCCCCGCCGGCACCAATGAAATTGTGAATTGCAATTTTAAGTGCTGATTTACCACGTGCTCGGCGGTGAACGAAAACATCGTGAGGAAATCTGCATGTCTAAGGAATAAGGAAAAAAATATTTCGAAGACATGTGAAGTTCGCCAACACGCATTGGGGCTGCGCGGCGGACACTTCCTTGCCCTAAAACCCTCTCAGAAATGAGGGGAGGCCCGTGCCCAGCAGTGGGACGTATATAGGCTGTAACTTTAGACTAACACGAGAATATACTATACTCTGAAGGTTTCCAAATATTCCTCGTGTAGGCTAGGCTGACCTGAGAACCAACTACCTCGCACAAGGTACAAAAAACAAGAGGAAGCCCAAAGTGGTCGGAGCAGCCTTGTCACGAATAGGGACAGTGGAGCTTGATTAAATCAGTTGCAGGCTCAAATTGGAGCGAGCTAACATGTGTTAAAAGTGATATAATATGCGAAAATATGCCGTTTTGCGCAATATTGGAGTGTTATGAACGAAAAATCATTCGAATTTAGGTGTTAAGTACCAAAGACAAGCGTATTGTTTCTTTTTTGCATTAAAAAAAGAATAAACAAGGGCAAAATATTGCCTTTATTACAAGTTATATTCATTTTTTTTTAATAGAAGAGGGGGCAAACGAGCATGCGGCTAACTTGATGTTAAGTGACTACCGCCGCCCATAATCAACCGCAGCACCAGGGGAATTGCAGGTGCGTTGCCCTTTAGAAAGGAGTAAGCTCTTTTCTTGAAGGTCCCCAGGTCGACGTGGAACGTACAGTGGTGGACCACAAAGCATCCAGATGATGTGGATGGTATCGGGACGTTTGCCGCGTAGTGCGTTCAGGAAATTTGGCGGCTGGGATTAATCCGAACAATTCCTCAGAGCACTCCCCGTGGTATATGCGAAAGAAAATGCAAAGAGATGCAACATCTCTTCGCAGCGCCAGTAAATCGGGCCGATCGGAAAGCACTCGGTCGTCGACGATTCGAGCCGCTCTGCGCTGGATGCGGTCAAGTGGAAGGAGCTGGTACTGGGGAGCTCCAGCCCAGAGATGAGAACAGTATTCCATGTGCGGCCGAACCTGCGCCTTGTAAAGTTGCAGGCGGTGTACCGGCATGAAATACTGTCCCGCTCTGCTGAGCACGCCAAGGTTTTTAGAGGCCAATATGGCCTTCTCTTCCAAGTGTTAGATTATTAAGTATTGTTGGATTACTAAGTATAAATATTTCTTTGTATGACAAGTTTCTAAACGATTAATGCTCATTTTTGGGATATTCTTTTATCATATACATTATGCTATTTCCTGTATAAAAATAGTTGAGACTCAATTTTAATTCCTAACATTTAAGAATTATAAAAATAACTTCTTTACTAATAATAAATATTTTACAAGTAATTATATTCACATAATTAGTCACTCAAATAAAAAAAGTATTTATATTTTAAATGTTATTGGGTGCGTTTGGCAGAAAAAAGCGCTAGCAAGCGCTTACAAGCGCTAAAATAGTTTTCGGCCAGGACACGATTGCTACTTCAGTAGCGCTGACACAATCCGCCATTTTGCTTATTTAATTTGTTTGTTTTGAAGTAGAGTTTATAAGTTGTTTTGTGCAATATTAGTTTTAAGTAATATAATGACATGAATAAACATATACATGTTATTAAAAATTCATGATTGGTAAGTTTTTAATATGAATACTTTACAAACATATATTTAAATTAGGTTAGGTTCCCCGGTTAAAACTAACATCGTGTCCTAGAGGAAAATAGCTACTTACGATTTGACAGCACTTACTGCTTACGATCGCCATTTTGTTTACAAGCGCTTGCTAGCGCTTTTTTTCTGCCAAACGCACCCATTGTACCAGGGAACTAGCGAGCCAATATGGCGGGATTAGACTGAATAAGTGACGAAGTCTGCTTTGTTAAAATTGATTAAATAATTAAAAAGACATCCAGATCTATTCATTTTTATATTTCAGAAGTGGGATAGTCTGAATTTATCTTTCATAAAGGTTTGTTGTTGGTAAATATTCGCTCCAGCACTCGATATTGTAAAAGACACAAAGAAGAAGTGTTCGGTTTACGACTATATTTTTTTTAAATTATTGTAATTTTAAAGTACAGTGCAGATCTTACGTGTCATCTGTCACATTTATACACAATAGTTGGTATTTATATATTTACATAAAATGTCTGATCGTGGTTTAACACCCCATTTACCAACAAAAGGAGATGGTGGTATGGATCGTGCCAAGTCGTACCGTCCGAGCCGTAAACGATACCGTAGCGTTTCGGTCAGGTATTTTACTTCGGATTCAAATTCGTCATATACAGAATACTCGCGATCACCTACGGTGCAACGACATCGCCACCGTTGTTATCGCCGAACACCCTCTCGTGAACAACATACTACTCGTAAACCTCGTATTGAATCTGTATCACCTGTTCAAAATCGAACGAAACGCCGGCACCGCCGGAGTATCGAACGTGAAAGCACTCCGTACTATACTTACATTGAACGGTCGCGTCGCAAATCAAAGCACTCGCACAAACAGAAAAAAAATACGGCGTAGCATATCTAGTCATACATCCATTGAAAGTGCAGACTCTAAGCAAGCCTCTAACAATAATTTACTTCAACAATTAGTAAGTGCACTACAAGGTAGTAATTCGCGAGTCAATGCAGCCATGCACGTGCAAGGTGCACAAAGTATTATCACGGAATTTGATCCTGGTTCTAAAACACAACACATTAAAGATTGGCTCATAAAAATTAATGAATCAGCAGAAATGTATGGTTGGTCGGAACAACAAACTATTTTCTATGCTTTGCCAAAGTTAAAGGGCTTAGCAAAGAAATGGTATGATGGACTTACGAGTGTTAAATTTAGTTGGGCAGAGTGGCAGGAAAAGTTAATGAATACGTTTCCCTGCGACCAGAACTACGGAGACTTACTGTCTGAGATGTTAAACCGTAAAAGTAGACGTAACGAAACTCTTGTTGAGTATTACTACGACAAAATTATGCTCATTAATAGATGTCACCTTGTGGCACGACAGGCAGTGGATTGCTTAACTCACGGGATATATGATTATAACGTAAGAATGAATGTGCAAGGTGCACATTATGATAACCCGGAACAGGTCTTAAATTACTTTCGCTATATTACTGGTAACAAAACTGAACCACCACAGTTTCTTAAACGATTTAATACCGATATACGTGACAAAAGAAATGACGATAGCGTAAACAAATATCCAAACCAATCTATGCTGGGGCTAAAGAGTATAAATAATCACGACTATTCTATTAACAAACGAACCATGAACCACATAACATGTTACAACTGTGGCGAAGTTGGTCACACAGTTATGAAGTGTACGAAAGAAATACTAAGGTGCAATAAATGCAGACGCCATGGCCATAAAGATATAAATTGCAAATTACAAATTTATGGTAAACCAAACGCCACAAACAGCGAAGAAACTAATAACATATCAAAGAGGGTATTAAATATAGATGGAACAGTGATGGAGAGTAATCAAAAATATTTTAAGGATGTTAAAATTAACGATACAATAATAAAAGGCTATATTGACTTTGGGAGTGACTGCACTCTCTTGAGTGATAAAGTGTGTAAAGACTTAAATTTAAAACCTTCTTCAGACGAGTTGCCTATCTTACGGGGATTTGGTAATAGCGCCATATCTCCAATTGGTAAAGCACAAGTAAGAGTAAGAGTCGATTTTGTGGATATAGAATTAATAGCATATGTTGTTCCTTGTTCTTTATTGCCAGCTGAGGTACTCATAGGTCAATCTCTCACAGAACATCCCACTGTAAGAGTATTTAAAACTGATAAAGAATTGACGTTATACCAGATTACTGCTAACAAATCAAATTCGTTAGTATTATCGACTGTAGATAAATACACTATTAAAAATGATACAGTAATAGAGGCTGTTAGCGCGTCTCCATTTACAGGATTCGTGAGCATAGCATCGGAGATACAGCGATTCCATGATTCGCAATATTTAATCTTACCCGGAATTTATGCTATTACTAATGGTATCGCTCGTTTAGTTGTGATAAGTTTATGTCATATACCATGTTTCCTTAAGAAAGGTAAAATCGTAGCAAGAGGCGTAGGAATACCTAAAGAAATACTAGCCACCAACGATGAAAGCAGTTACGTGGTAAATGTGAGGCGTATAACCAACGATGTATCTTCAATTACCATGAATGATTTAAATATAGATCCAAATCTTGAACCTATGGCTAAGTCAAACCTCGTAGACCTGTTAAACTTGTACAGAGATTGTTTCGCTTTTACCACCAGTGAATTAGGAAGGACTTCTATTGTTGAAATGCGAATAAAATTAAATGTTGCTGCACCCGTTACCTATCGGCCTTACAGATTATCTCTTTCAGAAAGAGAAAAGGTTAACAGAATAATTAACGAACTTTTGTCCAATAACATTATAAGAGAATCTGATTCAGAGTATGCAAGTCCCATCATACTTGTTTCAAAGAAAGATGGTGACTGCCGACTTTGTGTCGATTACCGGGCATTAAATCGAAAAACCATTAAAGACAAATATCCGATGCCATTGATTGAAGACCAAATAGATAACCTGCAAGGCCAAAAGTACTTTACTACCTTGGATCTGTCACAGGGCTACCATCAGATCCCCATGTCAGATGATTCTAAACACCTTACTGCGTTTGTTACTCCAGATGGACACTTTGAATACAATCGAATGCCATTTGGATTAACAAATGCACCCGCAGTTTTTCAGAGGATGATCCATAAGCTACTAAACAAACACAAAATTCCGGGAGTTATGGCATATATGGATGATATTGTTATCGGGGCAAAGACAATTAGTGAAGGGATCGAAAAATTACATCAAGTTTTAAATATTTTGCGTGAAGCGAACTTAACCTTAAATTTAAAGAAATGCCATTTTTTCAAAACCACAATTGACTACTTGGGATTTGAAGTGTCAGAAAATGGAATTCGTCCTGGCACTCGGAAAACGGAAGCTGTATTGTCATTTCCAACACCTCGAAATCCCCATGAAATTCGACAGTTTATCGGGTTAGCTAGTTTCTTTAGAAAGTTCATCCGTAATTTTGCTACTATTGCCCGACCATTAACGTCTCTAACTAAAGCTAATACGCCATGGACTTGGGGGGGAAGATCAAATAAAATCTTTCCTTAAAATTAAAGAAATACTAACTGACAGGCCCGTATTAGCAATATACAACTCAACCTACTTAACCGAACTGCACACCGATGCAAGTCAAGTTGGAATAGGTGGTATGTTGTTGCAAAAGGAGAATGAGAAATCTCCGCTTCAGGCTGTCGCATATTACAGCCGACAGACTACGGTAGAAGAACAACATCTTCACTCTTATGAATTAGAAACTCTTGCGGTGGTGATGTCCTTAAATCGATTTCGTGTTTACTTGCTGGGAATTCAATTCAAGATAGTAACCGACTGCAATGCTTTGAGGACAGCATTAACCAAAAGGGATCTTGTACCAAGAATTGCGAGGTGGTGGCTTCTTGTCCAAGATTTTGATTTCTCGATTGAATATCGACCGGGTACGCAAATGCAACATGCAGACTCTTTGAGTCGTAATCCCTTGCCCGCCGTCGAGAGTGACTCTATAGATTTGCATGTACTTAATGTTGTACAAGACGAACATTCTTTATTAGCAGCGCAGTTAAGTGATCCCAAACTAAAACTTATAAAAGGGATACTCGATAAGAATTGCACTGAAGCTAAAGATATTAGGCATAACTATACATTGAAGGATGGTAAAATATACAGAAAAGTTGGCGATGACTTGAGATGGGCAGTACCACGAGATGCTCGCTGGAAAATCTGTCAGTTTTGTCATGATGACAGTGGACATTTTTCGTATGAGAAGACTTTAGAAAAGATGCGCAGAGATTACTGGTTCTCCGGTATGGCTCATTTTGTAAAGAAGTATGTACGCGCATGCATACCTTGCGCCTACGCTAAAGAACCATCTGGAAAGAAACAGGGTTTTCTGTATCCAATTTCGAAACCTAGTACACCGTTTGAATGTGTACATATAGATCATGTTGGGCCGTTTGTACGTAGTAAGACGGGAAATACTTACGTTCTAGGAATCATAGACGGGTTTTCTAAATTCATTGTACTACGTGCTGTTAGAAACACAAAGAGCAAGACTTCGATACAAGTGCTGCGTGAATTTATAGGATTATTTGGTTGTCCTAAAGTAATCATTTCAGATCGCGGAACAAGCTTCACCTCTGATGAGTTCAAGAAGTTTACGGGAAACTATAAAATTAAACATGTGAGGAACGCTGTTGCCACTCCACGTGCCAACGGACAAATTGAAAGATATAATCGGACAATATTGAGCTCCCTAACTGCCCTAAATATCGATAAGGATGATCGTGATTGGGACTGCGATTTAAATAAGGTGCAGTGGAGCTTAAATAACACTATAAACAAAGCCATTGGAAAGACACCAGCACAAGTTGTTTTCGGTAAAGACACTGTTAATAGTGCCGAAACTCATTTACACGAAATTTCTGAAAATTTAACACTAGACGAAAACATCGATGAGACTCGCAATCAAGTTTCCTCTCACATTTCTAAGCAGCAGGAAACAATGAAGGCTAGGTTTGACAAAAAGAGGTGTGTGGCTAATACATATAAGTTGGGAGATCTGGTTATGGTTGCCAAGAATGTACGTAATGTTGGCAACAGTAACAAACTCATTCCACCTTTTAGTGGCCCTTACAAGATAACAACGGTATTAGGGAATGATCGATATGAGGTTTGCAGCGTTGAAGGTTTTTCATCCCGAAAATATCGAAACGTTTATTCAGCCGATAAAATGAAACCTTGGATACGACTTGGCTCGATTCCCGGTTCTGATTCAGAAAATCAAGGATCTTATTCTGACAGTGACCAGTAGCTTGTAATAAGTTTCAATTATTCTAATTCATTAAGTTATGTATATATAAGTAATGTTATCAATAATAAATCACTTTGTTCTTATGTTGTACGTAAACCGACACTGTGTCCGACGGAATCTGGTATCGCACTCCGAGACAATAATGATTCGACACAGACATCATGAAGTTGGCAACTTGGTAGAGACCGAGGCACCCTGTGCGTGCACGCGGTATTTTTTTTTTTTTAAATAGGGTCGAGGCCGATACACCCTGTGTGTGTACGCGGTAGCCCACCAATTTAAAGTAAATGGACAGAGGCCGATACATCCTGTGTGTGTACGCGGTAGTCCACCAATTTAAAGTAAATGGGCAGAGGCCGATACATCCTGTGTGTGTACGCGGTAGCCCGTCAATTTAAAGTAAAGGGACAGAGGCCGATACACCCTGTGTGTGTACGCGGTAACCCACCGATTTAAAGTAAATGGAAAGAGGCCGATACAACCTGTGTGTGTACGCTGTAACCCACCGATTTAAAGTAAATGGACAGAGGCCGATACAACCTGTGTGTGTACGCTGTAACCCACCGATTTAAAGTAAATGGACAGAGGCCGATACAACCTGTGTGTGTTAGCTGTAACCCACCGATTTAAAGTAAATGGACAGAGGCTGATACAACCCTGTGTGTACGCGGTATTTCATTGATTAAATAAGGAGAGAGACCGATGTACCCTATGAGTACACGCAGTAACCCATCAAATAACGAAATCTGTGAACTGAGATCGATGCATTCTGTGTGTGCACGCGGTTAGCATCTACAACCGATTCCAAAGTTAAGCATGAGTGTACACCTGTAGTAATACTTCATTTGTCGAACTTATGCTGGGAAATTCTGTGTTTACAAATTGTAATATAACTAATATGTGAAGGATATTCCGTCAGTGCTGTGATAGTGCCAAAATGTAAATTATACCATATTAAATTTTTTAATATTATGTGTCACAATTGTAATGTATACTACTGTTAAGTTTTCTGATTATAGTTATATCTTAGGCTACATATAGAATTGAATGAGGGCATTCAATTAATAAGTTAGGATGGCCGAATTGACAGTTTATTTGGTAGTAATAACAAGTACATTTTTTTTCTTAGCAGATGAATTTATTTTATTTTTATTCGTATTAATTGCCAATTGTATTACGGCGATAACATGTATATTAAACATATTTTCTCAGATAGTTAAAATGAAAGTTCATATTGTATTTAAAATTTATTTAAAAAAAAAAAGTGTAAAAACTCACATAACATGATGTCAGACTGCCTGAGGACAGGCAGGAAAATCAGAATGGCCGATTGTTAGATTATTAAGTATTGTTGGATTACTAAGTATAAATATTTCTTTGTATGACAAGTTTCTAAACGATTAATGCTCATTTTTGGGATATTCTTTTATCATATACATTGTGCTATTTCCTGTATAAAAATAGTTGAGACTCAATTTTAATTCCTAACATTTAAGAATTATAAAAATAACTTCTTTACTAATAATAAATATTTTACAAGTAATTATATTCACATAATTAGTCACTCAAATAAAAAAAGTATTTATATTTTAAATGTTATTGTACCAGGGAACTAGCGAGCCAATATGGCGGGATTAGACTGAATAAGTGACGAAGTCTGCTTTGTTAAAATTGATTAAATAATTAAAAAGACATCCAGATCTATTCATTTTTATACAAGTGACCACGAAACTGCACGTCACTCGATATGTCGACGCCGAGGATTCCGATACTAGCTGAGGCAACAAGGGGAGTGCCTTGAAACTGAGGAGATACGAAAAAGGGGTTCTTTTTAGCGGTTAACGCGGAAATTTGTGTCTTCTGAGGGTTATACTGGACTAGATTTAGTCGCCCCCCAATCCGAGAGAGAGACTCGACTTCAGACACAAGTTTGTCCCGGTACTCGGAGACGTTTTCCCGAGAAATATTGGCACGGCCGGTGTACAGAGCATCACCAGTGCTGTCCTCTGCATAGCAATGAATGTTACGGGTTTGCAACATATCATTGATATACAGAAGAAACAGCGTTGCCGTTAGCACGCAGCCTTGTGGATCACCAGCGTTAATAGGCTTGTAATCGGAGCTTGCACCGTCACAACGAGCTTGATGCTCCGATCTGCAAGAAAGCTGGTGATCCAATTGCACAATTTCTCGGGAAGCCCATAGGAAGGGAGCTTCGAAAGAAGCGCTTTGTGCCAAACCCGATCAAAGGCCTTCGCAATGTCCAAACTAACGGCCAATGCCTCCCCCTTGGACTCTACTGCCTCCGCCCATCTATGAGTTAGGTAGACCAGAATATGACCAGCTGATCGACCACCGCGAAAACCGTATTGGTGGTCACTAATCAGCTGGTGATCTTCAAGGTACCTCATGAGCTGGCAATTTACAATGGACTCCATTGTTTTGGAGAACAAGGAGGTGATGGCGATAAACCTGTAGTTGGACGGGCCTGCGCGGTCGCCTTTTTTAGGGATCGGGTGGACGAAAGTCGTCTTCCATGATTTTGGGACTACGTTAGGGAGTAGGAGTACCAAAAAGACGCGATAAAACCGGTGCCAACTCTGGAGCACACGGCCTGAGCACAATTGGCGGGAATCCGTCAGGCCCACTCGACTTGTGGATGTCCAGGGAGAGGAGTGCTTTGCGAACCGAGCGCTGTGTGAACTACACTTCTGGCGTGGAGCACTCACACCGCGGGATGGGCGGCGGCGTACTCCCCCCGTCATCGAAAGTAGAGTTGGACGCAAAGAAGGAGCCTAGCAGATCGGCTTTCTCCTTTGTGATATGGGCCAGTGAGCCGTCCTCCCTGTGCAGAGATGGAAGAGATGGCTGACAGAGATTGCCCTGGACAGCCGTGGCGAGAGACCAAAATGCACGGGTTCCAGAACGAAGGCGAACTAGTTTCTCCCCAATTCTGCCTATGTGCTCTGACTTTGCCTTGGAAATGACTCTTTTGAAGGACCTGGTGGCGGAATTATACTTGTTTTTAAGAGCGCTGGTGTTTACATCCCGAGATGCTATGCGTAGCCAGGCCCGGTAGCACTCCTGCTTATAGCGTGATGCTATTTTACAGGAGCGACCATACCATGGCTGGGATCTGCCTCCGATGGGCACCACAGAGGACGGAATAAAAGTATATGAAGTAAGGACAGAATCAGCAACAACGCTAGGATCGTCCGACGAGAAGCAAACCCGCCCCCAAGGATAGGATGCAAAAAAAGACCGCATAACATCCCAATCGGCCGACCTATAGTGCCAAATATGGCGGCAGCCTGCAGAATGCAACCGCGATGTTAATGTGACAGGCTCCACACTCCGGACAAGGCAATGATCCGACAAGCCTAAAGGGGCGGCGAAGGAAACCTGATATCCGTCCGGATGAGAGGTCAGCAGAAGCTCCAACAAGGAAGATGCATGATCTTTCACATCTGGAATCCGCGTAGGCGCACTAACCAGTTGTGTCAGACCATATGCCAAAGCAAAGTCATAAAAAGATCCGCAGTAACCAGTTGTGTCAGACCATATGCCAAAGCAGTCACAAAAAGATCTCCCCGCATGATCGCTTAAACGTGAAACGAGCCATTTGGCGTGGTGGGCGTTAAAATCGCCAAGGATTACGATCTCTGCGGATGGGATCTGCTGTAGCACGAAATATGTAGCCATTTGGACGTGGTCAAGGAGTCGGTCTGTCTCGGTATTACCGCTACGGGACTTATAGAGGCACCCGTAGAAGCGGGGATGTTCGTCGCTGGAAGAGATGACTGAAAGAAGTTCCCTTGGACAGCCTTGGCGAGAGACCAGAATTTACGGGTTCCCGAAAGAAGGCGAACTAGCTTCTCGCCAATTCTGCCGATGTGCTCAGACCTTGCCTCGGCAAGAACTCTTTTGAAGGACCTGGAGGCGGAATTATACTTCTTTTTTAGAGCGCTGTTGTTTACATCCCGGGACGTTGATGCGTCAGCCCAGGCTTGGTAGCACTCCTGCTTATAGCATGATGCTATTTTACAGGAGCGACCAAACCGTGACTGAGATTTGCCTCCGATGGGAACCACAGAGGAAGGAATAAAAAGTTCCATACCCTGAAGTACCACATCAGCGACAGAATCGTCCGGCGAGAAGCAAACCCGCCCTTCAATCATGCTTATTTCGTAAGTTTTGCTACGATAGCGATCTGACTATGCCGATATTAAAGTTATCGATAAAATTTTATTTGTTTCCTAAATCCCTAACATATGAAAATGTGCAAATAATGGGTCCGTCATCTAACTTTTTTTTTTCCAACTAGTGCTTATTTCGTGAATGGCAACACTTAGCTCATGTCTAATTTGACAGATAATTAGTTTTGGGGTATGTTCCGAAATACAACGCAGTGTACTGTCCAATGCAAATGACGTCATGAATCGACGCTGTCACGCGGTGATTCGTTCCAAAACATTGGACCGTAGACAGAGCATGCTAGCATTCTCTGTCTACGCATTGGACAGTATATGAAGTCATACTTTTGCGCCATTTGGAAAAGTGTTGGCGATTATTTTGTCATTTTGTGCTACAAAAATCATTATATCCTCCTAATGGATATACCATCAATTATTCTATAATTTTTTGTATTTGAATAAATAGAAACAAATTCTGGCATGCTTCATTCGGCAAACACACAATTTAAAAATTGTTTTATTATGGCCGGATATCCGACACAATATGGCGGCGGCACGCTAGTACAATAAAGTGTCAAGTTTTGCATTGGACAGTACCTCTAGTATATATACCACAGAGTACCTTTGTATAAACTGAAATAGAGACCAATCTTCGACCTATAAAATGGCAATGCATAACTAGCGCCTCTGGTATCCAAAGTTAGCAACTTTATTGTAATATCTATAAATATAAGCTTATATATACGCACACGCCGTTTATATATATATATATATATATATATATATATATATATATATATATATATATATATATATATATATATATATTGTAGCACCTACGTATAAATATTATTGTTCTCATCATAGATATTAATAATTAAAAGCAAAATAAATAAAACTAACATTATATTTACAGGATTTATTAAAAAACAGCACACAAATACAATAATAGTTATGACAATAATAAATATCAGTACATTTATTCAACTTAAATATAGCAATTAATGAACAGCCTAAAACAAAGATAAGAACTAAATTTAAAACATTAAATAATGTAAATCTGCCCTCAACTTCTTATATTATAATATGTATTTAAAATGCGTCAAGAATAAAATTGAGATCGTTTGCAATTGAAATAAATTTGAAACCAATTGCTAAAACAATTCTACATTATTGCTCCATTAAATTGAGACGAAGATACTCGGCCGAATATGCGGCTAAATCACCGAATATTCGTTTAAATGGTACTAAAAATGTCCACTTGAATTGTACGAATTGAGTAATGTCATGTCTTTCATAATTTTACTATTGAAAGTATATTTTATTTATGGGTTAAGTCTACTTGAAATGTTATGTTTTCGAGGTACTTTAGATTTATTTCCGATTATAGCAAATAGAAAGTTTGATAAAATGTTTTTGGAATCAAACAAAGAAAACATTAAATTAAATTAGTACTTACTTAATAATTGGTTAGTTACAGAGGTGATCCCGTTGAATAATGTTCGGCCGAATATTCTGTTCGGTAAAAGTTTTACTGAACTTTCGGCCGAATATTCGTATTCGGTGACAACCATATTCGGCCTATATCAAATTAAAATCAAATCCAATCTTGAATATTTGTTTTTCTTAATCTTTTTAATTATTAAATTGAAATGATAGTAAAATTTAGGTCCTTTGGAATTGCGGCGATTTATAATTTTTGAAATGAATTTTAAACCAATTGCCAATCAAATAAGCAATTCTGCATATTGCTCCATTAAAATCGAATCGAATATTGACAAAAACAAATATTCAAGCAATAATATTTATATAATAATGAATATTTGAAAACAAATATTAAAGCAGTATGCTAGCAATGAAGACGTCTTAAACTCACATTATATAATGACTTATATCAAATAATTTAAAGCTCAAAATAAGTTATGCTTCTTTGCATTATTTCTAACACTTTTTTGAATAAAATATGTAATACAAAAAATTATGCGCTGTATGCCCTGTAGTGTAATAAGTCGTGACGGCGTAAGAGAACTGCCATTAACTGAGTCGAAAATATTATCCATAAAAGCAGCAGATCAGCATCTTCGTACTCTTCTCGAAGGATACCCTTTGTCTTTTTCTTGTCTCCCAATGCTCCTCCTTAAAATTAGAAATTAAAAAAAATTATCAACCAGTTTTGTTTAAAAAACGAAAGAAAAGAAACAATTATTACAACACCCCACAAACATCATTAAGTATTTATAAGTGGTTGCGAATTGACTTTCCCGAATCTAATAATTTTAAATTTATTGACCAATAATTTAATGTAAATTTTGGTACCTATCTAAATTCTTTAAATTTGTTATTTTACGTTCATGCACAAAATAGTTCATAGGGTGCACTTTAATGCCATAGGGAATTCTATCAGTCAACTATTAAGCTAAACAGAGGAACATATAAGAGGTGGTGGAGCAATAATCAAGAAGGGCTTTTTTATAGGATAGGGTGACAAACGAGCACACAGTCCACCTGATGGTAAGTGGTTGCTGTGGCCCATAGACATCCACATCTATCCTCGATTACAAATAAAAATGCAGACGCGTTGTCACCCGTGAGGACTAAGATGAAATGCCTCGTTTCCAGTAAAAAGGGTCTCCGGTTCTCTACACTCATCATACGAAACAGTAGCATTAAGCTACTATTTTACGCTGGTATTCTGTGAGAGCGTGGTCCTTCCTGGACTACTGATATAACTGCAGCATGGCTCTACCACGTAAAAAAGGGCTGATAAAATACTAGCAATGATATTATCATTACTAATATTCCCCTTAACCACCAGCTTAAAATGCTTGTGCTAGGGACGGTTCACGAGAGTAATCGAATAGCGGACTCGATTTCACGACCTTTTGAGCTCGCGGCCCGTACCCTGCCATTAGGCTAACGTAATGATACCAATGATTTCAAAATGAAGGATTCTTCATACAAAAAAAAGTAGCGCATCTGTCATAATACAAACGTTATAACACGACGTAACCAGGGTCGGATTTCGTAGTATAATTATCCTATTTATACCATTATTTCATAATGTGCAGTATGCAGTATCTTAATAATACTAGGCAAATTGCAATTCGTCATCGCACATGTGTAAACATTGTTTATGAGTCTTATCCTATCCATTTTTACCAGAAGCTTGATGACGGCAGCAGCTTCTCTCAGTTTGTGTGTCGAAATGAAAACAGAATTTTAAAATATTTTATGAATACGATGTTCAGTTTCAATTATGTAGGTATCGTTTCTTTTGTGTTCTTTTCGTTTTACCCTTACTGAATATAAAACATATTAGGTATTAGGTAAGTTCTTAAGACAAAAATAAAACAGAAATAATAATAAAACCAAAAATCAAAACATATAAAATCACTAGCCACGTGACGTCAAAAATTTGGCAAAAAAAAAACAATAAAACGTCAAACTTGGTATAATTTTGGACAAATAGTATAACTTTATTTTCCCTGTACAAAATTAATTAAATTACACACTTCTGTAATTATCTTCCATGTTCATTTTGTATTTCTTTGATTTTTTATTAATTTATTTTTATAATATTCTTTTTTTCAGATTTTTAATAATTTTGTTACACATGTTTCTCATATAAGTACTTAATCTTTAGTTCTTCATTATCCGGTAACTTTTTAGTTTTCATATGTAGTTTATCTCTTTTCCTTACATATAAATATTGTCTATGTCAGAACAAATATGAAATATATATCATATTATCAAATATTAAATATAAATAGTTATCATCTCTCAATCAAAATAAATCATACCTAAAAACATTTCAGCCCTTTTCTTTATAACTACAGGATTAGTTGATATCACAGGATCTTGCATTGGAGTAACTGGATCTGAAACATTAGTTAATTTTCTTTCAGCAACATGCTTCACTTTTATAATTATTCCTTTGCTACTTTATATCATTGTAATACTTTTAGCCATGATTTTACACAGGCGTTTGTGACAAATGAGCACACAATCAAACTGATGGTAATTTGATGCTGTACCTATAGATATCTACATTTAAATTCAATTAAAAATTAAAATGCAGATGCGTTGCCACCCCTGAAGACTATGATAGAATACCTCATTTCCAGTAAAACCTAAACACCATACAAAACTCACCCGCATTAAGCAGCGTGGCTCTACCACATATAAGTTATAAGAACTTCATTAAAAACATTGAATTATAATTACAATCATAGAAACACATTAAATATACAGAGTAATTCAAAATTTTTGCATTATAAAAAAAGTTTATATCTTATGTTCAAGAGCCGTGGTAGCTCAGATGGTTAGAGCTCGCTGTAAATTTCACAATACGCGAGCAAACCGAGTTCGATCCCCGCCGGCACCAATGAAATTGTTAATTGCAATTTTAAGTGCTGATTTACCACGTGCTCGGCGGTGAAGAAAAACATCATGATGAAACCTGCATGTCTGAGATATAAAAAAAATTATTTCGAAGACATGTGAAGTTCGCCAACACGATTTATTTCGACGCATATTACGACGCATTGGGGCAGCGCGGCGGACTATTTCCTGCCCTAAAACCCTCTCAGAAATGAGTGGAGGCCTGTGCCCAGCAGTGGGACGTATATAGGCTGTAACTTTACTTTACTTTTTATGTTCATTAAATTGAAACTGTTAAAAAATGGCATCATAAGTCAGACTAACCAAGATTTTCTTTGTGAGAAGTATTTCCTTCCATTTTTGTGTATAATCGATGTACCGAACGTTCAGAGTAATGACCTGAAATGAAATTCATAAATCAATATCAAAAGAAGACAAGGAAAGATTTAAAGAAATAACCAAACTAAATATATCACTGTAGGTTAGGAGAAATGGGTGTTTCTCAGTGGATTGAATAGTAAATCCCACGACAATGTAGTGTTAAGTTTAGAGTATGTTTCCTCTCATTACCATCTTTACCAACATTACACGGCGACCCTGCCAGACAATGCGCTGCGACAATGCAAGTGCACTGTCGCAGTCTGAATAATTATTAAACTGTTAAATAAAAAAAAAAGAATTTAACTGTAATTTACTGGAATTGACACAATTATACTGGATATGATGAAAAGGAAAATTAAGAGAGACCACATTCACAATCTAGCTTGTACACACCTGCATCTTGTAGAGGAATATAACATTTGATGGATGGTAAAAATTGATCAATCTTCTTCGGCGGCTTGTAATTTTTTAATGAAAGCTCCCTTCAAGATGTAACCAACCTTGTCTGTGACTCCTCCGAAATACGGCAGTACAGCAGGCGGGCGCTCGACTGTGGCCGGCTTCACTCGGCGCGGGACCCGAAGCTTGTTTGTCTTGCAACACTTGCTTGACATGCTGAAGCTCGGCGGCCATATGTTTTCTGTCACAGATCCCACGTGCTCTCTGAAACAAATATTTACACACGGTAGCTAACTTTTGGGAATTAAAAATAAGTTAAAATAGTTGATTAAACGCGATAAAATCCGTATATATAGTTTTTATTCAATGTGTAGTGTTCGCGTAAATTTAAGAAATCATTATGCTTCTTTGTATTATTTCTAACACATTTTTTTAAATAAAATAAATATTAGAAATAATAATGTGCTGTATTTTACTCTGTAATGTAATGACGGCGTAAGAGAATTCACTACTCAATATCATCCTGTGCATAGATTACTGTATATATGCTAGAGATTCCGTGTGTCGTAAGAAGCGACAGAGATAAACTAAAACATGAGATGTGTAGCAGCCTCTTCAGAAAAAAAAAACGCTGCGGTTGCCAACCCCGCCTGTTATACTGACAAATATTCCCATAATATCACCAATCTTTAGCAATGGACTTACGATTATAAAATGTGCTTAAAAATAAATTGATTAATATTGTAATAATGCATTCTTTTCATAGTATCTAACCTATTTAGCAATGATATATCTGCTTATTATAAAAAATGTAAAAAAAATTATGATTCTTTATTCTTACTTTTATAACTCGGTAGTTCAATTAAAGCGTATCTATTATTACAAATCATTGATTAGTTTAAAACGAACGAATAAATAAAATTTGTAACAATAATTAAATATTTAACTCTTTTTGGTAAAAACAAGAGTAATTATTTCTTTCTTTTAAAAAGTTTACTTCTTAACTTTTTGGCTTTAATTTGGAAAAAGTTCTCATCATCATCTACTTCTTTTCTCCCAGTCAATATTCTATTAATATTTTTACAACTATTAAAAATCAGACAACGTATCACAATATTAATCAAATAATCAACTAATTTATTTTTATGCACATTACATTTCATAAAATCAAAATCAATTAAAGTATATATGCTTGTTTTTATAATTTCTTTTAGCTGATCATTTTCAAAATTGTCTTTTGAAATATGATTGATTATATCCTGCATATTTGAAATTGATTGAATCAAATCATTACTGGGAGTACAAAGCCATCGTCTACCCGCATATTCTCTGTATTTTATGTATTCTATTTCTTCTTCAGAAGTAAGGTCATATTTACAGTTAACACAATGTTTAAAAACTTGAGTTTTTGCTTTTTTTAAGAAATATCCACTAACATATTGTAATGGCGCAATTATACGGGGGTTGTTTAGTTTCAATGTAATTGGTGTGAAGTTTATTTCTAAAATTTTTGTGAAATCAAAAGTGCAGGTTGACGATGCCTCTGAGTTTTCATTAATGATGAGAGTATGCAAGGCATTACAATAATCGAGCTCGCAGTTTTTACCATGAGTGTGGACACTAGTTAAATTATTAATCAAAAGTGTAGTAAAAGCTGACTCAATTGGTCACAAGTTGGATTAATATTGCGGCACCCATGGCTTCTAACCGCACCAAAGAAATTTTCCAGTGGGTCCTGATTTAGATGACGCAACCACACTGATGTAATACCATGATCAATTTCCAATTTTTTTAATAAAACTTCGATCCCTTCTAGTGTCCACACCCAATTTGTCACAGTTGGAATAGATTCTTCCCTCCCAGTGGAAGATATAAATTTCATAGACGCAAAAACTTTTTTTGGCATCCATCCATGTTTTGTGATGTATGGAATGACGTGTTGCAGCTCCAAGTAGAGGTTTAGCATGTCTTTTCTTTTTAAAACTGCCATTAATTGAGTCGAAAATATTATCCATGAAAAGCAGCAGATCAGCCGTGTCTTTGCACTCTTCTGGAAGTATGCCCTTATCTGTGAAACAAATGTTCATTTGGATTAACAAGAACAATAAAACATTCATACAAGATATATGAACTAAATACATTGACTATACCTGCTAGGTATCCCATATTTGATGATACAGTGCGACTGAAAATCTGTGAAGCATATTTGACTTTCATTTTGTTTAATTTTTCTGGGTTAATATGGGCTTCTGTTAGTTTTGGAATTAGTCGTATTCCTTTATACCCCGGATCTTCTTTGTATAAAAGTTGTAAATGAGACCATTTGGCGGTTTTGGTCACGCCATCTACGGTGAAATTTAAATTTTTGGTTAATAAATTATTTCTTATGCCTTTAAGAAGATGTGGAGGGTCATACAGAGGAATAATCTCAGTATTATTTATCAACATAATATTATCTTTAGGAGTTTCCCCTCTTCTCAAATAATTACCCCTAGTTTCATTCATCAAAAGTTTTATAGCCTGTCTATTATTTGTGCCTTGGTCGCATACTGTAGCCACCACAATTAATCCTGCTTTTTGTATCTCTGTTATTACTTCTTTTATTTGATTCGCTAATTCTGGTCCTTTTGTTGCACTTGACGAAAACGTATAAGACACAGCTTGTTTATAATTGTGGATCAGCCCACGAATCATGAAAACTTGGGCATGATCTGCATACTCTGGCTTTCGTTGCTGTCCATTATCAACAAACCCTATTACTTTATTTTTTCTCTCATTAAATGTAACATGAGCTTTCAACATCATTTCATCAAATAACAGAATACATAATTTTTGTTCTGTGTTCATAGTTTGTGCTTTATTTTTTAACTAGGAAAAAATATTTTTATTAAGTCCTGGTTGGAGATTACTCCTCTGTATGAGTTTAATGAGAGTTTGAGGGGCAGGCAAAATAAATATTTTTCTAAAAAACCGATATCCTTTGGGGCTTTGCTTGAATATTGACAAAGCAGCAATCTTCTCTGGCAGGGTAAATCGTCGTCCTTTTTTCTTGTTTCTTATTTTCTCGCCACTGTAACTGCATTAAAATTTTCGCAGTACTGGAACAATTGTCTAAAACTTTTAAAACTGCAGGATTTGTTGCAAACTTTTTTTGCTGCTTTTATTTGAGCTTTCTGTTTCGCAATTATATTTTTCATTTTACTGATTTTTATTTTAGATGCTATAATTTGCTTAAGCAGCTCTTTTTCAACCTTGGTCTGAAATACCCTTTTGGTCTTTTTCTTGACTGCTAATGTTCCTCCTTAAAAATTAGAAATAAATAAATATATCAACTGGTTTTGTTTAAGAAAGAAACATTTATTGCAACACGCCACAAACATCATTAAGTATTTATTAGTTGTGTTGCAAATTGACCTTCTTGAATCAAATATTTTTAAATTTAGTGACCAATACTTTAATGGCAATTTTTGTACCTTTTTTTTTTTTTTAATTTATTTTCTTCCAATTATACAATAAACGTTTTTAACATTTTTTATCTGCCAAACTGCATTACAGTTTGTCGGCAGTAGTTCTCGTCTTACATGCTTATGTTTATACATATAATCTGAAGTATAATTTCTTATACATATACTAATATCTCCCAAAATCTATTTTATTATTTTATCTATACATATTTAGTACAAAGTTTGTTATGAGGTCCACATCAGCCAAATATCAAAATTGGTTCATTATTTTACCTATACCATTGTCTAATGTAAAAAAAAAGTAAAGTTGCAGCCTATATATACGTCCCACTGCTGGGCTCTGGCCTCCCTCTCATTTCTGAGAGGGTTTAGGGCAAGGAAGTGTCCGCCGCGCTGCCCAAATGCGTGTTGACGAACTTCACATGTCTTCGAAATATTTTTTTTGCTTATTCCTCAGACATGCAGGTTTCTTCACGATGTTTTCCTTCACCGCCGAGCACGTGGTAAATCAGCACTTAAAATTGCAATTAACAATTTCATTGGTGCCGGCGGGGATCGAACCCCAGTTACTCCACTGAGCACCACAACAGCGTTAACCACTGAGCTACCACGGCTCTGGCTCTTGTCTAATGTAAATTCTTTAAATTAGTTAGGTATTTATTTTACGTTCATGCACAAAATAGTTCATATGGCGGATACCGGATTACAAACGCAAAAAAAAATAATACAAATAAATATTAAATATTATCTGTCAGAACAAATATCAAATATGATATATAAATATCTCTCTAACTCTCAATCAAAATAAACCATACCTAAAACCATTTCAGCCCTTTTCTTTATAACTACAGGATTTGTTGATATCACAGGTGCTTGCATCGCAGTAACCGGATCTGAAAAATTAGTTAATTTTCTTTCACTTCTATAATTATTCCTTTGCTACTTTATATTAATGTAATAGTTTAGCCACGATTTTACACAGGCGCTTGTGACAAATGAGCACACAATCGACCTGATGGTAAGTGGATGTTGTAGCCCATAGACATCTACATTTATCCTTAATTAAAAAATCAAAATGCAATGTCGTTGTCAAATTGTTGTTGTGCGTAGGACTAAGATGGAATGCCTCATTTCCAGTAAAAAAGGGGACTCCTGGGATGATAATATCTCATATAATAGTTCGATCCTATACCTATCAATTTTGTAAACGCGTCCTTAAAAATCTTGATTATGAAGATGTAGAAAACATGTTAAATGGTTTATGGTAAACACACACACACAAACACGCAAGCGCGTGCAAACATGCACACATGCGTACACGCACAAACTCATACACACACTCACACACGCACACTGCCGCACACACACGCATACACATGCGTTCACACGAACACACATGAACGCACGTACACCCACACGCACACATAAACTCACACACCCACATGCGCAAGCACATGCTCACATCCGCGCACACACACACACACACACACACACACACACACACAAACACGCACTCAGGCGAATACCTTGTCGTTGTCGAGTTATTCGTCAAAAAAGTCGTTTATTTCGACCATAAGGATCATAGATGTTAGTAATAATACAAATCTTAAAACTAATTTTAGTTAAACTTGAAACTATTAACTTAATTTTAAAACTATTTATTTAAAACTATATTTAAGACAGGTCCAATTAGTCAGCACGTACACCATATGACAATGGTTCAGGTAATGACCTCAAACCTGTCAGAAAATGCCCTCAGGATACCATTAGAACTGGCCCGCACCCTACGCACCAGGGATCTGCATCGTTTACGCATGGTGGTGTAGAAACAATCCACACGCGCATCCACAAACAAACCCGGCGCATTACAGTAACGAGGCAGACCCAACAGCACCTTGAATGCTTTATTGTATTGAACACGCATTTAATCTGTAGCTTGTACCGCCAAAGATACGAAACGGCAACGTCGCGGCTGCTTTCAGCCAATCCGATCGTTTGTCTTATCATTTTCTGTGCTCTGATTGGCTCATTTAAATCGGATCAACATTTTCCGTAACCATCGCAAGGTGGATTTGTATATCGGATCAACTTCGGCATACAACACACACACACACACACATATATATATATATATATATATATACATACACATATATATATATATATATATATATCTATATATATATATATATATATCTATATATATATATATATATATACATACACATATATATATATATATATTCTATATATATATATATCTATATATATATATATATATATATATATATATATATATATATATATATATATATATATATATTTGTATTATAATAAAAGTTTATATCTTATGTTCAATAAATTGAAACTGTTAATAAATGCCATCAAAATTCTGACTGACCAAGATTTTCTTTGTGAGATGTATTTCCTTCCATTTTTGTGTATAATCGATGTACCGAACGTTCAGAGTAATGACCTGAAATGAAATTCATAAATCAATATCAAAAGAAGACAAGGAAAGATTTAAAGAAATAACCAAACTAAATATATCACTGTAGGTTAGGAGAAATGGGTGTTTCTCAGTGGATTGAATAGTAAATCCCACGACAATGTAGTGTTAAGTTTAGAATATGAGTTGTTTAATTAAAGTAATAGACGGATCAATGTGTCTCCTCTCGTTAACATCTTTACCAACATTACATGGCGACCCTGCCAGGCAATGCGCTGCAAATATTCAAGTGCACAGTCACAGCTGCATAGTTATTTAATTGTTAAATTGAAAAAGAATTTAACTGTAATTTACTTTGTGCAGTATACAGGTTATTGTTTAAAGAGTAGCTAAATTTTAAATTAAGTTCAAATATATAAATGATAAACCATTATTGCAGTTTTTGTAAATATGAGCAAGTAAGGCTTCTAATTTTATTTGCATCTATCCCAAATTGAACGTGATTTATGGGACACCATGTTTTTGTCTACAGATTGACCCTTATAAATGAGTGCGTGCACAGTAATATCAGTTAAAATAATGCATTACCACGCTTTTTGAATTTAAAAGATAAAAACAGAGGAGTGTTATAAATTAAACATTTGTATCTGTGTGTCCGTCTAAAGCATCATAGTGGCCAAACAGATGGAATATAATTTAGCTTTTTTTGTTGACAGGTGACTTGATCAAGAGATAAGCCGTTCAGCCATCTGAAGGCAATCATCTCAGATTGACCCTTATAAATGAGTGCGTGCACAGTAATATCAGTTAAAATAATGCATTACCACGCTTTTTGAATTTAAAAGATAAAAACAGAGGGGTGTTATAAATTAAACATTTGTATCTGTGTGTCCGTCTAAAGCATCATAGTGGCCAAACAGATGGAATATAATTTAGCTTTTTTTGTTGACAGGTGACTTGATCAAGAGATAAGCCGTTCAGCCATCTGAAGGCAATCATCTCTTTTATTAGTTTTGAGGTTTATTAAAATTTTATTAAAGTTATTTAACATGTACATAAGTTTTATAAATTTTATGTTAGATTATTCCATTATATTTGTAGAGATTTTATTGTGTTTAATTTTATGGATTTTTAGTTATCATATAACAATATATAGTATATATTTTAGACTCTTAGTTAAGTCAATCCAAATTTAGGAACTTCTGTATCATCTCAACCCTTTCTACTGGAAACTTCTTTCTTTTTTTTTAGTTAAATAAATTAACATTTTTTCATATGTATATTAAGTCCCCTTGAAAAGGTCACATACTATGTTCAGCTGTGGACTTGTGATGTGCTGTAATCATGATAATACATATATGATCATATATATCAGTACCTGTTGATGTTGACGGTTCTGCTAGGTTCAAAATTTCTTTCATGGGTTTTCTTTTCATAACTGCTGGTTTATTTGATAATGCAGCTAAAAGAAAATAATAGGATTAACTTTGAAATTATTTATATATATGGCAATAAAAAACAGGCCCAGTATCTGTGATGACTTGCAAAAAGTATAATTTCACAATATAATAATAATATATAACATTATTTAATGAAAAAAGTAGAAAAAGTGGGGTGATAAAACATTGCCAACTTCACATTTATGAAAACTAGGCTTAATTATCATATCCTCATCCTTCTGTCAACCGGAATCGCTACATGTATTATCCTTTTAAGCTCTATAGTGCATATAAGTAGTATTTCATTTTATTCTATTTATTTAATGAATGAATCATTGTAAAAATTAATGCTATGTAGGTACCTACTCAATTAGACATATTTTACAATACATGTCATTGATAATATACTGTCCTGAATAATTCTATAACATACTTTTTCTGTAATCTATAAAGACAAACCTGGCATATTCAAAGTTGGCACAGCAATGTTACTAATTCTGTTATTTCTGCATTGAAATTTTTCTTCAAAATGTGAGTGACACACACGGCGATACTTGAATATGTGCATATTTTCGAGGCCTAGTATATCACCGCCAATTGCATAAATCCATACCCTAAGTCGTTCACTTTCCTTTTCTGGGTTTGGAAATCTGTGAAGAACTAGCTTGCCTAAAATATTTACAAGATACATTTAAAAAAGTCATACTTATGTGTTAAAGCCTAAGACAAATAATGCCCTTGATGCAAGTTGTTTGGAGACGAGATGACTTACCCTTACTGTCTTTACATCCGGGGACACAGCAACGCTTATCTGACATAATTATTTAAATTATTTATTCTATGTAACAATGGAGACAAGATATCACAAAAAAACAAATCGTTGGAAATGAAGTTGTAAGAATAATAGGTAGCTCAATTCAACGTAAATAATATAATAGATAAAATAAAACAAAAAAAAATAACATAAAAACACTTTCATAAAATAGGAGCAACTCCACCAAATACAATAAAATATTAGTTATTCGCAACTCCAATATCGAGAAACAATGAAACAAGTAGCGGGAAACGTGAATAAAACTATTCCATAATGGCAGGTTGTTGTGCTGCCAGATTCAGTTTCAAAAAAATATCAAAAACATCTAGTTACTGGATTTCTTAATGAATAGTTTTACGAAAGCATATGTAAGCAGTATTTATTTATAAGAAAATTTCAAAAATTTTCATTACAGATTTTATATTAATGTTAAACAAAAGCAAATATCTTAATTTCTGTTACACTTATTTTCTACTAAATAGAACTATTTTTTTTAAAGATTTTGTAAAGCTACCTGATAGATGAGACATACTAGATGTCGCCACTACCTACGTAGTGGCGACATCTAGTATGTGATGAACGAATTATTCGCTTGAAATTTCGAACAGTGTCACCTATTATTGTAAGTTGGAATAAATACGATTTTATAATACGACTAAAATAAAAAGTAGTCAATAGATATGGTTTTAAATAGTTTACTAAGTGCGTCTTAATTTTGCATAATAGCATTTCGTAGGTTTCCAAGTTTTATGTTCTAAGATTGTAGAGCCTGATATATACAGTAATCTATGGACAGTACACTGCGTTGTATTTCGGAACATACCCTTGTTTTATCCTACGCTTATACAACGCTGGGAAATATTGCGACATTGCTTTGAAAATCATGGTAACGTTGCAGAATGTGTGCGAAAATTGCGTACGGATTTTGGAAGAAATGAAGCACCGTCAGCTCCGTATGTTCGTTACCTTGTGAAAAAAGTGAAAAAAACTGGCATCCTCATCGATAAACCAACGCGTGAAAAGCCAAAAACAATGCGTACACCCGAGAATATTGCTGTTGTGGCCGAAAGTGTGCGTGAAACGCTATCAACATCAGTTCACCGTCGTTCTCAACAATTGGACATTTCGGAGACATCATTGCGACGAATTTTGCGTAAAGACCTTGGTATGACGCCGTACAAAATCCAATTGGTTCAGGAGTTGAAGCCAACTGACCATCCAATGCGTTTTCGCTTCGCTAAGTGGGCTTGCGATCGACTTGCAGAAGATGCGGATTTTGCCAAAAAAAATCTTTTCAGATGAAGCTCATTTCAAACTTGGCGGGTATGTAAACAAGCAGAATTGTCGCATTTAGGGCACAGAAAACCCGCACGCATTCATCGAAAAGCCGGTGCACCCAAAACGAGTCACTGTTTGGTGCGGATTTTGGTCCAGAGGCATAATTGGGCCATTTTTTTTCGAAAATGAGCAAGGTGTCGCAGTTACAGTCAATGGCGATCGTTATCGGGCCATGTTAAACGAATTTTTGTTCACAGAAATTGAAGAGGAGGATATTGGCAACATTTGGTTTCAACAGGACGGCGCAACGTGCTACACAGCCGACGCTACACTTGATGTTTTGCGCCCTGTTTTTGAAAATCGCATTATCAGCCGCAGAGCTGATGTCGTTTGGCCACCTCGGAGCTGTGATTTGATACCGTTGGACTATTATTTGTGGGGTGCCGTCAAAGATAAGTGTTACGCCGACAAGCCAGACACAATTGACACTTTAAAGGACAATATTCGTGAAGCCATTGGTGAAATACAGCTGCACACAAGAATGAAATTATTTTCCATCATTAACTGGAAGGATTGTACTTTCAAATAAAAAAAGAAATTTGAAAAACTAGTAGTTTTTTTTAATAGCATTTTTTAAAAAAGAAGTTATTTGACGGACCCTTTATCAAATGTCTATGAAAATATACGAAATTATAGGGTTTGATACAGTCACCCAGTGAATGAATATTTTTCCTTGGGTTACCAACCAAAGAAGTAACCAGAGAAGTAAGTAGTTTATTATTACCCATAGCTTTTGGAAAGAAGCTGAAAAAAGTGATCTTCATATCTTCGAATTCATCAACCTATAAAAAAAATGTGTTATTTTTAAGGTCAATAAACAATCGCAAAGTTATTGTTCTTTATAATTCTTGTTTCCATTGCAAAAATGATAATTTAGCTCACTGTTAATAAATTTCCATCAGACAACTAATTTTATTTGGGCTATATAAATTGCAGGGATATACTTAGTATATCAATCCAATTTCCAATTCTTTTATCATTTTATTCATTTTGTCATATATTTTCTCATACTTACGAATATCGATTAGTCAGATCACGTTCGTCTGTCTGCCACTAGCTGGCACTTGTAGTAAGTAGCAAATGACTAGAATACTTAGCCTTGTATTTCTTATTTATTCCATGAGAATAATGTAATTTTTAATAAAAACTTACGTTCTGATAATACCAATCTGAATCACCATTCGTTTTATAACATAGATTGTGTGTTAGCTACAGTAGCGAGATTACAAAATCAGTTCAAAAAGTCGAATTCATTGGACACCCTTGCCTGTTTCCTGGTTAGTTTCACTCTGTCACCTCTTATGACACCTATGGGATGAATACAGGATAGTGGATATTCTTACACCATCACTACAGTTTCTCGAGTACACTACAGCCTTGTACCAATATGCTAAAAGTAGTCTTCATCAGTCAGTCTTTATCAAATAAAAAATTTGCAATCATCATTCTGAAATATCAGAACCGAAATATGCCATGTGATGGCATATTTCGGTTCTGCCTCTCATATTTCGCTGTTTGAGCACTCTCAATATTATACAATCTTGTGTGGGTCACACATGTCTGGATATCACAACTGAATGCGGGTAATACTGCACAGGGCAAAAAGCTAGTATAAATATATATAAGGTAAATTGAAATGAAAACATATACAAGTTAAATTAAATGAAAGTTGCTTCCTATTTTGTTGCGTCCAAGTTTATAATTAGAAGCTAAACCCTAAACCATACTTATAAACCAAATACTTAAAAACCATACTTATAGTTCTCGAAATAAGATAAATTTTTCTTCAAGTTCTTTTCTGTAAGTACTTGTATTTTAGCCAGGAAATTAAGATTAAGATTTTTATTAACATTAAGAATTCCTCCTCCCCCCCCCCCCACCAATTGAAATCCTGTAAATGTTTAATCTATTTATTATAATTTAATATCTACATCCAAAAGTATAGTCTGTATTTTTTTGTAATGGCCTCTGTAAGGGATGAGCTAAAAGTTTGGCAACACAGTCATGAATTTTTGTTGCATTTCTCGATACCTCATATACATAAGAATATCCATTGTCTAAATCTTGTAGTGCATCATATATTTCTTCACATTTATAGAGTGCACAATCTTCTTCATGTGCTAATAAAATGTCCGTATAGAAATAGAATTGTTTCTTAAGATAAATAAAATAAGGATCATCTTGTGGAATTTGAGGGACACAATTAGATCTTCCATATAAAACTATCATCCTCACCACATATGGTGGAGGCAAAATACAATCTGCCTGGCAGTATTCGGGAATTTGTATTTCTTGCTTTAATATTTGGAATATTTTTTCAAAATCAAATATTTCTGAGGTACTCTCTTCTGCATTTAAGTAGTCAATAACACTTATAATATCCTTTATATTATTAGTGAAGTTTTGTAACCAACAAGGTTCACTGTCTTTTAAGACAAGTAAAGCAAATTCCGTTCTCTTATTAATAGCATGTTTCGAATATAAAAAGAAATCCAGAATTCTTTTCAGCATATTCACTGGTGTAAATGTTGTGCCATCACCCAAGCGATAGAGAGAATTTTGATTATCGTAGCAAATATCTAAACAGATTATAATTTTCTCTGGAACGTTAATATTGGGTAAGTTGGGTTTTCGAAAATTAGCTATAACATGATCCCGAAGGTCAGGAAACTCTTCACGACTCTTATGGTGTTGAATGTTTCTGAAAGTAAACAAAATGAATGTAACAGTTTATAGGATAAATTAAAAATACGGATAACAAAACTAACCCTGACTCGTTGGAGTCCGTAACATTTATATTAGAAGACAATATGTCAGGAGATTCCATTACTTTTAACTTTCGCTTTTTTAACAATGGCTATTCAATTATGTAAAATATAAAATAACCCGGAAATAATTAGCTTCGTTCCAAATTTTTCCTTTTTTTCGTTTTGATTGTTTATTTTTTAGTACCATAGATCACATATTGTAATTAGCCATAGACAGTTTTCTGTTTCTAGCTGTAGATTATATTCACTCGGTTACATAGACAAAATCAAATATAACAGTCATTTGATTTTGCGCTGTTGGTGCGGTTAGTTGCATAATCGTTGAAGTTTTGTGATTTTATTTGGATTTGCTTTCAAAAAACTGTAAGTAATGTTATTTATCTTTACTACGTAATGTTTTTGAATGATTTAAGTTACAACAACAGTAACTTTATATGTTTCAATTCATAAAAAGTAGAAACAAAAAACCTCTACGCGAACAATTAATAACGGTCAAGATTTCTAATAAAATAATAATAGTATATTTCTTATTGGAATACCATAGTAAATACTTTTACTAGGAATTGCTAAATGTTATATTTATATGATTGTATAAGAAAAATAAAGGAAGACGCTATAAAATATATACACAAACATACACACTTTATCAAGATCCGTTAGAAACAAAGAGCTGTACAAAATAAAATAAACATTTAAATGTTATGGTTATTGTTTCTACTTATCGAAAATCTTATCGGCTTTAAATAACTGTAACTAAAACCACTTTAAACATAAAGGAAAGGTTGTGAGAAACATAAATGTTTATAACAAGTGCCGCCAGCTGAGGTGACGACAGAGGCCGGTACAAAGCTGTTTTTGTTACGGCGGGCGCGGTTTGGAAAAGGTTAATGGGGTGAAGACGTACGAACTTGAAGTACGCAGTTTTTAAATGGCGGCTATACACTCTCGACGAGGCACGGCGAGGCAAGGCGAGGACGACAGAGTGTGTACAGAATACTTTCGCTGAGCCTTGCTTTCCCTCGCCTCGCCCCGCGTGCTCTCGCACTCGTGTCGGTTTTTGGTACGCTAGAAAAAGGACCTCGCATTCCCTCGCGAGTGGACACGAGTGCTTCACTGTACAATCGCGCTTCGTTTAGTGTACCGCAAGACGTTTTAGCGTGCAATTTATTTGGTTATTCTAATAATACAAACTTTTCATGTGGAACCAAGACAGCAAACTCAATTTTCTTGAATTTAACAAAGTTAACCTATTTTTGAGCCCACGCATCGTTACCACAAAGACAAAAATCCATCCGTCCGAAATCATGCATCCATCTCCTCGCCGTCCCTCACCGTAACTGAATAAACGAGAATTTACAAGGTCACACTCGTGAAAGCGCTTTCTCGTGCGAGAGGCTCGCGAGAGGCATGGCGAGTGCTCCTGTCGAGAGTGTACAGCCGCCATAAGATCGCGAACTTACTCGGCTCGACGTCGGTGACACACGTGAAGCTTACTCAGTTACTCACTCTGTGTTGCGATGTCGTCGACGGAAGAAGCTTTGTGTTATTTAGGAATTATATCCTATTACATTTTAAAAACTAAAAAAAGACGAATTCGAAAATTGTGGGTAAAGAACTAGCTTACGAAACGAGAGCTTTTATTACATGTGAATTTAATAATGTTCAGTTCAGTTAAAAAAATTATGTTCTTTACGGTACCCAGCCCTTAACTCTAGAAGCCTTATCTACGTCTTTGAGGCGTACACGCATTCGGAAACTGTCTATCTCTTTATACCGGGTAAAGTTGGCGATTTGGGCGGCTTAGCCAACTCAGTGGCCTCCGAGAGCCTGTTGATAGTGCCCGTATCGCTAAGGTAAGTCCCGCCGATTTCGAGTTATTGACATGTAGTATGCCTGCGAGGCGTATGTTTAGGCTTTGTGTAACTTTTAACTTAGATTGTGTGATTACGCTATTGTAAAGTTTTTTGTGTTTTTATGATTATATTGACGTTGTTTTAGATAAAATATGTCACGATCAAAATAGCTAAACAGTGCCGATGTTTTGGCGATCTTAGACGAAGAAAATCATGGTTTTCTGAGAGGATCAGCGTCAGAAGAGGAGAATCATCAAGCTGTGGATGATGTTCGAAGTGAATACGAGAACGATTATGTTACTGACGAGGTCTTCTCTTTACGATCTGCTTCCTCTGAAGAAACTGTCTCAACAACTACTGCAGCAGCTCATCCATCTACTCCTGCTCAATTTCAACTTACAAGTCTTGGATTTTGACAGCTCAAGACTTATACATCGTGTCTCCGGAAATACACTTCGCGGTTAGAACGAATGTTTGGTGGACTACCAAGAGTCAATCATCTCAGAGAACTTCAGCTATGAATATGATCAAAAACAATAAAAAACCTAAATAAAACAAAGTTCATTAAGCGGCTCAACACAGATTTGGCCTAGCCTTGGATGGAGATGAGACTTGAAGCGCTGACTTTGAAAAGAGCTTCACCAAAATACATAAGCCATATTCTCGTAAAATCTACCGATCAAGTAATGAAGTTCAGAAGGGAGAACCTGAGCCCAAAAACCATAAATGCTGCACTTTTTGCTCTTACAAAAAAAGAGAATGCCTAAATTAGTGTGTCGTAAGTACAAAAAGTCAGTATGTTGCGAGCACAAAGTTTATGCGTATGTGTAGACTGCTCTAAGCTTTGAGGTAGTCTATGAAAGTCTGATTTAATTTAATAATTGTGCTAAGAAAAAATCGTTAAATATTAAAAAAACATATAAGATAGTTAAAAAAATAATGTTACCGTTGATTAATCGGAAGTTACTTTTTTGTACGAATATAAGCAGATTAGTTTTGTTTTGTTGTAATATAAATAGCTGTGATTAGAGTCTTCATTAATGAATCTGTGTTTTTTTACTAGAATAAATGTCTATCTTACGGGTCCTTAAAAATCGCAAATAGTTATACTTTAGCCCAGAAATGGTTATTTATATATGCACGTCTTTGAGGCGTATGTTAAGGCTTTATGTAACTCTGAGATAGATTAGGCTTCTAGGGTTAATGAATTAATTTTCTTTTGACGTTATCAATAGTAGCATCTCTTTCCACTTTACGTATTATTTCCGATAAATTATTATATGCTTGAAACTTCATATTTTTGTCTCTGTAATCGTTACTTCTAAATTTCCAAAGACTAGGGTTATTTCGGAAAACTTTTATAAATTCGATTAGCAGTTCATGCGAATAAGTTCGGAAATTACTCACACAATTTCAAACACTACAAGCGTTGCGCGTCCACGGACTCGCAAAACAAAATGGCAGCTCGTGGCTCGCGGCGATGACAGACGTATGAACCAAGGCAAGCTACGAGCAAAATTTCAAACTTGTTAGATCACCAACGAACTTAATCGGCGGTTTTAAAGTACGCGTACTTAGGGTGACACACCAGCGAAAAAGGTCGTCGAGCCACAAGTTCGCGAACTTACTCGCACGTCTATTACCCCTATTGGAGACTAGCTACTGCCCGCGACGGGTCGTCCAAATCGAAGATCTGAAACGTCTGATGTTGAATTCTATGAGCCCGGGGACGGGAAAACAACGTGATTCGCGAGACGATTCGAGACGTTCTAGATCTTTCATTTTTGTAAGTCAACAGGAAATGTCCATCAGACTAAACAACTTTTGCTAAGACGTCATTCCTATATATGTTATAGTGTCGCTTGGCTTTGGATGGAGTGTAACTCCTTGTGTGTTATTAAGTTAATATATTGGTAATATTGTTTAGATCACGTTCACATGAGGCTTAAGTACTTATAGAACAAAAATAGTTCAGCGCAAAGCTTCCGGGTAAACTTTGTTGAAAGTTGACACGTCCGGCACGTGAACATAAAGATTTCTAGAACTGATAACCCGGGAAAGAGCGACGTACAACTGACCATGGGAGAAACAACTGACGCCGAGATCTACTCCAGCAACACGAAAAGTCTGCCCTTGAGCCTTATTAATTGTAATTGCATAACACACTGATACTGGAAATTGCGTTCTTTTAAATTGGAATCGAAAATTATTTGGTATTATGGGAATTCTGGGAATAAAAACGGTTTCTCCTGCACCGCAACCCATTAAAATTTGAGCCTCGATTATATTTTGTTGCAACTGGGTTACTTTTAGCCGAGTTCCATTGCAAAGTTGTGGTGGTCTTAAATTTGGGAGCAAAATAATTGGAATGCCAATTTTTAAACAAATTTCATGAGAAAGAAGTCCGGGCATATTTAAAGAATTTAAAAATTCTATCGGGTAATTAGTGGCTTCTTGTTCATCGACCATTCTATTTATTGAACTATAAACTTTGATTTCCCCCTGTATATTCGACAGTATTTTGTTATTAATCTCAGATGCCTGGTCATTGCGAGGAGTTAAAATGGATCTTTCGCATAGCCAAGAATTGTCCCTATTTAATATAATTGTTACGTCACCGTAAACTGACGATATAAGATGTGGTTGGGATTGCACTAAACAACATAACTCAGGCGTCAGAATAAGTTTTCCTTGGTGTAGTTGTGGATAGGTATCTTCACCAATCTTTAATAATTTATCAGAAAATTGACGATCATCCGGGTTATCTCCAGTTCTCACTTGCATGTTCATAGTCAAATGTACCGATTGTATATCACGCCACAAATAAGAGCTTTTTAGGCAAGCCCTAACGTCATCAGCTCGGGTTCCCCGTGGTATTACCAGTGAGATTTGTCGGAAATCACCACAAAATAAAACCGTGATACCGCCCATTGGTTGATCATTTTGTCTTATATCCCTTAAAGTTCTGTCTACTGCTTCTACTCTTTTTCGGTGGGCCATCGTACATTCATCCCATATGTTGTATATTAAATTACACTCACGTAATACCTTAGCTTTGTCGCTATTTCTTGAAATACTACAGGTTGGACTTTCCGTGCGATCTAAATCAATTGGTATTTTAAACATAGTGTGGGCAGTTTTACCTCCTGGTAGCAATGTTGCAGCTATACCTGATGAAGCCACGGCAAGAGCAATTTTACGCTGATTTTGAACATAAGCTAATATTAATTTAGTCAAAAAGGTTTCCACGTAACACGTTAACGTGTTACGTAAAGTAATAGGACGGAAATATGGTCCTCCAGGTGCATCTAAAAACCATATTGTTCCCAAATTATTCTGAACGCGATCATAGACTGAACTGAACATTGTTCTGCAGTCATCATTGGGACACCGTTTTCTAATGTTGCCAGTAGTTCCATTGAGTTCCACCAATCTCTGCGGAATATTCCCTATTGGTAATCTCTCCGACTGAGGTTGGTGTTGGCAAACCATATACCACAGAGTGATTTACCGCCTACTGCTGTTAAGTCTTCCTGAAGAGCTAATAAGCACAGATTTATGGCTAGGTCACGGCAAATATTTTTAGTTGCGCCTTCATCATTGTGAGATATATTCCGAAGAAAGTCTTCTGCAAATTTTTCATTATATTTTTCCCATAATTAAACAGCATCTGACAAATTACAAAATGTGAGTAATGTTACAAATAAATGGCGTAACCGTCGTGGATTATCACTAACACAGGATTCTGCTAAAGCGTTATCCCAATGCTGATAATTTTCAAGCAAACGACGCGCTTGGCAAGCTGCATGATAAGTTGGATAAACAACATCGTCTACTTTTCTTAAATCTATAAATGATGTTGGTCCTCGCACTGTATGTAATAATAATCGCAAATAGAAACACTCAGCGTTGTTAGGATGAACGGTATACACTCTGCCAATAACATGTTCTTTGAAAATACCTGACTCGCCATCTACAGGCCTGCCACGGCGTCTACGATTAAAGACACCTTGTTGCTTATCGTAGGTATAAGACAATGGAACTTCCTCATACAAAAGAGATTTTGCAAAATCATCAGTTTGGCAAAGTCGAAAGAATGCTAATAAAGTTGTTTGTCTAGGGTTCTCTAATCGTTCTGTAACATTTTCGGCGTTGAAATATATACGTTGACCGCCTTCAAGATGCTCATCCAGATGAGTCACAGGTGGATATCTTTCGTGAATGTTGAAACTTAAGATCCGCCACACAGCTTCTGAAGAGCTGATATATCTGCCTGACTGAAATCTAGTAACTTCATTATGTTCATTTCTCAACGCAAATGTAGCTTGGTCACTGCCCTTGTTAATATACTTAAAAATATATTTTATTGACTCTACACTATTACACATTTCAACATTTATGTGAGCTTGAAATGCTCTAGACAACACAGGCGAATACGGAACGACCCACCTATTATCTAAAGTAACCTGTTGTCCAGACACTCGCTTTTCAACAGTAAAACCACCATTGTCTCTTGAAAGGCGACGATATAATGGGTATCCATCATGTCCTGTTACAGTTTCATCCACTAATGCTTTTGGATATCTTTTAGTGCAACGACCGTCTTGCATGCAAGGAGCATTCCCGTTAAATGCACCACATGGACCATGTATCATATGAGTTTTAACAATGTCGTATAACACGGGATCTGCAATCGGATCTGGAATTTCAGCACTGATTGAACTGTCTACATCATTAGGTCGAACCTTATCTTTTAACAAAAGCAGGATATGTGCGTGAGGTAAGCCGCGTTTTTCCCAGTCAACGCTATACATATAACACAATACATCTCCAAAAATGTTATCTTTGGTAAGTAGATCTATCATTGATTTTAATTTTGAATGAAAAACTCTTGCGATAATATCATGGCGGTCATGCGGTGCTTGACCCTCAAAAGCTCCCGAGTGATTTCATCCCACTTGGGATTGGTAGCTACAGTAATAAATAAGTCGGGACGTCCATATTTTTTTACGTAACAAAAAGCATCTTGAGTACGTTCGGGCATGTAGCCTGGACCACCAGTAAAAGAAGAGGGTAAAATAACTATAACCCATATTCACCGTATCATTATCCTGCTGCATGGCGTCGCGAAGGTGCACGTATTCTTCAGCGCGCAGCTGTCTTTGATTAGATCTTATATAAACTAATATTTCGGTTTCAATTTTTGCGTACATGTCAACAATAAACTGATTGAATAAGCCACGAAAACGTTGAAAGTATACAAATCTATTCCGTCTCACTTGAAAGTGGTAACAATAAAATGGAAGGCATGACATCTTTTTATTATAATTAGGTGCGCCTGTACGCGGATCAGTTTGGTATAAAGCGAAATTATAACCATCTTCCCCTCGAGAGTATATCAAAGGATATTGCAAACTGTCGTAAGCCCTGTGGGTTTCGGAAATACGTTTTACGGCAAACGATTGTCTCTGGAACGGATAACGATATCACGCCTACCACATTCCTGGTCGACCAATACTACAGCAACTTCATTCGTGGATGGAACGTTATAACGCCCAGGGTGTTCCTGAGTTGGACGCCTATCGGCATTTATAACAATTTTATAATTGTTATCACCATCTTGAGGAAGAGCTAATAATGCCGATTTAAAACTGCATACATACGAATTAACCTGATGCAACATGTTCTGAAGTTGTGAAATAAGTTCAGTATTTAAATTCGGGAAATATTGATTTCTTATATTCAACTGTTCGTTGTAGTCGGATACAAAATACGAGTATATTTGAAGAAACTTAGGTTGGGTTGGTTATCAAATGGTAAATCTGACCTTGTATCTTAAAAGTAGGCATGAAAGGACCTTCTGAGATTTGTTGAGCACCAAACGATGTCATTTGAAACGCACTATTATAAGTGCGAATATTGTCTAAGAACTGTTTAGATTGCACATGTTCCCCTAAAAGTAGTGACTTCAAAGGTTCTGGTGGATCTTCGAACAAAGGCAAATTTATTTTACCTCCAGAACAACAGAAACCAGCCGACTCTTTACTCCACTTTGAAGCATTACAAAAAGAACATACTACGTTCATATCGCCTATTACAGAAAGATGAGGTTCAATTGTGAGGTTATAAGCAAACCCACTTTTATATTTGTCGGACCACGCCACCGAATTTGAAGATTGATCTTCTATGTGTACATCTAAGTCATTAAGACTATGTCGAAATCTGTCTGCAGTAAGACGGGCCTCTCGCTGTTCGTCCGTTTCAAGAGACCGAATATTTTCAATTCTTAATCTTTCATTAGACAAACTTATTAATCGTTCTTGTCTCAAAGAATTATAATATTCGCGTCCCGACTCTAGTCGTTGTTCATGCTCATGTTCATCTTCAAGAGATTGAATAATATTATCGTGCACCCTATCATTTGTCAAGCGGTCTTCATATTGAGTAAAAGTTTCAGATTCTCGAGATAAAATATGACGTTCGCGATCAGCTGTGAGACGTAATTCCGTCTCAGTGTAGGTTTCGGACTCGCGAGATAATGTATGCCGTTCGCGGTCAGCTGTGAGACATTATTCCCTCTCAGTGTAGGTTTTGGACTCACGGGATAGTGCATGCCGTTCGCGATCAGCTGTGAGACGTAATTCCCTCTCAGTGAAGTTTTCGGACTCACGGAATAGTACATGCCGTTCGCGATCAGCTGTGAGACGTAATTCCCTCTCAGTGTAAGTTTCGGACTCGCGAGATAATGTATGCCGTTCGTGATGAGCTGTGAGACGTAATTCTCTCTCAGTGTAGGTTTCGGCCTTGCGAGATAATGTATGCCGTTCGCGGTCAGCTGTGAGCCGCAATTCTCGTTGTGAAGCAGTTTCAGCTTCTCGGGATAACACATGTTGTTCTCGGTCAATGGTAAGCCTTAGCTCTCGTTGAGAAGAACCTTGAGACGCCCGTGATGTAGCTCGTCTCGCTCTGCCAGCTGCTAATCGCATCTCTCTTTCTGGAGAGCTTTCATTGGTTCGAGAAGTTGAGGCACTAACTCTCATAGAGTTTAACCGTTGTGCTCTTTCCTCACATACCACGATAGCCGGTCTATCGTGGTTATGAGGGACTCACTGCCTACCGGGGGAACCTAAGTGATACTCTCTAAAAACCGCCTTTGGGCACTGGCAACTGGCTGTTTAAGCTTCTTATGCCGTATCGGAAACGACCCTCTTTTGGGAAAAGAGGGCGCAGATAGCTCGCACTCGGACCGCATTTTTATACCTCACGCCGCGAGCAGCGTCGAGCGCGGCGACCGTTACACAAAAATAATCTTTATAGGATGATTCAGTATTCACGCGCGATGGCTTATTAGCGTATTTCATGTATAACTTTGGTGTTTCTATACCGATTTATATGATTCTTTTTTATTGAATAGATAATAACGTTAACTTTTTTTTAATTAGGGATGAGTGAGAGTGTTATAAACGTAAGAGTAGACAAATATAATCAGAAAGCTCCGAACTGCTAAGCTATCGGGAGTTACACGTGTTATTATGAGTCAACCATAAAAGATAGACATATGCTGTCGTGGGATATTTTTTAATAAAATTTAAAGTAGAACATTTCCGTTATACATGAGTTCTGTGTAGCTTTAACCATTAAGGCTGCACACACGACGGAAGCTTAAAAAATGGAGTAATTTCTCCCGTTTCCCCAACATTTCCCTTCACTGCTCTGCTCCTATTGATCGTAGCGTGATGACAGTATACTATAACCTGCCCAGGAGTGTAAAGAATGATTGTGCCAAGTTTGTTAAAATCCGTCGGGTAGTTTTTGTTTCTATAACGAACATACAGACAGACAGACAGACAGACAAAAATTTTACTGTTTGCATTTTTGGCATCAGTATCGATCACTAATCACCCCCTGATAGTTATTTTGGAAATATATTTCATGTACAGAATTGACCTCTCTACAGATTTATTATAAGTATAGATGAAACGGATAAATTTTTTAACTGAACTGCAGTAAAAGAATTATGTTCTTTACGGTACCCAGCCTTTAATGAATTAATTTTCTTTTTGACGTTATCAGTAGTAGCATCTCTTTCCACTTCGTATAATTTCTGATAAATTATTATATGCTTGAAACTTCATATTTTTGTCTCTGTAATCATTACTTCTAAATTTCCAAAGACTAGGGTTATTTCGGAAAGCTTTTATAAATTCGGTTAGCAGTTCATGATTCGCATCGCATGAACTGCTAACCGAATCCGCACCGCAATTCGAAACCGTACGTCTATCACCCCTATTGGAGATGAAACGAATATCCTATACCGGATTTAAAAAAACCCACATAAAGCCACATAATATCAAATTTAGTAAAGTATCAAATTTCATTTATGTCACTTATCAAATATAATCAGCAATCACAAAATTTTCATTTTAAAACTTACAATATTGTTCTCGTACTGTGCTAAGGCACAGAATAAATAATAGTACTACGTAGCTAAGGGGAAATTGTGGTGAATAAAAACTAATTTCTTTGCATTGAAAAGTAATAAGCGGTTTCGCCTGTCTTCATAAATAAGGTCAGCTTCAGAAAAAAGTCTTCAGGTATACACACTGCTGCAGGGTGCTGAGAGATAGATTTTGGCATACTTTGATAAATTTGGTTATTGTGCAGTAATTCCTGCCCACCAAATATAAGGGTCACGATCGCGAACAGTTTGCACCGATTTTATTAGACTGAAGTTGAAGTATTTTATGTAAAATACTTCAACTTCAGTCTCTTTTAATTTAAGTAGATCAGATGCTGCTACTGCAGATGGTATGTCATGTCCATAAGTAATCAACCTGTCCAGCTTTCTTTTAACAGCACCACCCACGCCATCCGTCGGGTCTTTTCCATGTGATACTTCGAAAAAGGACCAAGTACTATGTAATCAAACATAGTTTCATTGATTTTCTGGTTAAATAAGTAAAAATTTTGCGTAGAGGGCTCATTGGAGAAAATATGAAGGACTCTCGTCGTTAAGTATTTTTCCAATCGCCCAAATCGCGCCGGAGTCGTGAGAAATAAATGTTAATATGCCACAAAATGAGGTAGGGTTGTGTCCTTGCAAATAAATTACCAATGTGAGTAAGGTATATTAATTTTCGCTTGCGCCAAAATTGTGCAGATTGAATTTCCTCAGACATTTTGCGAGTAAAATTTTCTGAAAAATCGCAAATTATAATTATTTCGTCATCTTTTATGGTCTTTTTGCACATTTTAAATGCTGAATACTGAGTGACTATGTTAAAGTAGTGAAGTTTAAAGACATGCAACTCTTCTTAAAGTTTTTCCACTAAAGTTTCTACGTTCCAATAAATTTGTCTTTTTGCCTTTTATACAGAGTCATTTTTTATTTACTGAAGACCTTTTGAGCAGCAGGATCATCGGTCCCATCGCGTCAGGGAGGTTGCAGCACCTACAGTTCGCAATAGTGGGTACAGCCCTAGGTGCTATGGCTATGGGGAAAAGGGCCACCTTCGATCCAGCTGCCCAAAGCGAACTGTAGAAAGGCTAAGTTATCGATCTCGAAAGGGTAGTGCGGCCAACAGCATCACCCGGCAGCGGCAGGATCATCGTTCTCCTCGCGTTAGGGAGGTTGCAGCAGTCACAGTTTGTGACCGCAATAAAAGATGCAGCCCAAGGTGCTACGGCTGTGGAGAAAGAGGCCATCTTCGATCCAGCTGCCGTAAGAGAACTGTAAAAAGGGAAAGTGATCGATCACGAGAGGGTAGTGCGGCTAACAGCACCGCCCAGCAGCAGCGGGAATAAGGCTTTACTATCGAACACTGAAGCGGGATATCGCATGGCAACGCAGATGCATTGTCAAGAAGACCTTATCCTGATTATTGCAAGAATAGTGCTAGGCAAGATGGTAAGGAAGTGATATCTGTGAGGATTCTCAGGGCAGAACACCTCTGCAACGGATGGAAGGACAGCCTATGATATGCACAGCAGGAAGATTTGGACATCAAGCCGATTCTAGGATGGATGAAGGCCAGTGCTCTCAAGCCCAAGTGGAGAGACGTCTCAGCGATGAGTTCGACCACGAAAAGCTATTGAACCCAATGGGAAAGCTTGCTGATTCAGGGTGGAGTTCTTTGCCAGAAACGGGAAAATAGTCGAGGAGATACCTGTCATTTGCAAATGGTTGTCCCTAAAGCTAAAGGGCCGGATGTTCTATAGCTTTACGATAATGGTTGTTCAGGAGGCCATCTGGGAGTTAAACAAACTCTACTGAAGATCCGAGAACGGTTTACTGGTTCCATTATAGTGACGATGTCGAGGATTGGTGTCGCAAATGTACAAGTTGTGCGGCTGTGAAGGGACCTCAGGCTCGTAGTAGAGGTGCATTGAAATTGTACAATGTTGGTGCACCGTGGGAGTGGACTTGACCCTTGACGTTTCGGAGCCGTTTCTGAAAGGTGCAAGAGGTACAGACGTTGAATTTTTCTTAAAGAATGAGTTTCACTGATTCCGGGGAAGATTCACTCACTTCCTCTGCATTTCAACATAGGACGTGTGTTTTTTTCATCTTTTCTCTTTATACTTGTATAATAAAAGCAACTCATCATCATTTTCTTCCTCTTCTAACAAAATATACAAAAATAAATCACGATCGCAATTTTCAAGCACGGCAGACATCATTTCCCACTGAACACTCGGAACAGACTGGACAGCTGGACACTAGCTGCTGCCGTCTGCAGTCGGGTTCGGAATCATGACTGCAGCGACACGTCACCTGCTGCTGCTGTCTGCAGTCGGATGCGGAATTGCACCTTTAATTTCAGGAATTTCTTTGCAAATATGGCAAGATTAGTACATGCATTTCTTGCAGGTATACTCCCAAACAACCTACCTAACAAGCTGTGATAATGAGTTTGTTCTAAGTAATCCCAAAGTCTTTAGTTTATGTGCTCTGTCATTTACATAAGGGCTTAAAACAAAAAAAAAAAATGGTCTTTAACGCCCCCAAAAGTCGTTCGAGATGCTTTTCCTCCTTCCGATTGATATTTTTTGTATAAATTGTCTATGGTATCTGTTAAGAAACGTTTCTTCATTTTGATCTTGTTCAAAGTATTGGTTTCACTTTTCCCTAGTGTAGAGCGGCTTATCTCGTCACGCAGGAAAAATCCTAAAATGTTTCTGTACGATTTTTTAATCTATTTCTAAATCTTCCTTTAAAACCTAACATCATTGATAAACTGGTTTACATTCGATACTTTGTAGAAATCTCGTTGTCAGCAATGTTTTTATTTTAGATTTTACTTCATTTGTGCAGAATTCTTGAATTGTGTTTTAAGGGAATCTAATAAATGATCTGAACATTAAGTTCGAAAGTTTTATTTTTATCGTCCGAATTGGGGTTTGCAAAGAATCTATAAATGAAATAGTTTTGCTTAAAGAATTTGTAGCTGGTGATCTCTCCACTCGCACATCACTGGAGTCTGAAGTGTGGTTGGCAGGGGCGGAGCTATCGCCGTATCAGCCGTATCAATGATACGGGGCCCCCGGGCTACAGGGGCCACGAACATGTGTAAGCAACAATTCGTAAAATGTTATCCACAATCTCGTTTAAACTCTTAGGCCGTTTTTCCCGGGAAAAAAGTCATATCGTCAAATGGGCAGTTTTTGATGATATGATTTTTACGTGCCTAAAGAAGACCTGTCAAAACTTTACCAATTTTCTGTAGATTTTTGATACATCTCGATAACAGGAAATTAAAGACATAAAAGCTAAATAAATAAAAATCTGCGAGTCCTTTTTGGGGTTTAAAGCACTATCCGATTGCAGTGCAGGACTTAAAACTCTAATTTTATATACCTTAAAAGAATATGGAATTGATTGATCCAAATGTAGAGGGCAGGGTTACGATGAAGCAAATGTCACGTCGGTTGTATATAGAGGATTACAAACCCTTTGTTACGGCCCTCAGTTACCCTGACAAAAGTCGACAGGAGTGGGCGGCGTTGCCTATTTTGGTCACTCGCGTGTCCAAGTAATATATGTGTGAGTGGTGTAGGAAATTGTTTAATGTAACCTTTTTTTTTTTAACATGGGGAAATGCCTACGCATACCCGCCTCGCGGGGGCAAGGACGAGTTATGTCGGACTCGCACCGACTAAAACCCCATGGTGTTCCACCTTCGTCGCATATTGGCAGGGCTACGGGAACGCTTTCGCACACATCCGCGGCCCCACCAGCGACTGCCGCCCCATGGCAGCACCTCATCGGGAGAGGAATATTCCTCCCCGTTCTCCTTCCCAAGTAAGGCGCACCAGAACACATGACACGCCTTCCTCCACGGCCTCCAATTACATCTGCGCAACAGACGCCCCCGCGTCCGATGCGCGAAGGCCATGGGGCCAGGAAAAACGAGCACTTAGAAGTACTAGCCTTCCCGACCCCAGCGGCGGATCTGGTCTATGGCTCTGCCGCCAACCAAGATTCGGCTGCGGAGGATAGGGAGAGCGGCGCCTCGCAATACCGACAATCCTCTCCCCCCGCAGCCCGATCACCACCGCATCAATGGTGCGGCCCCGTTTGAGTCGCGGAGGATAGGGCGAGTGGCGCATCGCCATACCAACACTCCTCTTCCTCCGCGACTCCACCTCGGCTGCAGCGGTAGGTGGGGAGGACACACCTCTCACCGCAGTCCACCAACACACATCCGAAGTGGGCTTCCCAAGCCCACTCAGAGTGGCCACCTCGGGCCGGCCCTCCACCTCGGACCAGCCATATGGGTTCCTCTTTGTTTCGCCGTGGGTGACCAAGCCACGGCTTCTAAGCCCCCCGCCATGACAAGGCGGGAACCCGTTCGGGGGGGAAACCCGTTCGGGGGGGGGGGGTTAATGTAACCTGACGTCACCGATGTCATCTTTAAGCAGAACCGTATGCGTTGCCACGCTCCACAAGGCGCAATCACTTTATAGGGCGCTTTCCGTTATCGGAGCTCAAAGTCTAACGTCACTTAGCACAAACTATAATCGAGCGCGATCGTCACCAGGATCACAAAATTTAGCGTTCAACCGTTAAAGCAAGATTCCTTAGCACGATATTAAAACGCAACACAAGCCACGCGTAGATGCAAATTAATAGCAATCGAAGTTATAATAGTCCCTCAAAACTCAAGAATAAGCCTCGTTGTAACGTATATTAACGTAATAAATAACACAATGGAGGCCGTCGTCATGCGACGTAGCAAATTCTTATGTAACTCGCGAATTCTAATCGACACAGTCGTCGCGTCCAAAGACTCTACCAGACTAGACTCGCTGGCAGCGCTGTAGGCGCACAGCCAATATACAGTAATCTATGCACACAGCGAACGCCCCCCTCCCGCGCAACGCTAACCGGTTCCCCGCTCGGAACTAGCGCCTTGCAATTTGGCGTAAACACCCTTGTAAAGAGCATGTCAGCGTGTGAGCATGTTTATCGTGCGGCACACGCAATAAATTTAATTTTAAACGATGCTACGAAAAAAATAGGGTTATTCTGTTTATCCTCTCTAAAATATCCACCCTGGGGTGGATACACGGAAATGGGTGTTTACCTATCCATCCCAGACTACAGAATAAATAATAATAATAGTAATAATAATCTTTATTGATAAACATATTACATGCACAAAATTTACTAGGATATTATACTTGTATTTCAGGGGCTAAATAAATAGTTATCTAGAAATAATAGTTCACTAGACGGGGTGGATAATCGGAATTCATATATATTATGTTTCTTCCGATTTTCTGTCTCTGCTGTGTACTCATTATTGTGTAGTTTATAGAAATATAACAAAAACTGGCCCAAGATACTAAGTAGACATAACCTATAAAAGTTTATACATTTTTCTTGTTTGAAAGGTTGACGCTGAAGTAGAAGGAGTAGGTACATCACAGAATTACAGATTCATTGGAATCTTGGCATAATTATAATAATTTAAAATAAAGACAAACATTCATTAGTAACGTTTTTTGGAATGCTTGCAAAAAAGGCCAGTTTTGCGCTACAACATCTGTTGTAGCAAAGTTTAGAATACGATTGCAAAATACAAATATACATTAAAAGCGACTAATTTATCCAGGATATTAAATTACGCGATACATTCTGAAGTTTTATTGTAAAAAGGGGGAAAATGCGACACAAGCCCCGAAAAAAATTTGTGACGTTTATGGACCTAACGCAGTGTCAATAAGAGTAGCACAAAGTTGGTTCAAGCGTTTTCAGTCCGGGAATTTCGATATCAAAAATGCAGCTCGCTCTGGTCACCTTCATACGAATAAGGTGGATGTTATTTTCGAAAAAGTGTAGCAAGATCGGCATATTAGTAGTTCTTTACGACATAGAACAAGAATTGAAGATTGACCACAGAACAGTTTTGACCCATTTGAAAAAGTCGGGTTTTACAAAAAAGTTCGATATTTAGATATGAGCTCACGGAAAGAAATCTAAGGAATCGTGAACTCATTTGCGATGTTCAAATGAAACGTAGAAAAACCGAACCATTTTTTGTAAGATTAATCACTGGTGATGAAAGTGGATCACCTATGACAAGATGGTGCGAAAAAGATCATGTTCAAAGGGTAGTCAAGTCCACAGACCGCAGCGAAACCCGGATTAACACGCAATAAGGTGATGCTGTGTGTATGGTGGGATGAGAAGGGCATCGTTTATTACGAGCTTTTACAGCTGGGCAAAAACATCGATTTGGATCTCTAATGCCAACCACTAGTAAACTAACCTATAGGTTCCCAAAGTGATTCAGCTGGACCCCCAGTGGTCCATAGGAGACCACACGGGTGTCCACGTAGACGTGAAAAGGAAACGGGGGTACACAAGTATTAAGGGGGGGGGTCCCGGATAAATTTTCTGATTTTCATAACAAAAAGTAATAATTTTGGCTTCGATTTACCTATCAACGTAGGCAGGTACCATTGTTCACTAGTTAGCATTGAGTTATACAAAAGTAGAGGAGCAAACCACATTACCGCGCGTCGAAAAAAGTTTAACCACTATCCAGCTGCGACGACGTAGCTTTGAAGTTACTAATCATTTTAAATAAACATGTCTCACTTACACAAGTTGCGAAAACAATACTGTCGCTAAGATTAGATAAAGATAGACACACAAACATGCAAACGCATGTTGGTGTGGCTACTACATGAAATTTTACCCCAAATACGCAATAAAAATGTGTTTTTTTTTTAAGCTGCAGTTAATTGTTTTTATATATAAAAAGTATATTTTATTTTAATCTTTATTGCGTCCCCTCAGAAAAAAAGGATACAAAGCTTTTCAGATGAATAGAAATAAACATAATGATGAAATAAACATATTTTTATAAGTATTTTTATTGTACTAATAAATCAAACAATATAAAATAGGTAATATAATATAAAATTTATATGAAATTATTATTAAATATATTTGATAGGTCATTCATGAATAAACTAAAATAAGAATAACTAATTATTTTGTATGAAAGTTAAAACGTAGTTATTGGTTACGCGGAAACGATTCGTGTATTATAATTTTATTTGAGGTTATATTTCCAAGCGTTTACCCATCCTTTGACCTAATATCCCTTCCGTAAACACTGGAAGGGGAAAGGCAGGAGTCTAGAAGGTGACGCGATTCTTTCGACCAATGAGAAGCGCGCCCGACCGAGGTGCTTGGTGGGAAAAGCCGAGACAATAAAGGTTCGCTCGCTACTTTAGAGCATCCTAGTCGCCGCTAGTCTGAACCGCATCACCTGGAGCAGTCGCGCTCCAGAAGTAACCGCCTCACATAGTGTGAGATATCGTCGCGCACCGCTCTCTTCCTTCGCACCACTGGCCTGGATCGCATCTCTGGGGCGCCCCAGAAGAACCCACCTCACGTCGCATCACCGCAACGGAAGCGTCGTCCGCCGCACCAGAATCACACCCCGGTAAGTGTTTTCCCGTAATTTTGTTCCTACTTGAGCATTTTGTTATTAGTTAACCCGCCCCATTCTATTTCTACTAATGTGCTCAAGTAGAATCCCCTCCTAACCTTGGCAAGCAATAGATTTGGAAGAGCGAGTGCACTGTCTAAAGGTGCCGCGTGTCACATCCGCCATCTTGTTGAGGCATAAGAAGCCAGCACGTATACAGTCAACTTAGTATAACATCTCGCATAATAGGGTCAAGGCTCAACCTGGGAATCGAACTCGGGAACCCTTAGGCCCGCCGCCCAACCATTTTTCTGTTCATTCGATCGGATTTGGAACTGGTGCCCTGTAGCCTCATCGAGTTGAACTGCTGAACCAATTCCTTGGACAATACATTCTAATTTAATATTTGATAGATTTATGTAGTTTTGTTTTAGTTTAAATTTAAATTTTGGTTAGTTTATTCGCATAGGTAAATAGATACTTATTTATTTAAATAGTTAGACCCGCTTAATTTTATTTATCTTACACGCTATTTGTAATTATACGAGCTTTAAATTCTTATCTAGTCGACGCGTGTTATCTCGTTTGATTGCAAGTTACCTTCACAAAAAAATATTACTGACAACGTGTTCAATTTAAGGACATAATACGGCACGCAGCGCATTGTGTTCATCTTCCAACGTTGTACGATTCGTTGTAAATTCTTTGTGATTAATATAATATTAATTATGGTGCTTCAAGATGGCAGTTAGTGGAAATGAAATTAAACTTAAAACTCTTTACGCCAAGAGGGACGTAATCTTTTCACGTATACAATATATGTATAAGTGATCACATAAAAAATGTTAACGTAGATTCAGTGCGGGAAACGTTTTTATGTGAAATCGAAACGGTGGACTCTTTGCGATCGGATTACGAAAATATATTAGACAAAATTAATAGTTTAGAATTACAAATCGACCCTAAGTATACAGTGAACTATCAACCACTTCTATCATTTGAAGATATGTTGTGTCGAATAAAAAGCACGGCAAAGCTCTTACAGTCTCTAGCCCAAAGCGAAGCAAAACCAGAAATCCAGGTATGCCCACGTGAATCACTTAGATTGCCCCCATAGATATTCCGGTATTCAATGGAGATATTAAAACATGGCCGTTGTTTATTAATAGCTTTCAAAACACCATACATAATAATCCATCGTTATCGGACGCTGAAAGATTGTATTATTTAATTAGTAAATTGAGTGGTAGGGCACAGTCCATTTGTTCGGGTTTCACACCAACAGCAAACAATTATTCGTTATTATTCGAAACGCTTAAAAACAAATATGAATATAAGCGAATGTTAGCCTCTTCACATTTAGATCAGATATTCGATCTTAAAGCTATATCATCCGCGAACATCACTGGCTTAGAGCAGTTTTTAGATAAATTTGTAGCATCGGTGGCTGCACTCAAGAACCTGAAATTTATTGACCTTATGGACGTGGTGTTTCTCCATATCGCCTTAAAGAAACTAGACTCGGACACCGTGCGTGCGTTTGAAATGGAGCATCGTAGCTCTGACTTACCGTCATTCGACTCCTTAGCATCCTTTGTACGAGATCAAATTAAAGTGATACAGCGCTCCTCGAATGTCAAACAAGAAGTTAAGAAATGTGTCGACCGCAGACAGTCAACTAGGATCGCTGGGTCTCTGACGTACGTAACCGCTGCGCCTACATCGCCTCATAGCACCTGTGTTCTATGTAAGAATAAACAACACGGTAATTTGTATAATTGTGCGACCTTCCGTAAACATTCACCCAGCGAACGTTATAGAATAGTAAAGACGAACAACTTATGTTTAAATTGCTTAAGCGATGGACATTTAGTTGCTAAATGCAATTCTAGTTCCGTGTGTAACAAGTGCGCCAGCAGACATCACACGTTATTACATTTCGAAGGTGGCAACATATTCGCGGCGGGCAATTCGGACAAGGAAACTACACATACTAAAGTCGACGCTTCTAATGGTAAACCGGGTGACGTCGCCCTGTGCTCACTGTCGAATACGGGAACGCAGTCTCCTTCCACCGTGCTGCTGGGTACAGCCCGTATCGTAGTTAGGGATTCGCGTGGAAACGAACAAAGTGTCCGTACGTTGCTAGACAGCGGATCACAGAGTATCTTTATAACGCGACAATGTTGCCAGCGTTTAGGATTGTTAATAAATAAGATACCTTCATGTCCCGTAGTCAAAGGCATTGGAGGTACTAATAAAATTACCCAGGGCTCTGTAAATTTGAAATTTTATTCCCGGCTAGATCGTAGTACTAACTTTAATATAAATGCATTAGTAGTAGATAAAGTCACCGAGCGTCTGCCAACTGTTTTGGTCGACACCTTGGCAATGATTGATTTTGAGAATTTGACTCTGGCAGACGATACTTACGCCGTTCCCGGAGAAACAGACATGCTCATTGGAGCATCGCTTTTCCCTCATCTTTTGTTACACAGTAAGGTCAGGGGCAAAACCTCGCATACCGCGCCTTACGCACTGGAGACCGCCTTGGGCTACGTCATCGTTGGTTCCGCCCCTATCATGGATAATATTTCGGCAACCTCTTATTGTTGTATAGCTGTCGAACCGCTTGAGTCGTTAGTTCGCAAATTTTGGGAGATGGAGGAGGTGAACGTTTCACCTATAGTCAGGCCAGATGATAGATTATGCGAAAAAATTTACGTCCGCCCGACCATTCGTGATCGCGACGGTCGATATAGTGTAGCGATACCCTTTAAAGGAGATTTTTTGTCTCTCGGCGACTCGCGTCAAACGGCGGAAAAACGTTTCTATTGTTTGGAGCGCAGGATGCTCGCTTCGCCCAGATTAAAAGAACCTTATGACGGCGTCATTAATGAATATATAAGGGAGGGTTAAATATCACTTGTGGCCCCAAAATTAGATAACTACGGAGACGCGCCGTCGTATTTCATACCACATCACGGTGTCATTAGGGAAGACAAACTTACGTCGAAGTTGCGTGTAGTGCTCGATGCTAGTGCTAAAACTAGCACTCACCTTTCTCTTAACGATATTCTCTATAGTGGGCAAAATTTACAGGGCAATTTATTTAATATAATAGCAAATTTTCGTTTGTTCAGTATAGCACTATCCGCCGATATTCGCCAAATGTTTCTTTACATAGGGGTCCGTGAATGCGACCGTCGATTTCAACGCATTTTATATCGCTTTGACCCAAAGGAACCTCTAATGGTGTTTGAATTTAATCGCGTTTGCTTTGGTTTAAATTCGAGCTCATTTCATGCGCTACGCATGGTGAGACAGCTCGCCTCTGATGAAGGTCCCTCTCATCCTAAAGCTAAGGGGGTAATTGAGAGTGGGTTATATATGGATGATTTTGTGTACTCGGTCGATAGCGTGGAGTAGGCCATCCTAACCAACGCCAAGGTTATAAAGTTAATGAAATCGGGTCAATTCGATCTCGTCAAGTGGACTAGTAATTCGCGTGCGGTTTTGGATACAATCCCACTATCACACCGCCTTTCGGCGATAAAGAATTCGACGATTCTGATACGCACAAGGTGCTCGGTTTGTGTTGGTCACCGGAGTCCGACGTGTTTAGCCTTAAGGTAAACCCGCCCGCAGAAACGTGCACGAAGTGCACAATGCTGTCATGCGTTGCTAAATTATGGGATGTCATGGGTTTCGTAGCCCCGGTGGTGCTATACGCTAAGCTTTTGATTAAACAACTTTGGTTATGTGAATGCGATTGGGATGACCCACCACCTGATAGCATTGTTCGTTCGTGGCTACGTTTTAGAGAGGAAATTCCTTTACTAAGCGAAATTAAAATACCACGTCATATAAACGTCGATAGAAATAGCGTCATCACTGTCGTTGGGTTTGCAGACGCTAGCGAGAAGGCTTACGGGGGCGTTGTATATTTTCACGTCCAGAATAATGGTAGAAATTCGATCAGCCTCATTAGCTCTAAGTCAAGAGTCTCCCCCCGTAAGGTTGTCTCTCTCGCGCGCTTAGAGCTTTGCGCGATATTAGTCCTTGCCAAGCTTATCACCGCAGTTACCAGTGCATGTAGTGACAGAGTTCACATAGAAAGAATATTTGTCTTTTCTGACTCAACCGTCGCTTTATTTTGCGTTCATTCTTCACCCCACCGTTGGGATACGTTTGTCGCGAACCGAGTGGCTAAGATCCAAGACGAGTTAGGATCGCGTAACTTTTATCACGAGTCCGGCACGGAAAACCCTGCCAATTGTCTATCTCGTGGACTCACCCCGATGCAAATAATGGACCATCCGCTTTGGTTCCACGGACCTTCTTGGGTTCACTTGGAACCCTTGCAATGGCCAATAACCGATTTCGACCCCTCGTCAGTGTCCCAACCACCGGAAGAGAAGAGGCACGCTCTGGTTGCGAACGTTTCGAGCGAGGTTTCTCCAATCATTGCTTTGGCGAACCGCTTGTCCTCTTGGTCGGAATTATTGCATAGCGTGATTTACGGTTGTCGATTCGCGAAGCTTTTACCGCGACGTCCGTATATCTTTATCGTCCGATTACAACTATGCCGAGTTGCTGGTATTGCGTGCACTTCAACGTGCACATTTTTCCGAAGAAATTACAAGATTACAATCGAATAGAGCTTGTAGTCGCGATTTTCAACGCCTTAAGCCATTTTTACAAGATGGTATCGTCAGGGTAGGTGGACGCTTGTCCAACTCGCAGTTGAGTTTCGACCAACGGCGCCCTATAGTTTTACCGCGTAAAGACCATATCATGAATTTATTGGTTGATTACCATCATAAATTGAATTTTCACGCTGGCCCCGACTTGCCGATGTCAATCTTGCGTCAGAATTATTGGATTCTTTTTGCGCGTGACTTGGTCCGCAATCGGGTGCACAGATATATAGCTTGCTTTCGAGTACGTCCTAAGCCGTCATTTCCGGAAATGGCGGACCTTAGGTCTTGTCCAGTAACACATTCCGTAAAGCCCTTTATGCACACCGGGTCTGACTTTGCTGGTCCGTTTAAGGTCACGCTCACTCGCGGGCGTGGTATAAGATCCACAAAAGCTTACGTCTGCATTTTCGTATGTCTGACTACTCGGGCTGTGCATATAGAACTCGTTGGTGATCTAAGCACAGCGGGCTTCATGGGTGCATTTAAAAGATTTCCTTCCCGCCGTGGTCCTGTAAGTAAATTGTATTCGGATAACGGTACAAATTACGTCGGCGCGAAACGTTTTTTATCAGAACTACATGAGCTTTTAACCAGTAAATATTATAATTCGGAGTTCGCTCACATCCTAGCCGAGAACACCATCGAGTGGTCTCTGAACGTCCCGGCCGCGAGCCATTTTGGGGGAAATTGGGAGACTAATATTAAGAGTCTAAAGAGTCATTTATACCGAGTAATAGGAGATCAAATTTTGTCCTTCGAAGAGTTAAGTACTATGCTCGCTCAAATTGAGTGCGTCATGAATAGTCGCCCCCCTTTGTCGTACGTTGTCAAGTGACCCCTCGGAGCCGCTGGCTCTGACTCCAGCACATTTTTTGAATTTAACGCCTTTGAAATATCTGCCCGCCATAGACATGGACGAGAGTAAACTTAGTATTTCCGCACGCCATAAATTATTGGACCGGTTGGTGCAGTCGTTTTGGAAACGATGGAAGATTGAATACTTGCATACGTTGCAGTCTCGGCAAAAATTGAACACAACAACTGAACCTTTAACTGTCGGAACTGTGGTTGTGCTCACAAAGGAGATTACGCCGCCTCTCCATTGGCCATTAGGGATCGTCAAAGAAGTTTTTCCCGGTTCCGACGGGGTAACTAGGGCTCGCGTTAGGACCACGACTGGGTCTTACATGCGCCCTGTTGTCCGTTTGTGCCCTTTGCCTATTCAATAGTTTGAATTAGCTTTCTAGAATTGTAGTCGAAAATTAGGTTTAATCTTAGCGTTAGTTATTTTGAAGGGGACCCTTCAAGCCGGGGGGGGGGGGATGGTTACGCGGAAACGATTCGTGTATTTTAATTTTATTCGAGGGTATATTGCCAAGCGTTTGTCCATCCTTTGACCTAATATCCCTTCCGTAAATACTGAAAGGGGAAAGGGAGCAGTCTAGAATGTGACGCGATTCTTTCGACCAATGAGAAGCGCGCCCGACTGAGGTGCATGGTAGGAAAAGCCGAAACAATAAAGGCTCGCGCGCTGCCCTCGAGCGTCCTCCTGCCACGCGCCGCTAGTCTGAACCGCATCACCTGGAGCAGTCGCGCTCCAGAATAACCGCGTCACATTGTGTGAGATATTGTCGCGCACCGTTCTCTTCCTTCGCACCACTGGCCTGGATCGCATCTCTGGGGCGTCACAGAAGAACCCACCTCACGTCGCATCACCGCAACGGAAGCGTCGTCCGCCGCACCAGAATCACACCCCGGTAAGTGTTTTCCCGATATTTTGTTCCTACTTGAGCATTTTGTTTATTAGTTAACCCGCCCCATTTTATTTCTCCTAATGTGCTCAAGTAGAATCCCCTCCTAACATTGGCAGGCAATAGATTTGGAAGAGCGAGTGCACTGTCTAAAGGTGCCGCGTGTCACATCCGCCATCTTGTTGAGGCATAAGAAGCCAGCGCGTATACAGTCCACTTAGTATAACATCTGGCATAATAGGGTCAAGGCTCAACCTGGGAATCGAACTCGGGAACCCTTAGGCCCGCCGCCCAACTAGTTATTATTATAATTTCCAAAATATTTAAAATCAGAGGTAACAAATTAGCTTAGTCCATTAATTATATAGTCTCCCATTAATGTAGGATAATCACAAAGACGGAAAAGTGGCAACATTGAACTTAAATCGCAATATTCGATAATTTTATTTAATTATTTGAGGTTTTTTACGTTTATATGAAAACAAGAACTAAAAATTATGTGCTGAAAGTGACTCCGCTTGATTTATTAAGTTTTGTAACCTTGAATAGCATTCTTTCACTACGCATTTACCCATTTTTTGTCGCGGCTCAACTCTGTCAGCGTCACATTGAACACTAAACTGACGTTAGCTAGGCATATGGCTGTGGCCATATGTGCAGTGGCAACGCTTTGGCGCGGTAATTAGTAATCTAGTGTAATATATAAATCAATGCTAGTTAGGTACTCAAAAATATTCGAGACTCAGTTCAAACACAGAATGGAATAGAACAATAGATAGTAGTACAACTGTATACCACATGTCGAGGCTTTCAAAATACCGCCCATGCGCCCGCTCGTCCGGGATGCTTGTTTAGACCTCCAAAGGGATGAAATGCGACTTGCGCTGTGCTTGCAATCTACGTTAGTATAAATACGAATCCCAAGAACAAAACGTTACTCATTTGTTTCCCGAATTTCGAACATAAAAATGTGACTGTGAGTGAATCGATGTCAGTATTTGCAGTGCTGGAAAAAGTAAGTATCTGTCTATTTGTTATACATATTTTTTATTGTGTATTGTAATTTATCAATCATATTATATTTACTATTTGAGTGTAGTAAGTAGTTATGTAGTAAAAATTAAATACTATAGATTATTCGAAACTTTTACAAAAGTAAAAGCCAGGGAAGATTAAACTTTAGGTACCTAGCTGCTTTTTTGTTTAAAAATATTTATTTACGCGACAACGGTGATTCATTAAAAGAGCGGTGTTTCCGCGGGTATTTTGTATTTTTTTATTGCAATAATTATATTCTGTTGTGTTATAATGGCCATATTCTGGTAAAATTGCCTCAAAAACAAACATTTTTACAGGACACAACTGATACGGTAAATGGCTGAATCTAAGAAGAAATGTTGACAGTGCGGTATTGATTATTTTAAATTTGGTTTTCTTCCATCAACGGCAGACAAACGATTGCCCATGTGTATTTTATGCAACAAAGTTCTGAGTAATGACTCTATGAAACAATCGAAGCTCGAAGATCATCTAAGAAGATGTCACCCTGAAAAATTGGTAAATATCTGAAATACTTTCAAACATTGAAGGAAAAATATGAAAAGAGACCTACCGTAAATAGTATGTTTGCTTCAACGTCTCAAAGTAACGATGATGGCTTGCGGGCATCTTAGAATATTTCGTTGCTTATAGCGAAATCTGTAAAACCGCACACCATCGGAGAAGAGAGTTAATTTTACTTACTATTGAAGAGGTTTTAAACACTGTTCTGCACAAATTTCCATTTGATGTACTCAAAAGAATTCCTTTAGGTAACAACACTGTACAAAGACGTATTGATAAAATGATCTCTGATATAGAAAGCTTTTTGTCTAATTATCTGCAAACCACTCATTTTTCTATGCAATTGGACGATTCTACTTTGCCTGGTAATGAAGCATTATTATTGGCATATGTTCGATTTGTTATGGACGATGAAATCCATGAAGAGCTGCTATTCGCAAAAACTTTGAAGTCTAACACTAAAGGCGAATCGATATTATTAAATATACATGTGAAAAAATCATTCAGGACATTAGTCCTGAATGATTTTTTCACAGAAAAATCTATTCCATTTAGAAACATTACTTCGGTGCCAGCAGATGGAGATCCTGCCATGTTCGGGCGATATCGTAAATTTATAAGTCGTCTTAAAAGAATAATACCAGGACTAATTTATTGCAATTCATTATGTCATCCACCGACAACACCTTCTAGCAAATTTTTAGTGATAAATTCCACCTATCTGTTTAATTTGTGATTAACACAGTTAACAAAATAAGAAGCAACGCTTTGAATACCCGTTTATTTGCACTATTGTGCGATGAAAATGATGAAGACATCTAACGACTGCTCTTACATACTGAAGTACGCTTGTTGTTGAAAGGTGCATGCTTATGGAGATTTTACTCACTTTTTGAATCAGTGATAGAGTATCTGGCAAAGCACCAAAAGGCTATCAAACATTTTGGCAGCAGGCAGAAATCCCCTTAAAATATCCTTTCCTGTGGGAAATTGCGAGAAATTTTTTGATAGCGTTTCCCTTGTCATATCTCTTCGAAAGAAGTTTTATTGCCGTTGCCAACCAGTTAACAAAAAAAAGGAGCAGATTGAACATCACAGAAGGAGGAGATTCGAGATTACCTCTTACAAAACTGAAGCCAAATATTGATATATGCTGTCAATTCATCGAGTACATCCGGTTCATTAAAAGTATGACTATTTTTTTTATTGTTGATTTACATTTCAGATTTCATTGTTGATTTTTGTCAATTGTTAATTGTTTGTAATAATACATGTTTATAATTTTGTATAACCACAAGTATTATTTTAATAAATAGGACACAAGAAAATGCGCTACCTTTTTTTTCTTCTTAACATCCCCAATTAGGGGTGATATTTTTTAGGAGTTTTAGGAATATAGTAGAAATGTAGCAGCAACCTGTCTACCAAAAATAGTAAAACTGAAAGTGGTTCACGAAAATAAAGGTTGGGGACCTCTGGTCTAAGTGAACGATACGTCGATGTATTTCCGATGTCTTTTTATGGAATAAGGGTGACGAAGTCCACTACACAGTTCACCTAATGGTAAGTGGATACTGTGGCTCATAGATATATACAACTGCCCTTGATTAAATATTGAAATTCCTTATCACCCCTGAAGACTAATGTGGAATGTCTCGTTTCCAGTAAAAAGTTTTCCATTTTTATAATCAGGATCCTAGTTAGCGGTTTTTTTCTTGGGTTATAGTAGTTTCAGCTTCTAAAAACAACAAAACAAACAAGGAACATCGAAGTTACCATGATTGGCAAGTATTTCATGGTTAGTTTAAACAAACACTGAAAATAGAGTTCGCATCGTTTAATTTTTCTGTATCATCTACTTTTATGTATAATTAACAGTCAGTAAGCAGACCGACAGTGATCACTGTTCATAGTGTGTAAACTGTAAGTGAGCGCTGACATCTATTTAGCAAATACGATATTACTGATATATATGATTTTTTTAAACACCGTTTTATCGTTTATGCCCATATTACACCACCCTGATTCAGAGCCCTGAATGAAGGGGCGCGATTTTACGCTCTTACTCAGTCATAGGGATGGACAAGTGAAAAAAGTATATATATTTATTTAATCGATATTTTTAAAGTAATTGTAACAAATCATTTACTGTGTTTCGTCCTGCTAACTCTAGTTGCGTAACTCGAGTTTAGTTCGAGTTGTGTGAATTTGAACTTGAGTTAACTCGAGTCGTAATTTTTCCAAGTAAGCACATCTATAGGATGCAACATCGCTCATTAAAAACATAAAAGCTTATGTACGATATATCGATTTTTTCGATGTTTTTATCATTTAAATATATACATATATACATAAGGAATAAATAATCATTTTGAACAGAAATGAAACAAAGAAATTTAATAATCAAAAATTATATTTATGTTTTTTTAAGAAGTTTTACATTATTTATTTTTACAGATTTAATTTTATCGAATAATTATCAGAAAACAAGAATTAATGAAATATTTTTTTACGTTTATTTCTTTCGAATTGAATTTTAAAATAACAATTTTGATAACCTTGTGCCTAATAAGTGGTTTCTCTCCTAGGTGATTGTAGAAACAGCCTCTGAAAATAACCGCTCACGGGACAGATCTTATCGAGGCTATAAAGCCCGGGAAATAACACTTTCATGATATCCCACATGTAATATATGAAACTCGTCTTCTGCTTTAATTTTATTTCTTATGATGTGGTGCGTTAATTTTTATGATAGTTCCATATGTTACCTTCAGTATTATTGCGTTTTCTGAATACATCAACGAAACTATACCGACACACAAACATGTGAATAACCGTTCATCCATAAAAATCAATATTTCAGAAAAATTATTGTAACGAAATACGAAGTACTGTAAGCCGATAAAATAATTTCCATTACAAAATAACTATTAACTTATAAGACTGTACTTAAGCTATTCATTAAGTTAAAGCACAAACAATATGATTATTAATAAAAAATGAATCCATTTTCAATATTTGTAAATTTATCTTAATTAATTATCACAATAAAAATAACTACAAGTTTACATCGAAAATGGAATTACCGATAGAAGACAATTGTACTTCTGAAGTTCAAGTATATTTATTTTCTGCTGAAAGACCATTCGCCTGTTTGTTGATTCATAATCAAAATTTTCGGGATTTAGTTATTTCTGCTAAATACTCGTAAAACTTCTAACTTTAAAAATTTAGACGTTATGTAACTTTGACATATTTTGTTTCGAATATTTATTTTTTGGCAACATAAAATTCGTGATAATCATCGTTCGCAACTTTTAACATACGGAATTTTATACCTTCGAATAGTTGGTTATTTCGTAACCTTTTACGGCAAAACATCGTTCATAAAACATAGCTCATGAAGAACCATGTTTATGAACGATATATCGATGTTTGAAAGAATTGATGTATCGTTTGCATCCCTAGTCGTGCATCGAATAAGTGCCCTAACTCCCTTAGTGTTATTACACTGCACGGTGGAAGGGCACTGCAGACCGGGTCCAATTTGACGCCCTAAGGGACTCTTACTCCCTTTCTCTTATTACTTCACCCTGAATCAGGGCGTAGGGAGCCTGATTCAGGGTAGTGTAATAGGGGCATTACCTTATAAGTTATATTAGTTTTTATTTTTATTAACTGGCTTTACGGTTCTGGGTTCTAGCCCTTCTGAGCCTTCCTGCTTACCGACGGCAACGCTCCTATAAATTCTACAAATTTTCAGGGACTGCGAGCGTAAGCACGTAGCGATCGTTCTCCTTTTCTCTAACTTCCGTGGTTATAACTGTAGACAGAGAAACCTATAGACAAATTGACACCTTCTTTCGCATTCGCACACGAAAAAGATAGATTTATGCATACGTCTTGCATAGAAATGAGATAGAGTGGTGTGATTGTTTGTCCCTTTCTCCGTGCCGGTTTTTTTGTTTAGCAAAGTCTACAGTTTCCTAAACAACTTTAACAGCGTAGCGATTTAAGGAGTTTACAAGTTGGTTTAAGTGAGAAAAAAGTGTTTTGTGAGCTTAAGATTGGTGAATCTTGTTCAGTTCAGTTCTTAGAACAATTAAAATTTTTATCTAAATGTGTTTAAAAGTCATAAAGATTATTGTATAACCTAAAAATTCGTTATCGTTCTTTCTCACTCGAGGCCACGCTGATCATTAGTCTATAGGTTTCTCTGTCTACGCTTATAACGCTATGTTAAATGTAGTGATTATATACTCTTTGGTCTAGGTTAAAGTACAGATTGGTACAAATAAATAAATATGTAGTGAGGCCGGCTACACACACATGAAATTCCATTTTGTCCGCAAAATTTCGAACGGAAATATACCTTAGGTGTGTGACGGGTCATTGATTTTATATGGACTTGCTGCGTTCGTTTTCCCGAATCGCAATCTCCAAACGGAATTCCGTATGTTGTGGTGGGCCTAAGTTAAAGGTCGTTAACCCCTTAACCTAACCTTAAAATTAAAATGTCAATGTCATAAATCAGTGGCTGAAGTTGTTAGAAATTTAATTTTTACACAGAAACTTAAAGAAATCCAATTTTATTACAATTATAGTTTTCTGTTTGTATTTCGCAATGGATTATCATTATGAACAGAATAGTGAGGTAGAAGCATTGGACTCTATATATTACGGTGAAATGAAAAGTAAATATCCAAGTACAAAAACAAAATCTCTAATTTTAAGGTTAGTTTAAATTATTCTAAACTGTTTAATTAAAGTTTTAGAAACAGAACCATTCCACAAATTTTGTATACCCATAATGTCAGAAGGTTACGAAGGTACCGGTGAAGGACTCGCTTGTCAACTTACCTTTACATACACGTCTAAATATCCAGATGAATTGCCACTGGTGGAAATAGAAAATGAAGAAAACTTTGATGGTGTGGACAAGAACCAACTGTTAGAACACTTAATTGATCAGGTAAAAAAAAATTTACTTTCACAATTTCTCCTGTTTGGAGTGTAACGTAAATAATATGCACACTTAATTTACCAGTACATTACCACCTACAGTCTATGAGGTCATATTATGCAAGATTTTTCTTCCAGCTAGCTTGTAATGTATATGTATTTATATACGCAAAAACATTCAATTTTGTGTTACTGTTTTTGTGCATATAGAGGTTGTAGAGGAAACAAAGAGAAGTTGAAGTGTATCTTTGCTTGGTGTAAAGTACTTGAAATGAAGAATTGTGAAATATAGACAACTATAGTATCACATTATGTAATTTATTTCACTCAATCAGTAGTTGATAAGAAAGTACTATTTTGTCTTACAGCATATAGTATTTTTCAAGTCGAGGCTTAGAAAATTCAAAACAAATATTGTGTATAAGTTTTGTTTTGCCAGTCTTATCTTTATGTATATTGCAGAAACTCATGACAAATTTTATTATTCTACTATTCCTGATAGCACTTAATGTTCGTTTACAATATGAATTTTTATTTATCTGAAATATCAACCTATATTATTTTCCACCTTTAACAATAAAACTTGCAGGGAAAACAAAATCTTGGCATGGTCATGGTATTCACATTAGTGTCTGCTGGACAAGAATGGCTTAATGAGACTTGGGACAGCATTAAAAAAGAAAAAGAAGAAAGGGTTCTTGCTAAACTAAGAGCTGATGAGGAAGCCGAACAGGTCGGTCAATATTTATTAATTTGTATGTGTAACATAATATTTAATGAGTTTTCTAATGCACAATAACATATAATGTGTCAAGTTTATCATTTCAGCTTAGGTTTTCATAAAACATTTAAGAAAGTTAATGATGTATGAATGATAATATATATATTTATTTATTTGATGGTAATTAGAGATGGACCCAATATGGATTTCACCGAATACAAATATTCAGCTGAAAGTTGGGTAAAACTTATCGAACCAAATATTCGGCCAAACATTATTTAGCAGGATCACCTCACTATCCAACCAATTTATGTCGAAACTTCTTACTTAAAGCTTACAGTAAAGCACATGGGATTAGCACTGGACCCTGCCCCTCGCTCCCCTGCCACACCTTACATGTTATTGCATCATTTAATACTGAGCAAATTGCTAGCACATGCTAATGTTTTGACTATTATAGTGAGAAAAAAAGTACTTAATAGTGTTATTCTTACTGAAAATTGATAATTATATAATAAAAATGAGTAGCAGGAGATCTACTATTTGGAATTCTGATTTCTATTTGGATTAGAGAAACTGACAACCAAAGTAAAGTGAAATGTACTACTGTAATGTAATGTTTCTTTGTTTGATTCCAAAAACATTTTATCAAGCTTTCTATTTGCTATAATTGGAAATAAATCTACAGTACCTTTAGAGACCTCTTAAATTTCGGCGTTACGTAAATTTTCGTATTTTACGCACCGAGCAGGCAACGAATCCTTTTATATCTATTCACTCGCTCGCACTATGGTAATGTGAGTATGGTGACTAAACGATCTTGATCTTCCATAATACAAGTTTTCTCAAGATGGAGTTTAGTGGATGCGAAATATTCGGTGTGTCATATTAATGTTATCTAATTAATTTATTATAATCTGTTTCGATATATTTTTCATTATTTATGCACCTTAGTGTTGAAATAAGTACACATAAATATTTTCATTGTTACGCAGTAATCAATTGTGTACCGATGTTGGTTATTACTTGATTGTATTGAATATTGGTGCTCTCACTGCGAGTTTACTATTTATGATCACTGGTTGAGCGACGGGCCTAAGGTTACCGAATTCAAATTCCCCGGTCGAGCCTTAAGCCTATTACGCGAGATGGTACACCAAATGGACTGTATAAGCGGATGGTTTCTTCCGTCTCCACAAAATGGTGACTATAGCATGCGGTTTTCCTGAAAAATGCACTCGCTCTTCCCTAAACGAACTATTGCTTGCCAAAGTCTATGAAGGAACCCCGCTTGATCACGCTAGGAGAAAATGAAATTGGAGCGGATTAACTAATAAATACAATTATGTCAAGCGGGCTTATAACTGGAAGTTACTCACCGGGCTGTTGCTTCGATGCGGTTTGGGCGCTTTGTTGCTGCGGTGCGACTTCTGGCGGATTCTCTGGGGCCCCAGAGATGCGTTCCTGTCCGGCGATTCGATGGAAGAGAGCGGTGCGCGACTATTTCTCACACGAGGTGAGGTGGTTACTCCCGGAACTCGACTGCTCCGGGCTAATGCGGTTGAACTAGCGGTGCGCGTGGGCAAAGCCCTCTAGGACTCGACTGTCCTAGGCGGTGTGGTTCCAACTGGTGCGCGAAGGGAAGAGAGCGCGCGTGGGCCGCGCGCGCGTTTATATTACTTCGGTTGCGAAGATCACGTGACATTCTAGAACTATCTTCTTTCCCCTCTCACCCACCACCCCGGTGTGTACGGAGGGACAACAGGTGAAGGAAAGGTCGAAGGAAGGACAAATCTTGGCAAGCATACCGTCGAATAAAATAAAATTACTAATGGTTTTCCGCATAACCATCCCCCCCGCCTTGAAGGATTTCCTTCAAAAAATAACTAAAACAACTAAAGCTAAGATCAAACTAACAAAATAACTAACTAACGCTAAGATTAAACCTAAATGTCTGTTATAATTTCTAATCTAGAAAACTAATTTAAACTATTGAAGGGGCAAAGGACACAAGCGGATTGTGTTACTCGACAAGACCTAAAGTTCCGCCATTTCCGGAAATGACGGCTTAGGACGTACTCGAAAGCAAGCTATACATCTGTGCACCCGATTGCGGGACCAAGTCACGCGCAGAAAGAATCTAATAATTCTGACGCAAGATTGACATCGGCAAGTCGGGGCCAGCGTGAAAATTCAATTTATGATGGTAATCAACCAATAAATTCATGATATGGTCTTTACGCGGTAAAACTATAGGGTGCCGTTGGTCGAAACTCAACTGCGAGTTGGACAAGCGTTGAAAATCGCAACTACAAGCTCTATTCGATTGTAATCTTGTAATTTCTTCGGAAAAATGTGCACGTTGACGTTCACGCAATATCAGCAACTCGGCATAGTTGTAATCGGACGATAAAGATATACGAACGTCGCGGTAAAAGGTTCGCGAATCGACAAACGTAAATTACGCTACGCAATAATTTCGACCAAGAGGACAAGCGGTTCGCCAAAGCAATGATTGGAGAAACCTCGCTCGAAACGCTCGCCACCAGAGCGTGCCTCTTCTCTTCCGGCGGTTGTGACACTGACGAAGGGTCGAAATTGGTTATTGGCCATTGCGAGGGTTCCAAGTGAACCCAAGAAGGTCCGTGGATTCAAAGCGGATGGTCCATTATTTGCATCGGGGTGAGACCACGGGATAGGCAATCGGCAGGGTTTTCCGTACCGGACACGTGATAAAAGTTCCGCGGTTTTAACTCGTCTTGGATCTTGGCCACTCGGTTCGCGACAAACGTATTCCAATGGTGGGGCGATGAATGAACCCAACATAAAGCGACGGTGGAGTCGGAAAAGGCAAATATCCTTTCTATGTGAACTCTGTCCCTACATGCGCTGATAACTGCGGTAATAAGCTTGGTGAGTACTAATATTGCGCAAAGCTCTAGGCGCGCCAGAGAGACAACCTTACGGGGGGAGACTCTCGATTTAGAACTAATGAGGCTAATCGAATTTCTACCATTATTCTGAACGTGGAAATATACAACGCCCCCATAAGCTTTCTCGCTGGCGTCCGCAAACCCAACGACCGTAATGACGCTATTTCTATCGACGTTTATATGACGTGGTATTTTGAATTCTCTTAGTAAAGGAAGTTCCTCTCTAAAACTCTGCCACAATCGAACAATGCTGTCAGGCGGCGAGTCATCCCAATCTCATTCATATAACCAAAGTTCTTTAATCAAAAGCTTAGCGTATAATACCACCGGAGCTACGAAACCCATGACATCCCATAATCTAGCAAAGCATGACAGTATTGTGCGCTTTGTGCACTTCTCTACGGGCGGGTTTACCTTAAGGCTAAACACGTCGGACTCTGGTGACCAACACGGACCGAGCACCTTCTGCGTATCAGAATCGTCGAATTCCTTTATCGCCGAAAGACGGTGTGATAATGGGATTGTGTCTAAAACCGGACGCGAATTACTAGTCCACTTGACAAGATCGAATTGACCCGCTTTCATGAGCTTTATAACCTCGGCGGTGGTTAGGGTGGCCTCCTCCACGCTATCGAGTATACAAAATCATCCATATATAATCCACTTTCAATTGCCCTCTTAGCTTTAGGATAAGAGGGACCTTCATCGTGGGCGGGCTGTCTCACCGTGCGTAACGCATGAAATGGGCTCGACTTTAAACCAAAGCAAACGCGGTTAAATTCAAACACCATTAGAGGTTCTTTTGGGTTGAAACGATATAAAATGCGTTGGAATCTACGGTCGCATTCACGGACCCCTATGCAAAGAAACATTTGGCGAATATCGGCGGATAGTGCTATACTAAAGAAACGAAAATTGGCTATTATATTAAATAAACTGCCCTGTAAATTTTGCCCACTTTAGAGGATATCGTTAAGCGACAGGTGAGTGCTAGTTTTAGCATTAGCGTCGAGCACTACACGTAACTTAGATGTAAGTTTGTCCTCCCTAATGACCCCGTGGTGTGGTATGAAATACGACGATGTGTCTTCGTAGTTATCTAATTTCGAGGCCACAAGTGATAGGTAACCTTCCCTTATATATTCGTTAATGACGCCGTCATAAGCTTCTTTTAACTGGGGTGAAGCGAGCATCCTACGCTCCAAGCTGTAGAAACGTTTTTCCGCCATTTGACGCGAATCGCCGAGAAATAAAACATCTCCTTTAAAGGGTAGCGCTACACTATATCGACCGTCGCGATCACAAACGGTCGTGCGGACGTAAATTTCCTCGCACACTCTATCATCTGGGCTAACTATAGGTGGAACGTTCACCTCCTCCATCTCCCAAAATTTGCGGACTAACGACTCGAGCGGTTCGACAGCCATACAACAATAAGAGGTTGCCGAGATACTATCCATGATGGGGGCGGAGCCAACGATGACATAGCCCAAGACGGTTTCCAATGCGTAAGACGCGGTATGTGAGGAGTTGCCCCTGACCTTATTGTTTAACAAAAGATGAGGGAAAAGCGATGCTCCAATGAGCATGTCTATATTCCCGGGAACGGCGTAAGTGTCGTCTGCCAGAGTCAAATTTTTAAATTCAATCATTGCCGAGTTGTCAACCGAAACGGTTGGCAAACGTTCAGTGACTTTATCTACTACTAGTGCATTTATATCAAAGTTAACATTACGATCTATCCGAGAATAAAATTTTAAATTTATATATTCCTGGGTAACTTTACTAGTACCTCCGATGCCCTTGACTACGGGACACGAAGGTCCCCTATTTATTGACAATCATAAGCGCTGACAACATTGTCGCGTTATAAAGCTATTTTGGGCTCCGCTGTCCAGCAGTTTACGGACGCTTTGTTCGTTTCCACGCGAATCCCTAACTACAATACGGGCTGTACCCAGTAACACGGTTGAATGAGGCTGTGCTCCCATATTTGTCAATGAGCACAGAGCGACATCACCAGGTCGACCGCTAGAATCGTTGACTTTAGTAGGGGTGAATTCCTTGTCCGCTTTACTTGACGCAGATATGTTGCTATTTTCGAAATGTAACAACGTGTGATGTTTTCTGGCGCACTTGTTACACGCGGAACTAGAATTGCATTTTGCAACTAAATGCTTATCGCTTAAACAATTCAGACATAAGTTGTTTGTCCTTACTATTCTATAACGTTCGCTGGGTGAATGTTTACGACAGGGCGCACAATTGTATAAATTACCGTGTTGTTTATCTTTACATAGGATACAGGCGTTCGGGGGTGGTACCGACGCAGCGGTTACGTACGTTAACGACCCTGCGGTTTTAGATGGTTGAGTCTGTCTACGGTCGACGCATTTCTTAACTTCTTGTTTAACGTTTGAGGAGCGCTCGATAATGCAGTCAAAATTAATGTCTCTTTCAAAGTTATCCATAATCAATTTTTTGTTTTTTCTACCACTTTTGCCCAATCATCCTTTGTGACATGGGCACATGCTTTAACGAATATTTTTTATAGCATTGGGTGACAAATGGGCACACAGTCCGCCTGATGGTAAGTGGATGCTATGGCCCATATGCATATACATTTATCCTCCATTAAGAATCAAAATGCGAATGCATTGTCATTCCTGAGGACTAAGATGGAATACCTCGATTCCAGTAAAAAGGGTCTACGGTTCTCTATACTCACCATATGAAACACATTAGCATTACGCTGCTATTTTACGCTGGTATTCTGTGAGAGCGTGGTCCTGCCCTGGTTGAGCCGACCCATTAGTGCTACAACTATAATATAGATGTAGCGTGACTCTACCACGTACAAAAAGTTACTATAGAAGAAACAGTACAAAAAGTTAAAGCCGAGTCACAAAATAAGAAGACAAACACAAAATCTCAAAATTATGCACAGTAAGCTCTCGAAACAGAAACTTTTTTATGTAGCGATCGCTACCAAGCTATTTATCTATCTCTTATTTTTTTTAAAACTGGTCCCGTTGGGTTTCTTGCTGGTTCTTCCCAGGACAGAGGTATTTTTGCGAACGAGTGGTAAATGAAAAAAGTGACTTTAAATAAGTATTATTCATGTATATTGCATAAAAAAGTTTCTCTTTCTGTTTCGAGAGCTTACTGTGCATAATTTTGAGATTTTGTGTTTGTCTTCTTATTTTGTGACTCGGCTTTAACTTTTTGGACTGTTTCTTCTATAATAACTTCTTGTACGTGGTAGAGCCACGCTACATCTATATTATAGTTGTAGCACTAATGGGTCGGCTCAACCCTTCCCAGGGCTTATTATCATCCATAAATTCATTAATATTAATATAACCATTTTCATACAAACTTAGTTTAATAAAGTTTTTGATCTATGTGTACTAACGTCAAATTTTGTATTTCTGGCATTTTGTTATAAAAGCGTCAAAACATCGCCTCAAAAATTAATTACTGATTCTGTGGAGTCGATTAACTGGTACCGAAATGGCGGGATACTGAAATTATGTAGTGGTTATTTTAGCACGGCCTTGTAAAAAACTGGTTTTATTCATGATTCATGTAATTTAAGGAATTTTGAAAATAAAAATGAAATTAAAGAAATAATACATTAAAGAAATTAATGATTCGATTATTAGAATATTTTTACCGATTATGTAATTATTTTGCCGATTATTCGCATAACAATGAATTTTAATCATCCAAACACTACGGCATATACATAGCGACATGTCATTGAAACGACGTCAAGTTAAAAAAGTTAATGCTGGTTATTTTTTCACATTTTACTTTATTTGAAAAGTTCAAATTTAAATTAGTGATAAAAAACTATACACGCTGTAATAAAATATAGATAACCTCATAATTCTTCGGATTTACGTAAATGGTTATTTTAAATCCTGTGAGTACGCTTGTGCAAAGTTATTGCGGAATGATTAATATGAAACGTCAAAAGGTATTTCTTAGATTTGGTTGACTATAATCAACTTTATCAAGTTTATTTACCTAAGTTACTAAATATAACCAAAGAAGCTTAAATGCAAGCAAACATAAGCGTGGAAAGTTCTCAATGTGCGTAGGTCACAATATGGACGCCAATTAGAGCACGATATGCATGTTTTTAGTAATATAGCGTCCAATATTTAAAACAAAAATAATAATTGTATTTCAACTAACTGCAAAACCAAACATAATATCATAATTTAACAAAAATAGCCTTTTACAAAAATTAATCTGGTTAAGTAGATAGTGATTTCGTACAGATTAGGTATAATAGTCGCACTCATCCTTAAGATGTGATCATAAACAGTAAACTCGCATTGAGAGCACCAAAACTCAACACGATCAAGTAAATAAATTATATTTTCGGAGTTATTCATGTCAGCAACAATATGCCACGGTCTATTGTAGAAATTAACAACCTATTGGCAGTAAATAAAGTAAAACCTTATATTAAAATGAATTTCTTCCCAAGGCCATATTAGCTTATAAGTCAGAGGTTATTAGTCACAATATAATAAAACAAACTTCTATTAAACCTGTTAATATCTACAATTGAGTCCATCTTCCTGTACTCAATCAGAAGGTAATTTACACTCAAACAGAATTATGGGTTGCTTACGAAATAACAAAAGTTCTTTTAGGCAGTTTAGTACCAAATGTAAAATGTTAAAATATAGTGGAGCATGAAATAAACCGATAATCCGACGTCCGCATCTACATTATAAAAATATAACTAAATTCAAAAATACGGGTGACAAATATCATTCAGTATGAAAGTTTTAGGATTGTGGCGGCGCTGTCGTCGCGCCACAAGCGAAATACACCGAAGCCTAAATCACGCTATCAACATTCCGAATCATAAACAGTATATATAGAACATCTCCGAACTATCATATGGAGTGTTGGCCGCTTGGCAGTTGGCAGAATACCTTGCCCGGCGGGAGATCTCCCCTTTTCCTTGCACTGCCACAGTGGTGACCACCCGACGTGATCTGAACACGCAACCAAACAACCTTCGGAAACTTCAAGCTTCATCATCGTCATTGAATACCCCACACATTCGCTCCCGAGCAGATATCGTCTGCAGTCTTCATATCCTGCAAGCCATCTAGCTTCACAAGGTTCATCGCAGCACTGCAATAATAATGCTTCCTGTTCCTTCAAGCTACTCTATGCGCCATACAATGTTCGGCACGGTTCTGAGCCTTACTGCTGGCCTCTGCTTCACGGCACTCTCGCAGATTACTTGCCTTCTTCTCGACTCACCGCAGACTACAAGGCAATCTCCTGGCACTTGCACATTCGTCTACAACTCGACTGCACTATCGACGTCCGGTCTGAGCAGGGGGGTGATGTGGCGGCACTGTCGTCGCGCCACAAGCGAAATACACCGAAGTCTAAATCACGCTATCAACATTCAGAATCATAAAAACAGTATATATAGAACATCTCCTAACTATGACACGGAGTGTTGGCCGCTCCCCGGGCATAACACCTTGCCCGGCGGGAGATCTCCCCTTTTCCTTCTACGGCCACAGGATATTCGGACGTCCATATTATGTGTAGGTAAATGTAAGGTTAAGAAAACAAGTTTAAAAGTAAAATTACTAGCACCAAGCGCAGTATAAACAATGTATCACCAAATACAATTATCACGTTTACAACGGTGATGGAACGGCAACGTCGCATCCCCTAATTTTGTGCGGAAGTCAAATACGGCCATGAGTGAAAGTGTTCACAAATCGACAGCAGCGCTATTAGTTTTGCAACAAAAATTAGCGGAACTACGTAAATTAGTACAGCAAGATTGGAAGAAAAATGATGTCCAATTTTTTTTTAGATTTTGACATTTCTGTGATCAGCATGACTGATGAATTTGCGAACATTGCGCTCAGTCTCCTATTTTACGTCCGTATATTGGACGTCGTAAGCAGGTGGACGCCACATGGCGGATTCGATCCCACGACCTTTGACCTAGAGTTTGCGGTCCGCGCCCTGCCATTAGGGTAATGTTGATCGGAAGCCTTTAGGTTTGTTCGCACTTCCCATACTCGACTTTTATATTATTGACTTCCCTACGTCGATATCCAAATGGCAGATGGTCCTTTGGTTTCAGACTTCATTTACGAGATTCTCAGGTGACCTCATCTACACTTATTCTATGTTTGTGTAGTTTTAACAGTTTTTAGTAGTTGACTTGGGAGCTCTTCATTTGTTTATCTCAACAATGTATGTAATTTCCTATTAAATATATAGGATTTAAACTGCCTTCTTAAAGTAGAAAGTTTTTGTATTTATTCGGAAATAGAAGGTGGACCTGGAATACAGGTGGAATGAAGTAAACAATTGTGTCAGTTATTTTTAATTATACTGAAGTGAAAATCAAAGTTTCAGTCCATCTGATGGCAAGTGGCTGTTGGAGTAAATGGATACTTGCATTCAACCTTAAACAAGGAGGGCTAATGCTAAAGAGTTGTCATTTCCGAGGACAATGGAATGTGCAGCTTTAGTTTCTCAAAATACATTGTTTGTTTCACAGAAAAGATTTGAAGGAACTAGGGTAACAGTAGAATCATTTTTGGCCTGGCGGAATCAGTTTGAAATGGATATGGGTATTCCTGCCAAAAGGGAAAGAGAAGGAAAAGACAAAAATAAACTTACAGGCAAAGAGTTATTCTTGAGGGACACAACACTCAATGAATCAGATCTTAAGTTTCTGGATGATGGTAAGTTTTAATGTGCGCATTTTAAGTAAGTTTGGAAGAGGTGGTCGATTTTCATACGAGGCCACTGTTTTTTTCATTGGAAAAAGCCTACTCATATCCGCCTCACGGGTGTGGTTATGTCGGACTCGCAATGACTAAAACCCCATGGTGTTCCACCACCCCTTTCTTGGGGAGGACTTCTCCTCCCCCTTCCTTCTCAGGTAAGGCAAACTAGGAACACAAAGCGTGCTATGCTCCACGGCCTCTAACTCTGCGTAACGGCCGCCGCCCCTCTGAGTTTGATACGTGGGAGGCCATGGGACCAGGGAAAACTAGCACTTGGTGGAACTAGCTTTCCTGGTCTATGGCTTCAAAGTGTGGCGGCGGAGGTAATACCGCCACTCCTCTCCCCCCGCAGCTTCACTTACACCGCATCAACAGTGTAGCCCCGTCAGAGTCGCGGAGGATAGGGCGAGTGACGCATCACCATACCAACACTTACTTTTCCGCGAATCCACTTCGGCTGCAGCGGTAGATACCCCTCTCGCCCCAGCTCACCAACACGCATCCGAAGTGAATTCCTCCGGCCGGCCCTACACCTCGGGCCAGCCCTAAGCCCCACAAGACAAGGCCTCTTACACCGTGAATTTTTAATCTATTTATTATGTTTAAATTAAAATTGATATATACATGTGTAATTATCACTTTAAAATATAACCTTATGTAACATTGATGGTTACAGGCGATACTGTCAAAGTCGACGAGTCACTATTCCAAGACATGGATGATTTGGAGTTATCTGACGATGATGAAGAAGACGAGGACTATGTACCAGGTCAAAGTGGCAGTGAAAGTGATTAGCGAACAGAAATGCGCTCCAAAAGTGAGCGTCTGTGATAAAGACTTACTTTTACTGACCTGAATGTGTGCGTGAGAAAATGAGGAGCTGCGATTCTTTGAGTCAACATAATATAAACGCTCGAGAGTGACGCCTGCACACCAAAACTGATATGGGCTAGTAAACAGACAGACAGCATCTTCCAATAAATAAACTTAAGCAATTATTGCACAAATGTTGAAAGAAGTGATATAATATATCAGCGTATAAACATTAAATAAATATAAAAAATAAAAATATCACAGAAAACGATAGTCATCTTAGAATATTTTGTTAACTACTGAATATTTTCCACAGTTTGTAATGATGACAAATAATCGATTAGATTAGGGGTCAAACTGACTACTACCCTGCGGATCTTGGGTTGGCATCACAGCCTAAAGCGGCTTTGTTGTATTTTTCCACATGACTGATACTGCAATCTAGCTTGCCTTTGATCTTATCACATGAGTGTTGTTACATCGGGTATGCGTTTGGTAGGGAGAGTGGACCGCTGTTGTTGCGCGTCCACTCGTGGAACTAATATATCTTGAGCAGTTGACATAACCCGCACGCAGAAAACTTGCCGATAGCGACATAACGTCACGCGTCCAAAGTGTTGCTAGTGGTATTGAGCAGACTAGCTTGAGCGCGGGATGCGGTCGACGCAAGTGTGAGGGGTAACCATCGGCAAACCTTCTGTGCACGGTTTATATTTTCCGATTATTCGGTAATTGTAGTCGTGGTCGAAAATCCTTTTTACACCTGTGTTAATGATGAAAAAATAAAAACTGTCACAAACTCCTTTTTCTGCCCTTAGTTTTGGTTTACAGGCATTTAGTTTCATTATAAAGACATGTTAAAATATTAAATATGTATTGCATATTTACAGCCGGTTTCAAAGCTTCTCACCGATTATTAAAATGGTTATTTGTTCATAATAAAAAAACAGTTTGTTTTTATTTGGAGAATAGTTTTATTTACACTTTGTCACTAATAAGTACATATGTACAACTAACACTTAGATCAATTAAAAAGCGATTGATTTGTAACATCAAATAACTCATCAAAATACAACTATTTACTTTTGCAAACAAAACAAATTTAACAGAACAGTAAAAATATAATTACAAGTGCAGTCTTGAAAACAAGGACTTGAAATTAATACATGATTATCATATATTATCTAAATTAATCTACAATTAACCCGAGATATGTATAATGTTTTAAACCGGTTTAAATACCTGCATTAAACTGGTGCAAATACCTGCATTAAACCGGTGCAAATACCTGCATTAAACCGGTGAAAATACCTGCATTAAACCGGTGAAAATACCTGCATTAAACCGGTGCAAATACCTGCATTAAACCGGTGCAAATACCTGCATTAAACCGGTGCAAATACCTGCATTAAAATACACTTGCAACTACCCGCAGTCTCAAATAAAATGTATAATGTTAATTGGCAAAAAAATTACAACTGTAGCTTCAAATATCTATTTAAATAATAACAGTTCAAACACACGTCACAGAACAATGATATTTTATAAATTTTACAACGATTTATAAAAATTCACAACACAACAACAATTAATGAGATTCACGCTTAAGAGATAGACTTCTTCGCGAAAAAATATTCTTATCATCAGATACAGTTGAATTCATATGAGATCAGCGCAGTTCTGTTTTTCAAGAGGACTAGAACATATTGCCTTACACTTTCATACATAAAAAAAGACTTGAATTTTTCTACCTCACTGCCCCAGAAGTAAGGTCATATTTTCCATTTTTGTTTGTGACCTGTAATTAACGCTTGATGGATTATGAAATGTGTGGTGTCGTTTATCCCCGGCCTGTCATAGATCATTTTATTGCAGATTAAAAGTAATAAAAGCTGGATTTGATCCCGACTGGGATCTCTCTACAACTGTGCCATACCATACCGTACCCATAGATACCACGTGCAACGAGGTCCTACATAATTTAAAATAAAAAAAGGATAAACACGTTACACTGTTAAAGTCTACTATAAAATAAATAACACTGGCATGATGGAAAAAAAGTTTTTTTATTGTTGGATCTTCAATGCTTTGCAGACCTTTTACAAATAAGGACAAATACTGCAATGCGAGTTGCTAAGTTGCGAGTATTCCTGCACTGCCGAGTTCATATTTTATTTTAAATAAATCACACTAATTTTTAAAACCTAATGTGTATTATATTAGCTATAAGTATGTTTAATTAAATACAAACTACATAATGTTTAAACAGCAAATTTCAATCACATTTCATCGTTTACATAAACTGAGCGAAAGAAGATAAATCTGTTTATTAATAACGGCCATAATGCGGCCAAATAAGGTTTAAAGTTATGTAACAAGCGTAAAATTCTACCTGTAGTGCAGTTTGCTCTTATGTTGAAACTACGCTAAAGCTGGATATGCTTTCAAATATTGATTATAAGCACACGAATTTGCAATGAAACCAGTTGAGTTAATCCATCAAGAAATTCTCGGTAGCTGTCCGGAGTCAGGAGGTTGGCGGTGTCCCATCCCCGTGCCTCGGAAAGCATGTAAAGCCGTTGGTCCAGCGCCTGATTTGTCTCTGGTCGTGTTTTGCGACTATTAAGCACAAGCAGAATAACACCCGAGCGACTGGCAACATGTCGTTGGATAACAGCCGATGTCGCGGTATTCCAAAGCATCGCAAAGAATTTACGCCTACTTGATACCCTCGGTCGCAGTTCGCAAGTGTGTGCTGCTCGTTAGAATTCATATTATTACTACATGCGGCAAATGCATATCGATTTTATCGGACGCAGTTTTAGTGCAGTTTCTATAATTTTGCCCAAAACAGACGATGTCGAACTATAAAGAATTGTATGGTCGTTTTAATAATTAATTATCTGAAGTTTTAATTTTTTTTTATAAAAACATGCATGTGTATTGAAACACTTCAAGTTGGACATTTATAACACTTCATGTTGAATAATAAAAAGATGAATATATATTTATAACGAAAATAAAGGTGTGACTGTTTTATAAAACCAAAATGATCTGTAGGTTCAGATTAACTTTCAGTATTTTCCAGTTCCGATACAACAGTCTGTGGTGGCCTACATACACGAATAATTCTTGTAAGAGTTCAACAGTAAAAGGCCACTATTTCTTGTAATATCATAACAACATTTAGAAGGGCTATTTTTAATTATGTATTTATTTCTAGGCCAATATACTTTCGGCATATATTTATATATTTTATTTATAACTACAAACGAGACAAAGCATATCGGCACTGGTAAAATCGCGTACATTATTTTTAAAGTAAGGCGCAAGCACGCAGTCAACCTGATGGTAAGTGGATGTAGCCTATAAACATTAGGCATTACATCTTATCAGCCGCAAAAAAACCCTAGAAACCCAGAAATATGAGAAAATATGTAGAAACTAAACTGTCATAGTTTTCTCGTATTTTATGAATCATAAATCTATGTTCAAATACATATTACTGTAATATAAAAGCGGCCTAAGACCCAAAGTGCAAATGCGTTATCACCCTCAGGAGTAACATGGAATGCCTCCTTATAGTTTAATGTGGTCTTAGGTTCTCATCACTCACCTTGCAAAATAAAACAGCATTACGCTGTTATTTTATGTAGTTATTCTAACGCGTAATTCCTCAATAATAAGTATAATACGCTACAGGTCGGCTCTGCCACGTACAAAAGCTTGCCTCGAGTGCTTGTTTTCACCAAAAATCCCAGAAATAACAGAAAGACTATGTTAAAATTACTCTACGTTGGGTCCCTTTTGAGTTTTGAGAATGCGTTAGGCTTATATACGCAGATAGCTTTCACGCTGCAAGGCTAGTGCCGTAATGCTTTGTTCATGACAGTCAAAAGAGAGCACATACCCTTAGAAAGTGTTTGTAGCGCGTAAACAAATATTAACGAACACAATTTGTAAACAACCTGTATAATTATTTTATATAAAAATTATATTGATATATATAATCGATATTGCAAAGCTAACAAATTATAATCTACTGCAACAAACAGAAAAATTGTTACATCTTTTTGTTATTGGTAGCTTTAGTACATTTAACCACAAATACGAAAAACAGGGTATATTTTTATAAAGATAGTTATGACAAAACTATCTTTTTTTATAAAAAAAAAAATCAAACCAGCCTGTGCTCCAAGTTCTACAGCCATATAGTTTAACGTGATCTTACATTAGAGTCTATTATGAAAATATTCAACATTTGTACCTAAAATTATGTCTATATGTCAATAAGCTAAGTTGGGATTACATTTGTAAATAACGATGGACCCAACCACCAGTTAGTGGTGTCCGACCGTCCGGCATTGAGACCCCTTTGAAATTGAATTGTTACAAAGCTACCTATCTAAAGCTTGTGTAAAAATATTTTGGATGGGTGGTAGTCGTTCAGTGCGACTATAAAGCATATTTTCAGTAATATTACATATAATAGATTAATAATAAACATCCAGCGGCGCTATAATTAATTTATAGGTAATATAGTGGTAGACGGTATGATTAACCAGATCAAATTAAAAACAAACTTGAATGTCTTGTTTTCCTTTGCACAGAATGAAATTATTTAAAGTTTTTTTATCATTGAAAAGTAAATAAATGTAACGGCGCCAGCAGGAAGTTGCTTCCATTTTCTTCCTGTACGTATCGTTATTATTTTAATTTACATATGTATTACGGAAGCTTATTTTAATCGCTGCGTAACGTTTGCCAGTGCTACCGCGAACGCTTGAAGGGCTGAGAATGGGTACTGGAAGTCCAAAGTGTACGCGTTTCCATCGATGCGTCCAAACTGCATTACCTGGGTATAAATACAATTACATTTAAGATATTATTAATACGTATACATTAATATTAAGTTAGCCATTGGATGGTGAATACTAAGAGACTTTTAACGCAGGTTAAAAACTATTCAGAATGATGACTATTACGAAAAGTGGTATCATGTAAGAGGGAATTGATGGAGATGATTTTTGCCGCATGATTTTGCGCAGTAAGTAGGTGTTGATAGAATGATATAATATGTGTTGTCCATGATAGACTGCTACCAAAGCATAATGTGAGGTTTGCTGTTAGTCTAGCATACACAAGTCAAGAAGTGTAAAAAATCTAGGATTGACACGGTTTTGATTCAGACAGCTATAATTTTTTCAACTTTTCAGATAGATATTAGAAATAGACGATATTAATTTGAAGCAAGTTAAATAGTTTTCATGTAATCCATGTTAATTGATGTCGTGTGCTTGTAGCTATAGTAAATTCGTTATGTAATCTTCATGGACTTTTCCATAGAATGGAGCAAAATTAAGAATGGGACAACTCCACTAACCTATGACGCCTGTCGAGGCTACGGGAATGCAAGTTACCGCAGCCCCGTGGACACGACAGATTTACATTTCGTAATAGGTAAATGCATGCTTGCTCACAGCTCTTTATATAATTTTAAAGTTTCCGAAGATTACATATAAAATAATCCTAGATAGGTACTTTATGGAACTTAAAGACACTAATATATCAAATATTAATAAATTGGTGAAGCTTACGCCAAAAACAATTAAAAAATCTTGGTGAACATCTAAAACATTTATAGATAATTATTAAATAACTCAAGTTATTTATATTCTAGGATCAGTGCCTGATTTCGAGTTCCGGCAGCCTTAGGCTAACTATGAATATGCGCCCCTCACCGATCTGTTCTGTTTGTTCCCACCCAGTACACAAATATATTTACTAGATTTTTATATTTTACTAGCTTTCCAGCTCGCAGTTTCACTCACTTTAAATCAAATTTTCCTGATAGTAAGTGTCGACCATCGCCCATGAACAACTGCAACGCCAGGAAAATGAGGAAGAAAACGGTCCGGAAAAATCGCCGGTGGTAGATTATTCCACAAAGAAGCCTTGCGATGAAGAAAACTCCTAAATAACTCTTCTTAAATCACACAATCATGGTGGACCGCGAAACATCTAGATATTTTGGATGGTACCGTGAGTTTTTTTATAGACCAGGGGGCTGGCATCTGATGTTAAGTGACTACCGCCGCTCATGAACAAATGCAACACCAGGGGAATTACAGGTGCGTTGCCGGCCCTTTAGAAAGGAGTAAGCTCTTCACTTGAAGGTCCCTAGGTCGTATCGGTCCGGAAAAATCGCCGGTGGTAAACTTTTCCATAGAGAGGTTTTACGCGGAAGAAAACTCCTAGTGAAACGTACAGTGGTGGACCGCTAAGCATCCAGATAGTGTGGATGGTATTGGGAGGTTTGTCGCGTAGTGCGTTCATGAAAATTTGCGGCTGGGATTTGTCCCGATGTGCGATGGTGGAATTTGGCAGCTGGAGCTAATCGGAAAATACGATAGAAAATGCTATGTGATGCAAAATCTCTCGCAGTGCCAATGAATCGAACCGATCAGGAAGGACTTGTCGGCGACGATTAAAGCCACTCTTCGCTGGATGCCGGCAAGGGGAAGGAGCTGGCAGTGGATTGGGTTGACTGAATTTGCGTTTTATAAAGTTGAAAAAGTTGTGCCGGCGTGAAATACTGTCCCACTACGCTGAGCACACCTTTACCAAGCTTTTTAGAGGCCAATTTAGCCTTTCCTTCCAAGTGACCGCAAAACTGTACGTCATTCAATATGTCAATGCCGAGGATTCCGATGCTGGCTGAGGCAGCATGGGGAGTGCGCTGAAATTGGGGAGATAGAGTTCAACAAAGTGGTTCTTTTAAGCGGTAAATGCGTAAAGATGTGTCTTATGAAGTTTGGACTGGGCTGCAATCGTCCTTAATTAGAGACTTTGTTTACTAAAGACTCGTCTTCAGACACAAGTTTGTTCTAATACTCGATGACAGTTCCCGTTAAACATTAGCATGGCCGGTGCAAAAAGCATCACCAGTGTTTTGCAGTAACAGCAGCTTATTATAATTTATATACAGAAGAAACAGCGTAGGTGATAGCACGGTCCTTGTAGAACACTAGTATTAATAGGTTCGTAGTGTGGGTATCCACAGTCTACTGCGACCGTGATGCTCCGATTTGCTAGAAAACTGACGATTCAATTGCACAATTTCTTGGGAAGCCCATAGGAAGGAAGCTTCTAAAGAAATGCTTTGTGCCAAACCCGATCGAAGGCTTTGACTATGTCCAAAGTTACGATTAAGGGCTCCCTCGTAGACTCTATTGCTTCCTTTCATCTATGAGTAAGGTAAATTAGAAGATTAGAACTAGAATTAGCTGATTAATGACCGCCAATGCGGTGCGATGGTCCTCTAGATACTTTATGGGTTAGCAGTTTAATAGATTCTATTATTTTGGTGAATAAGGAGCAAATTTTGATAAACCTTTTAAAAAAAAACCTGTAGTTGGAAAGGTCTGAGGGGTGCCTTTTTATGGATCAGGTGCACTAAAGCTGCATTTCATAAGTTCAGAATTACGGAAAAGTTTAAAATCTGAATCACTTCTAGTCAGTCAACGAAAGACTGAAGAATTTTTCCCAATTTTATGATAGTAGGTAGTTATTAAAAATAATATATCAATGCGTGTAGACGTCTGCCAGCACCAATACAAACCGTTTTGCGGTTTAATGATGCTGTATAGTAACTATGTGCTCTGGTATTTTCGGCACTTACTCTATTATTTATTGAGAATATTATGCCAAATTTTATTCTGTATAAGTATAAGATGCTTGCAAAGGCAAGCCCAGCGCCCCCTAGTAGGTCTGGTGGCGTCCTAGGCTCTGGCCTAGTTAGCCTGTGGGTAAATCAAGCCCTGTCTAGGATAATGTAATATATATTTGGAACGCGATAATTGAATTTACGTATTCGTCACCTGTTTCCCGTGGTACTCGATCTGGAAGTTCTTAGCGGACTCCTGCGTGACGCGGCCGCCGAAGTCGAGCTGGTAGACCTGGCTGTTCTCGTTCCACATGGGCGCCTTGTTGTGCATGAGCAGCTGGCGGCGCGCGTGCGGGCTGACACGCGCCTCGCCTCCCGCGCCCCCCGCACCTGCCGCACCACCCAGACCACCCGCGCGCTTCAGCTGATCCACGTCAGGAACAATCGCAATAATGTAATCTTAATAAATTAGAATTTTATTATAACCCTTGTACACAGTGTTAAACTACCCAGGCTTAGACACAAGCATTTCGTAATTTTGTAAATAAACCGGATGCGATTTTTTTAAATATAATTATGGTGACAAACGAGCACACAGCCTACCTGATAGTAAGTGAATACTGTGGCCCATAGACATCTACATCTATCATCGACTAAGAATCAAAATACAAATGCATTTTCACCACGTAGGACTATCATGTAGGGCATCCAGTAAAAAGGGTCCCCGGTCTACACTCGTCATACAAAACACAGCAACATGAATCTGCTATTTTATGCTGGTATTCTGTGAAAAAGCCGGTCGAGCCGACTCATTCGTGCTACAACCATTATTTAGCTGCACCATGACTCCACTACGTATAAAATAAAAAGAAAGGTGTCAGTAAAGATGTTATTTACACAAGTCTGATTGACGATCGCAGTAAAAAGGTACCATAGGTCTCGGAGTCTCACACCTTTGACGCACCTACCTGACGTCAATCTGCTTGTATTTTACACCTGGCTTAAGGGCCCAGTCTTGTAAAAATTAGTGTTCTCGCAAAATTTACAGCGAACAAGTATTTTTTATAGTGATTAAAAAAGGAAAAAGTGAAACATATTTTACATTTGTTTAAAGTGTAGGATTCGAGATTATCGAAACAGTTTTTTAATTTTATTTTGGTGTTTAAATTAATAGCTCTATTAGGCGTTAAACATGCCTATGTTACACGCGTAAAAGATCTTATTAAAGCCTCTGCTATGTACAAACTATAACAATATCAAGAAAACTATTCAGATCACATTTAGTAGCTCTACTTAAATATGTATTATTTTTATTTAATTGTACATATTAGTTCCAGGTTTTAGTGTATTAGTTTATATTAGTATATTAGATTAATTGACTTTGACTTTTATATTTGGTGAATTTCAATTTATTACCAAAAGAAATAAAGGAAAAAGACGGATAGGAAAAATAAGAAATATCCTTGTGTCAGTAAAAAAAAATGTAAGGAAAGAGTTGAAGTGATGAGTGAAGAGTTTTGGGAAACAAAAATGCTGCCCCCTTTGACAAGTTTTTAAGTTTTTAGTTTGAAAGATTTATCACAGTTGTCTGCTGTCAGAATTAATTGATTCGCGCCTTGAACGTGCTATTCCGATAAAAGACTTGCCGTATATAATAGAAGCAATAGAAAATAAAAAACATACAAAATCCCAAAAAAGTAACCCCCCCTCACAATATTACACCACTTGAAAAAAATTCCTTACTTTTAATGCTGTAATAAACTAAATAAACAAATATTTGTGTATTCAGTTATTCTTTTGTTTGAAGCTGGCCAACGTGCAGCCTGTTCCAAAAAAAGGCAGCCATGTCGACCCTACCAATTATCGGCCAATCTCAATTACCTCCATACTTTGCAAGATTATGGAGCGTATATTGAACGCCCGCTTAATGGCACACCTAGAACAGAATGATCTCCTTAATGACCGGCAATACGGGTTTCGCCAAAACCGGTCAGCTGCAGATCAAGTGGGAACCTTATAGCGTATGCCACACACGTATGGGGCGAGGCACTCGAGAACAGTATGGAAGCACTTGCCGTTACCTTTGATGTCTCAAAGGCCTTTGACAGAGTTTGGCACGCTAGCCTTCTGGATAAGCTTCCAGCGTGCGGCTTATCCCCTGATCTGATTGACTGGGTAAAGGACTTTCTGAGTAAACGGTCTCTCCGATCCGATCGTCGATGGCTGCTCCACCGATCTAGTGATGAGTAACGCCGGTATTCCTCAGGGGTCCGTTCTCTCCGCAACTCTCTTCCTGCCGCATATAAATGATTTGCTTATGCCCGATATCTATGGGTACGCAGACGACAGCACAGTTGTGGAGAGATACCAACCAGGTCCCCGGGCCAGTCATAATCAAATCCAGTTCGACAGAGAAGCTATGGTACAGCGTGTGAATCTCACACTACAGGCAGTCTCCGAATGGGGCGATGCTAATCTTTTGAAATTCAACGCCTCCAAAACACAAGCGTTTCTCTTCATTGCAAAAAGGAGCCAGCTTACCTTGGCTCCTTCTTTCCGAAATGTATCACTGGAATACACCGACCGCCTCCAGTTGCTGGGGGTTGAAATATCCTCAAATCTGAACTTCAGGCGGTTCATCGAATCCAAGGCCAAAGCGGCTGCAAAGAGGCTAGGAGTCCTTGCAAAGAATATAGGGACAGATGCTTCTTTATCTCAAGTTCGGTCGTGCATGGAATATTGCTGCCATATATGGGCTAGTTCTGCAAAATTCCACCTAGCGGCCTTGGACTCAGTGGAAAGGCGTGCTAAGAGGATTATAGGTGACCCGAATTTGGTTGAAACGAATCTTACCAGCCTCGAACACCGGCGCAAAGTAGCCAGCCTTTCGGTCTTCTACAGGATGCATTTCGGAGAGTGTGCTCAGGAATTGCATAATTTAATTCCTCCCTCTTCCTACCACCATCAGACAACCAGACGTTCGGCCAGTCTCCAACCTTTCGTTGTTAACTTACCAGGCATTCGAACCAAGCGGTTTGCTAAGTCGTTCGGCATACGTACAGCAAAGGAGTGGAATAAGTAGCCAGCATCTGTCTTTCCATCCGATTACAATGGTCTTCAAGGCAAGAGTGTATAGAATTTTGTTAAGTCAGTGCGCTTTACCATCTTAAACTACATCACCACTTACCATCAGGTGTATTTGATTGTAGCTAAGTGCTGGCTTAAAATAGTTAAAAAAACACTACCACGAAAATTAATAAGTAATATATTTAATGAAGTAGAGCTACCTTCACCTGTTATCTCGAACGTATTTATGCCAGGAGGAGAGCGCCACCTTTAATGGCTGGGAAAGTAGATTAGCAAAGCTAGACGGAAGCCTTAAACGAGACGGTTATTTCATCATCTGTCTAAAGCCTTAAGATATTGTTATGAGCTTGGGGTTCTTGACAATAAAAACTGCCGATTGACTTACCAGCCTTATATAAGGCCTCTTCTACTGAAACATCTATAATGTTGGAGTACATACCGGTCCCGACTGACTAGGTGTAGAAAATTCTAGAATGAGATTGTCTAGAAAGATCTTGACGCTCCTAGTTCTACCACTCGATAATAAATAGCGCCTGTGGTAACTCGCCATGTATTAAGCACTAATTATGGCGCGCAATACTGCCCCCTCCTAAGACATGCTCGTCCCGAGCAATTATCGGCCTCATAGTAACGCGCCAGTCGATCCAGATGGACGATCTTAGGAGTACCTCTTGCACTTTTCTGTATCCAGTAGGCTACGTCATTGATCCTTGTTATAATCCGATACGGTCCGTCCCATTTAGCTTAAAGCTTAGGGAGATTTTCCTTTGCTGCGGATTAGATTGTGCAACCACACTAGTGAACCTTCATCGAACCCTTTGTTGTTCATTTTGCGGTCATACCGGGTTTTCATCTTTTCAGACATTTGCTGGCCATATTGTCTGACGTGCTCAAAAATGTCATTCATTTTGTTCCACAAGTCATTTGCATAATCGGTTATATTGCGTGGGGCATCAGATGGTATTCCGGTGATCAGGTCTGCAGGCAGCCGTAATTCTCTTTTAAAGATTGCGAAAGCTGGTGTCACCGATGTACTTTCGTGAACAGCGCTTCGATATGACAACAAAAACGGTTGTATGTGCTTGTCCCAATCTCGTTGCCAATTTTCCACAACTTTTGCTATGTATCTCTCCAATGTCTGATTAAATGGTTCTACCATTCCATCAGATTGTGGGTGGTAAGAAATTGTTCTTGTTTTATGAGTATCCATAACTCGGCAAGTTTCCTGGAATACTTGAGACCCAAAATTCCTTACTTGATCGCTGTGAATCTCTAAAATTACTCAAAAACGACAGAAGACTTCACGAACTTGTACATTTGCGACACCGATCCTCGACATCGTCACGATAATGGACCCAGTAAAACCGTTCTCGAATTTTCAGTAGAGTTCGTTTAACTCCCAGGTAGACTCCTGATCAACCATTACGGTACAGCTTGTGACGGCCCAATATTATTATTAATAATTAAATTCAATATAAAGGGGCGTCAAAAATAGTCTTAAAAGATATATATTAAGCAATTAAGTTAAATTAATAAACATAAAGTTAATATATTTCAGACATTATCCCAATAACATAGTAAATTAAAGGCAAAATTATTGTTTTTCGTAATAAATAAATTTATTTAAAAACTTGAAAAAATATTTAAAATAAGATAAATAATAGAAATACAAGTCAAAAAATATTATAAAATTAAGTTAAATAACGTTTATAAGATAACTAGAAAATTTGTTAAAAATTGTTTAAGTCGTGGGAGGTGTTCATGTATAAAAGAAATTTCCTAAGTTGTGGAAGGAGTTCACGTATAAAAGAAATTTCCTAAGTTGTCGAAGGAGTTCACGTATAAAGGAAAATTTTCCTAAGTTATTGAAGGTGTTCATGTCTTGTATGGAGGAGCTGCCGGAGATACATTCCTGCAGTTGTACATATATATGGGGTGGTCGGGAGCCCGACTGCCTGAAGTACTGTAGCACAATGACTAGTCCTATTAGGGACGTATGATATTAAACTCAATGATACAAAAGCAATACTAAAGAAGGTCTCCATGATGAATTTGCATTACAATAGTAGGGTCGTGGGTTCGAACCCTGTATATTAATGACTTATGAAAGTAAGGTCTATGATCCAAAAGCAATACTATAGAAGGTCTCTATGATTAATATGCATTACAATAGTAGGGTCGTGGGTTCGAATCCTATATATGAATGACTTATGAAAGTAAGGTCTATGATCCAAAAGCAATACTATAGAAGGTCTCTATGATTAATATGCATTACAATAGTAGGGTCGTGGGTTCGAATCCTATATATGAATGACATGAAAGTAAGGTCTATGATACAAAAGCAATACTATAGAAGGTCTCTATGATGAATATGCATTACAATAGTAGGGTCGTGGGTTCGAACCCCATATATTAATGACTTATGAAAGTAAGGTCTATGATACAAAAGCAAAATTATAGAAGGTCTCCTTGATGCATAAGCATTGTATGGGGTGGTCAGGTGACCGACTGCTCCTAGTATTGTAGCAAAATGACTAGTCCTTATTAGGGACTTGAAAAGGAATATTATGGTGGCGTGTATGCTGTTTCACGAGCAATTGGTCCGAGGTAAACATGGACTCGCTAACCGATGTGTCCTAGACATATCATCTTACTGCTGGTGGTAAGCGGGTTTGTTGTAGCAATACGGCTTTCCCGTGGACATCGCACACCCATACCGTTTGTGGGCGGCGTAGTAGCGCATAGCGATGCGTCGTCTATATTTCGGATTGGGATGATGAGTGTGTTTGGTAGCACTTTTAAGTGTAACAGGCATACTCAACTTCATGTCTTAGTGCATTAGCGCTATGATACGTGGAGTTCTGTTCATTGGCGTCTTAGTAGCGTGCTACTATGATACGTTGGTGATATTTTTTATATAAGAACAATACAAACTTTGTTACCAAAGTCGATAGGGATCATGTGGGTGTGTTGTGAGGGGGCGCCATCCGTATGATAGTTGCATTGATGCTTACTGCTACTTGCGGTATTGCGTCTTGTGATGGATCTGCGGGTGTGCTGCGCCTGATTCGACGCATTCTTGTGGTTCTGGTTGATGGAGGTATACAATTAACATCTTAGTGCCGGTGGTAAGCGGGTTTGTTGTAGCAATACGGCTTTCCCGTGGACATCGCACACCCATACCGTTTGTGGGTGACGTCGTAGCGCATAGCGATGCGTCGTCTATATTTCGGATTGGGATGATGAGTGTGTTTGGTAGCACTTTTAAGTGTAACAGGCATACTCAACTTCATGTCTTAGTGCATTAGCGCTATGATACGTGGAGTTTTGTTCATTGGCGTCTTGGTAGCGTGCTACTATGATACGTTGGTGATATTTTTTATATAAGAACAATACAAACTTTGTTACCAAAGTCGATAGGGGTCATGTGGGTGTGTTGTGAGGGGGCGCCATCCGTATGATAGTTGCATTGATGCTTACTGCTACTTCCGATATTGCGTCTTGTGATGGATCTGCGGGTGTGCTGCGCCCGATTCGATGCACTCTTGTGGTTCTGGTCGATGGAGGTATGCAGGTGGTGATGTCTGCTGGGATGCATGGGGGACCTTGGAATGGTGTAAGCCCGACGATAGTCGTATTGATGCATGTTGCGTTCTGCAGCATTGCGTCTCTGCGATGGTTGTTTGGTGGGACGCTATTCTCAATGGCGCTCTCTGCGTCTTGGATTGACTCAAACCTGAGTAGCTTTGCCCAAGTCCCTTCGGGTCCCTTCATTACGGGGCTGCAGACTGTCTGCCCTCCACGATGTTTTATATAACAACATAATATTATATCTCTGTAACTTTCCCAACTTTGAATGATTGAAGGCAACTTGTCGGTGGGTGAGACAAACATGATCGAAAATGCATTTACTCAACGTCAGTGACACAAACCCTTTCTGATGGCGAATTATTACTCTTATCTTATAACTGCCTTTTGGCTATATCTGCCGTTGTATTGGTTGGTGGAGCATATGTGTCGACCTCATGCGGGTGGTAGCTGGCGGGAGGATCTGAGGAGACTCTCAAGGCTGCGGCCGAAAGCCGCACAACGTGGGACCCCATTCCCTTGAGGTGAGCGGTAGACTCATGACACGCTACACACTAGTACTAGCGGCTAGTAGCCGTGCTGATCATGGAATTGGTGGTGATTCCATACACTTACATCACGTCTGCAGGAGCGGCGGTCTGGCAGGTGGTGGCGCTCACGGAGGGTTTACGGCCAGTGTGCCTATTTGCCTAAACCGTGTGACGTACATTCACTGTGGCTGGATTCGTTCGTATTCTGTATGGCGTTTTCACGCATTGACATGCGCGACTTCGGTCGATGTTTGTGCTTACGCACTAACAAGGGGCCAAGCCTCTTTTACTGGTTCGCCAGTTATTTTGCTGTGGACTACGGTCCAGTTCCCGAATTCGCGTGTCCCGGGGGGAGTGCCAATCAAAATGGTTGGCACTCACCGTACACGGCGTGTGTGGGGCCGTGTACCTCCCCTACATTTTTTTAAATAAATGTAGGAAAGCGAAGCCCTTGTATCGGGTATTTTGTATAAATATATTTTGAGCCTTTTCCGAGCGGGAAGGGATAATTAATAATGTAAACCTGATGCAAGTGGAATAGGGACGTTTTATGTTCTTATCCTTTTTCGAGCCCTGTCTTCGTGAACGGGGTTCACTTAGCTTATAAGGCACTACCAACAGCTTTCAATTGCTCTAGTGAATATTCATTCCTTCCAAAATACACCTAAAAGAACTAAGTTACTAAACAAACACAACGTAAATAAGGGTCCTAACTAAGACGATCACGCCAAAATATTAAAACCGGCCTATTAATAAACCTTTTGAAAGATCATTTAGAAAGATCAAAACATATTTTATTTATCCTGGTCACATATATATAATTTTTAATATAAAGGGGAATATAATACATTTAGTATTTTATATATTTATTGTTATGAGAGGGGGGAAGCGTTACAAGCTGTAGAACATCCGGTACTTTAGCTTGAGGGACAACCATTTGCAAATGACAACTATCTCCTCGACCATTTTCCCATATACGGCACAGAACTCCATCTTGAAGCAGCAAGCTGTCCCATTGAGCCCAATAGCTTTTCGTGGTCGAACTCATCTCTGAGACGTCGATCCACTTGAGCTTGGGAGAAGTGGCCTTCATCCATTCCATAATCAGCTTGATGTCCAAATCTTCCTGGTGTGCATGTTGTAGTCTGTCCTTCCATTCGTTGCTAAGGTGGTCTGTCCTGCGCATCCTCACAGATACCACTTACTTATTCTCTTGCCTAGTACAATGTTTGCAATCTTGAGGACAAGGTCTTCTTGACAATGCATCTGCGCTGCCATGAGATTTGCCGCTTCGTCGTTCAATCATAAAGTCGTATTCCTGCCGTAGTTCAATCCATCTCGCAACTTTTCCTTCTGGAATTTTGAACTGCAATAGCCATTTCAGTGCAGCATAGTCAGTTCGTAAGTAAAATTTCTGCACCAGAAGATATTTGTGAAAATGCTGCAACGACTTTACCACAGCATGCAATTCCCGTCTTGTGACACAATAGTTTCTTTCCGGCTTTGATAACTACTTGCTGAAGTACGCTATCACAATCACAACCTCTTAATCACCATTCCGTTGAGACAACACACCACCAAGTCCTATATCACTGGTGTCTGTGTCAACTATAAATTTTTTGTCTGCATCAGGGTATCTCAAAATTGCTGTTTTGAACAGTCTGTCCTTTAGCTCCTGGAATGCGACATCGCAACTTTCATCCCAGCAGAAATGTCGCTTCTCTTCGGTTAGCTTGTGCAAAGTTCTTCACTAATCGCTGATAATATGAGCACAAACCTAAAAATGCTGTAACCTGCGTTTTGTCTTTTGGAATCGACTAATGCTTGACAGCGGCGATTTACTCTGGATCCGTGCGGATACCTTCTCCCGACTATACCCCAAGAAGCTAACTTACCGTTTGAATAGTGAACATTTATTCGGACTCTGAGGTTGGCACTCTGGATCTTCACGAGCACGCTTTCCAGATTTTGAAGGTGTTCCTCAAACGTAAGGCCTACGATGATGATGTCATCCAAGTAGACCAGACAGGCATCGCCAATTAGCCCGGTAAGTACAAGTTCTATCAACCTTTCAAACGTTGCCAGAGCATTGCACAATCTAAACGGCATTGCTTTACATTGCTACAGACCCTTTCCTGTCGAGAATGTAGTTTTCTCCTTGTCCTTAGGGTCAATTTCAACTTGCCAGTGGCCACTTTTCAGGTCCAGCGTGTTAACCACTTTACTCCTGTAAGCATGTCCAGCGTGTCATCAATTCTTGGCAAGCGATAGCTGTCCTTCTTCGTAACTCAATCAGATGGCGGTAGTCAACACAAAACCGCATGCTGCCGTTCTTCTTCGTTACCAGCACCACAGGTGAACGCCATGGACAAGATGAAGGTTCAATAACACCATCTTTCACCATTAACTCAATCATGGTTTCCAATTCCTTTTCACGTGCTACCAACAATCTTCTTGACCGCTGACGGATAGGCAATTCTTCTCCTGTATTTATTTTGTGTTGAAATAAGCCAGTCTTTCAAATGACGCTAAAACATCGGGATACTTGAGTAACAACTTCTTCGCCTTGACTGTTTCATTCGGGGAGAGAACGCTGCGACAGTCTTTTAAAAGTGTGGTTACTCTCTCGATAGATATTGGTACCGATACAACTAATCCACTTCCTTTCGTACCAACCAGTGTGCCTTTATCGATAATCTGTTTCTGATCACAAAGGTCCATCACGTACTCCTGAGATGTCAGTGGTTCTGACCAAGGTTCAAGCCACTTTACATGGAAGGTCACTGTCTACCCTTTCCACGAGTACACAACGAAGAGCTTGCCCAGGATTCCGAGGGAGACTAACTGGCACAATCGTTTCCGATCTCGGCAGAAGAACAATCTTTTTAAGGTTATACAGATTTCCTGGTAACGGCCCCTCCGACGAATAGTTCCTCTTCTCCACATTTCAAAAGTTTCTTAAGAAGTAAGTTTCGTAAGTCCCGTCACATGCATTTGGAGATCTGTCTGTTCAGTTGCCTGTATGCTGTTAAATCTGCTGAAGACTGCAGCTTCATCTCCCGTCACGAGATTAAGAGTGTCATCGGAGTTTGTGTTTTTTTGCGATGGGTCTTACAGAACTTAGCTCCGAATGCATGGACAGTTTCCACAGCTTGTCATTCATATCGTCCACTTCATTGCAGTGTTCTAGGCAAGTGAAAACGATTTTGTAACTCGAGCTGAAAGTTTTCGAGGCTTTGGATAAGAGCACGAGGTGGAGGTCAGAGTCAAAACAGGAAGAATTTTAAAACATGTTAATCGAAATAAAGTTCGTTACAGTCGAGAGTTAATAACTATTGTATTATGTAAGAGATCCCTAATGTACTAATTTTAGTATATTTTATCGACAAGTGAACAATCAAACTTACATGACCATGTCGAGGTCTAATAGAACAAAATGACAACTTTCAGTATATTAATTAAAAAATAAATCTGTGAAGGTGGCTTAATGACCCGTTCACAAACCCGTGCTCTTAAATTTTACGTTTGTTATTAGGTTTCTTTAGGCGAGCCACTCTTGTATATATATATATATATATATATATATATATATATATATATATATATATATATATATATATATATATATAACCGGAATCTCGGAAACGGCTCCATAGACTTTCATAAAAATTAGTGTCCGGAGAGTTTCAGGGACAATAAATCGATCTAGCTAGGATTTATTTTTAGAAAATGTCTTTTTGTCCGTGTTTTCAGGCAATGAAAAACTGCTACAATATAAGAAGGTAAATTTTGACACTGTGTTAATGATCGTAATAGCTCAAGTGGCTATCGAGCGGTCGCGAAATCGTAATGCTTGATTCCCCGTCTTCGGTCCGAATTTTTTTCCTTTTTTTTTCAAGTTCCCTTCTTTTGTGAGAAAATCTATTATTTCGAGCCCTTTATTGTATTTTTTAAAAATACGAAAATTTTAATTAAACTAATTGCACTCATGATTTTTTATTCAAATAACCAGTTCAGTTTTTTCTATTATGTCAATAAGATCAAAAAATATTATTCATCAGTATGTAATTTGTATTTTGTATCTAAATGTAATTTCCAAAAAAAAAAAACCGAGCAAAAGCTCGGTCATCCGGGTACTAATGTTTAAGTATGTCAATAAAATTCAAATGTGTAAAATACATAAAATATAATTAATTATTAACATTGTTACAGTACCTTATTTCTGAGTTGAGCCTTTTGGAAACTCTCCAAGTCTCTGTAGTTCTTGCTATTGACCTCGCTGTAGCCGCCATTAGAGTACTCATCGTCCGAGCTTTCCGAAGGTTTCTTGTTCCGTCTTCTATTTAGCAGGGGTGAGTTTAATAGTTGTCTGCGGAGAATAGTATATAATACAGGGTTTTATCTGAACGAACAACCGTCGCAAACAGTTAAAACACTTTTGTTGGCGACGCCAGATAAACTTTTCACTTATGATAAACGTCAAGTTTATGTTAATTTTATAAAATGCTAATTTCTGAGAGAAATAAGGATATTTGTATTTTTGTTAACTTAGAGTCATGCATTACATGACAATCGGCTATGTATATGTCGGAATTAAAGTATTAAGATCGTTTTCATTCAATTTAAGCACTTTTATTAATGTTTACATAATGGATTAACCACTGTTAAAATGTATCAATAATAGGTTAGATAAGTAAAGTTCAATGCTAGAATGAAATGGTGTATATGTCCGATAAAGATAAGTATAAATAATCGAAAAAGATGGCAAGAGCCTTCTATAGGATCTTGAGAGTCGTGTAAAAACGAGCTTTTGTCAACCCACACGAGTGTCTAACAGTGATTCTGTCACGGTAAATATGCGGCATCGTCAGGATAAAGACACTGCGTCTGAGGCAACTGAGTCACCGCAGTAAGCCCTGTTACACTGTACAGACGAACGACATTTATAGAATAAGGGTGACAAACGAGTATACAGCCCAACTTATTGTAAATGGATGCTGTGGCCCATATACAGTCAGACACGCGGGAAGGACGAGCCCCAGTTGCTTATGCCAATCTTATTAGTAGCTCGGGACACGACTTTCAGGGTTAACACGTGTTTGCTTTTATTATTGTTAAATTTAGTGTAGTTACTCATAATTAAAATGGTGTATAAGACGTGTGCTTTGAGAGATTGTAAGTCATCATCTCGCATAAATAAGGATCTGCGATTTCACCAAATTCCGCACACGGAGGAAAGGTAAATAAATCTTCTTCTTCTTCCTTGCTTTGTCGCTTTATTTGGGGTCAGCTCAAGGAAAGGTAAATAAATATTGTTATTATTATTTTAAATTGTGTATATTTTGTTATGTCATGCGGACACAAAAAATTGGTACTAGTCGCTGGGCTGTGTTTCGAAGTTTGATTTTTTCTTGTTCATCCAAATCGTGTGGTTGGACAGGCTCTCTTAGACCATACCATAGTGTCTCGTCCTCGGTTTTTCGAATTTTTTTATAAAATTTTAAGGTTTAGGGGGGTCAATTATTAGGTTTGTCGGGGTGATAATTACGAAAATAGCATTTATTTTTAAATCCAAGATGGCGGTCATTTTTTAATATAATATGTATGATATGGATGTCAATTTCGAGGTTTCTTGAGGTGTTGATTACGAAAATGTCATATATTTTCAAATACAAGATGGTAGCCATATTTTTTTTAATGTTATCGATATCAACTTTGGGATTTTTCGGGGCGATGATTAAAAAAACGCTATTCAATTTCATATTCAAGATTTAAAAAAAATATGATAAGGGCATTGAGTTAATGGGTATCAATTTCGAGGTGTCTTGTGATGCTGATTGGGAAAATAGAATCTATTTCGAAATCCATTTTGAGGTTTCTCGGGGTGACATTTATGAAAATTTATTAATAGCCATTGAATTTAAAATTTTCAGATCCAAGTTATAGGTGGAAGAAAGTCTAAAGAATATATACATTTGCAGTTGCATATCGAAAAGAGTATGCAGGGAAAGAAATTACTGAAGAAAACCGCTATATAAACGTTGCTTTTACCAACCGACGACTGTTGATGGCGATGCACATCTAAAATAAATAATAATTAAAGTTGTTTTTTTGTGGCAACCCTAGCCTCCATACGTTGCCCAGACGGTGTCGCCATTTACCAAGAGATTAAAGGCGTCGTCCTGCTGTATGTCTTTATTATACTGTGGTATTACTATGAATACTTTTTTCGTGCGGATTTTTCGTGATTACTAAAGGATGTTAGTAAAGAGTAAAAAAATACATTTCGAAATGTTAATTAAGTTACTTAGGTCAGGTACATGTCGTTATATTATCGCACCTATGTAGTTCATCGATGCCCAATGGATACAAATTGCAAGACCGTTCGTCGGGAATCGCGATGCTTGGCTCTTGCTGATCACGATTTCTAACAGAAATGTGATCGTATTCTACTTAGTTAAAAATCTTGTTAGAAAATAAAGTTTTAATTTCAGTGTTTGTGTTATTTATTATAACTTAAAATATTTTATTACAAAAGACAAGTATAGTTTCAACTAAGTTTTGTAATAAAGTACGTATTATATATACGAGTAGGTATTACTTCTGTAAATAAATTATTATTTAATTCTTTTTTGCTATAAATACCTATTTAACAAAAAAATTAAATAAATTTAATTTTTATGACTGCCTACTAAAATCCTTCCGTAACTTAAAGAATGATATATATCTGAAACCTTTTGTTGGTCATTTAGCATCTATCCACGCAAAAATTATAGTACGAACGACGGTTTGCCATTACATTTTATCAAATAGGTAATGTACATAATATATATAAATTTTAAATTAATTTAAAACTTTTTTAACTATTTTATCCTATAATTAAATATACTAAACACTAAACAAAAACTATTTCAACAAGTATACAAAAATCTGTTTATGTAAACAGAGTCAATACTTTAACATTCAATCGCCTATAACGCGCTAGCCATCAGTATATCTAATACCTTGAAACGAGCAATTCTTGTATATATATATATATATATATATATATATATTATATATATATATATATATTTATATTATATAGATTCGATTATATATAATATATAATCGGAATCTCGGAATCAGCTTCAACGATTTTCATAAAATTTTGTGTCCAGGGGGTTTCGGGGGCAATAAATCGATCTAGCTACGATTCATTTTTAGAAAATGTCTCTTTATCCATGCTTTCGGGCAATGAAAAACTGCTACAATATCGTTAAAATGAGAAGGTAAATTTAAACAGCGTGTTAACGATTATAATATCTCAAATGTAATATCAGGTGGTCTTGAAATCTGTCTTCGGTCCGACTTTTTCCTTTTTTCCAAGTTCGCTTCTTTTTTGAGAAAATCTATTATTTCGAGCCCTTTTCTTAGTATTTTTTTTAAAAACACGAAAATTTAAATTAAACTAATTGCACTCATGATTTTTTATTTAAATAACCAGTTCAGTTTTTTTTTATTGTGTCGTTAGATCGAAAAATATTATTCATATTTCATCAGTATGTAAATTGTATCTAAATATATTTCTAAAAACACGGTTTGCAAAAAATATCGAGCAAAGCTCGGTTATCCAGGTACTATAAAGGTACTCTGTGGCTAGCCCCGACTGCTTATTTACCCTGGGTGCCTCGTGATTGTAGGTGGTAATTATTTTACGTGGTTAGCAAGAGAGACAGAGAGCTGCCCGCGGTACCATATATCATCGGTGGGCTAGGGACAGACGCGTGCGGTGCGTCACTTATCGACAACCGCTTATTGATTCCTAGAAGAATGAAAAATATCGTGCGTTGGCACGCGGTAGTTGATTAGCTAGTGTGGGTAATTTAATAATTATATATATTTACCGAATGGGCGAAGCGGAGGAGTAGCGGTGTCGGCGGGGGTGCGCGGGCGAGGCGGGCCCGGGGGAGGCAGGCTGCGAGCGGGGCGCGCGCGCCGGCCGCGGAGACGCCGGCGCTGAGCTCACCTCGCGCGCATCCCGCGCCTCCCGCACGCCCCGTGTCCCCCGCGCGCCCCCAGCACCCCGCGCACCGCGCGCCGCCAGCAACCGCAGCGCCAACTGCTCCAGCGAACCTGCCATACGGCCAACCCGTAAGCTTCTTTGTAAAAACAAAACCAATAAAGACGTGCCAGTGCAATTTGATCAGTGATTCTTAACCTTTTAGTGATGAGGGCATGAAGGTTAAAGAACAGGAGAACGATCACTACGTACTAAACCATAGCCCGCCTGTCCTTGAAAATTGTAGAATACATAGCGGCGCTGACGTCGGTGAGTAGTGACGTTAGCGAAGTTAGCTGTTTATGAGTTCAAGTAGGTGAAGTTAGTTGAATAATGTACAAATTTTCATTTCATTTTTTCGTAGAAAATTTTCATGCTCCGTAATTTTGTAATTTATGACAAAAAGAAACATTAAAAAATGGAGAAATATTTTATTGTGCGTGGATGTGCAAATGGTTGAGCATCTGATCGGAAAAAGAGACTGAAAATGACTTTTATTGACTGCACTTAGTGATCGCAGCGCCTTACTGATGGTGTCCATATTTCTGGGACACTATTTTCTACGGCGAACGTTCTCCTGTTCTCTAACCTTAATGGATGAGGGACCGTGTGACAAATTTTCGACTTACCTTAAATCACCAAATTTTAGGCATAATATAAATGATGGTAAGGTTGCATTTAAAAGCTTGTAAACCGTATCGGTATTCACAAACCGATCATCATCATCTCCAAAAATGTTTTACACTTTTTTATATATAAAAGAATTGTATGTTGCCTTCGCAAACCACTTTGGGTGTCCTCAGGGACCACTGGTTAAGAATCACTGGTCTAAACTATCATTTTAACATTTGGTGAATAATTGCTACTTAAATGTGCCTCTCAGCAAAGCCACACGGTGCATTGCGTTTTATTCCCAACTAAGTTTGATAAAATGTTTGTGTTAGAAATGATTCTATTTTTCATAAAAGAGGGCAAACGAACGTGCGGCTCACCTGATGGTAAGTGACTACCGCCGTCATGAACAACTGCAACATCAGGGGAAATGCAAGTGCATTGCCGGCTTTTTAAAAAAGACTAAAAGTACTTATCGGTTGCTTTTGAATAGCACACATAATAGTGAACAATGCCAAACGAAGGGAAGCTTCCATTTTGGCAATTTCACTTAAGTGCCATTTGTGAATGTATGATTTGTAAAATTTGGTAATTAAAAGAAAATAATAGCATGTCAGGGTACAATAACAAAATTAGCATTCAGTCGTATGCTGTAGCCTCATCTAGTTACATTTTATCAGGTTCCTACAGTTCAATGTTTGAAATATTACAAGTACAACAAATTATACATTCGGTAATGTATGTAAATTTACCAAAGCAGATATTCAAGTTAACGAACTATCGCAATTCTTTTCAATACTGAATAATTATAGCGTGCAATGAAAAGTTTTCTTTACCTAATCAAAAGGCTTCAAGTAATGTTTTTAATGTCGTCTTCGTTTAGCTAGAAGAAAGAGATAACTAACCAATTACCATGCCCATACTCCGATATGCTGGAATATCGCTTTAATTTGTTTCAATTTAATCTACATAGGCGATTGCATAGAAAAGTGTTGAGGGTTGCTTTGGAATCTAATGAAGCTTGCCAAAAGTGTTTAAGTCATTCGTAGCTTGAGTTTTGGCGTCATTTAATCATGCGTGTTTGCAAAGCACAACTTTTGTAGAAAGAACGCATCTAGCAAAGTTCCGAGTTGACTCGGGTGTATCTCACCGATGGAAGTATCTCGGGCGGGTGTAAAAGCATCTACTATCGTACTAACTATAATACTTGCTGTAGTCGGAGTCGCTGTCGGTGTTGAGCGGCGGGGGCGGCGGTGGGGGTGGCGCGGGGGCAGGCGAGAGCGCGGCGGGCGGCGCGGCGCTGCAGGCCACGCACACGTACGACGCGGCCTCCACGGCCCGTCGGTCGTACGGCGATACCAACCGACAGTTCGTGCACACCGGATAATCCCGGCGAGAGCTACATCCTATCCTTCCACCTTCCTCTGTACTGGTCCCACTGTTATCCTCTGCTGTACTGTTACACCGACTGCTGGAATTCACTGACAATGCATCGCTTTTCTGGTTCGAATCAGACCGCAAGTGTCGCTTGCATTTTTCGACCGTTATTGAGAGTTCACCAGAATCTAGGCTTCTCGATTTTCCGCACTTTTTCAAACTGGGCGTCTTGGTTTCTAATTGCTTGATGTCATTCGCTCTGAAATGTCGCTTCGCTTTTCTATGGCGTTTGTTATTCACTAGCACAAGTCGTCGTGGTTGCTCGCCACGAAGTGTGGTCAAGCTATGCGCACGTAGGACTTGAGGATCGACCATATCTAAGTAACCTACACTACAACTTCGCGTCATTGTATCGTACACGGGCACACTTGCGCATACAGGACTGATAGGTACTACTGTGGTTGTTCTCTGAACCCTCATTTCTCTTGGTCTTTCGGCTAAATTTTTTATTGTATTTTCGATGGGAGTTTCCTCATCAATGAATTTTAAATCTTCACTTTTTTGTAGATTCTTTAAATTTTCTGAGCGTCTAGTCATAGCATCTGGATGAACCTCGTGTTCGAAATTTTTATTACATAAAGATTTTAATATACGAGTATTAACTTCATAGGATGCGGATTCACCCCTACTACAGATATTTTTCCGCAACTTCGATAGACAATTGTCGGAAACATGGTTGTCGCACTTTTTAATAGTAACCTGCCTACTTGGCTCTATGCTAAGATTCAAGTTGAACGTCTGTTGTTCGATATTCGAAATGTTTGCTTTTAAAGACACGTTATCGCCACGAACACTATAGTCTGTTCGACCACCGCAAAAATCGCCACGACCTCCACAAGTGACGGATTGTGGTGAGGGTCTTTCAAAAATTATATCTGTTGGTGCCACTGCATTTTTAGGTGACTGCAAAGTAGGAACAGAACTTTCGCAACGTAAAGGAGAAATAGCATGACGATTTGCTACACTGGCTGTGTTATTTACCCTTCTCTCAGCAGCTTGAGTCGTGTGCCGGACTGGGGTAGAGTAAACACTCTCAGATACGTTGTTCACATCATTCGTATCAATATACGGAAACTCATCATAGGATTCAGTTCTTGCTATAGACGAATTGATGTTATTGTTATTGCCAGTGTATGCTTCGTTTTGCGTTATTAAATTATTTGTATTATTGATTCTATCGTTAATTGTTAATTTTCTTCGGATATTATTATTTGTGTGTGATGATGAATTTGAATCGTTTGACTGAAATACTTCCTCTTCATCCTCAGAAAATATATTAGGATTAAAATTAGGATCAGGCCCAACTGGGTAATCGTCTCTTAGCTCAGTTATCATTAGAGTCATTTGTCTAGGCTGCAAGTGCAGCAAGGAAGTCTTATATGTAACTTGACCCAAATTAGCAGGAACGTTTTTAGCTAGCCCGTGCATTTTGAACTTTGTGCCCCAAATATTGGACGTAACTTCTACTAAGCGAACATCCTGAAAAACGTAATAAAATGCATTAAAATTCGGTCTTTAAAGACAAAATTTGACATCATATTTTATATTATTACCTCAGGTAAAGAATCGATATATGCTAGTTCATCAGGAGTGTCATCTTTTTCACCGGATTTTCTAGCCTTACGTCTTTCACGAGCTCGTCTGCGCCTTTGTAGCCTCGGAGATCCTGAACAACCTATTATAGTAAAAGTACAGCAACATGACTTACAATATGAAAAATATCTTTATCAGCTTGTATAGGCTTAACAAAAGATGCAACAAATGACGTATTTTCCACGTCACTAACTGTTCGTTAATATTCTTTACAATCGGTTTAGACATTTCTAAGTTTAGCCTGGAACGATAGACAGACAATAACTTGTTATTCAAGTCTTAATGACATGCAAGTAACTCCTTCAGTTCAATAAATGACAGTTATATCTATATTTAGTCCAAAAGGAATCGGTGCATGAGTACCGAAAACTATTGCAACTCAATTTTTTATGCGATTCTCTTCCAATTGTCCCACTGATGATATAAATACATGTTGTCGTGGGGCAACTCGGTGCCATATTGTTTAAACCGATTATTTTTTCAATTGCAAGGAATTGTTATTTTCAAACGGGTTTTAAAATTGTTAGTTTGTTATATTATTTTACGAAATATGAATAAGAAAGACCCTTTAATTTTTTAGATCATTTTCGGAGTTACATATTTTTAAAGGTTTGAAAAATCACAAAGTCGGATAATTTTAACCCATTAAAATACATAAATAAAAAGAATAAAATATGAAAACTATTTTTAAATATTTTTGATAAATTACGAATAAAAAAGGTTCTATGACTTTTTACCAAAAAATTAATATTTACAAAGTTATGATTACTAAATTGATACTTTTGACTCATTAATTAAACATGTAAAGAAAAAAAAGAAAACATAAAAGATATGTTTTTATATTCTGGAATAAAAAGGTCCTATGATAGTTAATGATAAAGTCAATATTTTCGGAAATATTAATTTTAAAGGTTTTAAAAATCCCGATTTCGGATACTTTTCACTCACTAAAAATATACAGGTTTATTTTAAACTTAGTAGTTGCCAAATTTTAAAGTTGGGTTCAAATATATAGATATATACATAGTTCATATGTAGATATTGATATACGGTTATTGCAGTCTTTGAAAGTACGAGTAAATAAGGCTTCTAATTTTATTTGAAATTATCCCAAATCGATTGTGGTTTATGGGCAACAACGTTTTTGCCAATCGACCCTTACGAATGTGTGCGTACGCAATAAAATAATTTAAAATAATGGATTTACACGCATTTTTAAATTAAAGGATAAAAGGAAAAAATAATTCAGATTTTTTTAATTAATTTGTCTTCACCATTTGCCATTTTATATAATTATTCTGAATCTTCTCTGCAAATTTGGCGGTTTTTTTGCAAAATAACCCTGTATAAAGAGATGAAATCTTTAATCATGTGATACACATATGAAATTAATATACATTTAAAATTAAAAAATACACATACAAAAATTAAGAGGATATAGTAACTCAGCTCAAATTCTAATTTCGCCCCCACTTCCCCTCGCGTCGTATGCTATGTACCAACATCTTTGTAATCTCTAATACCGTATGTAGATATGTCGTTAGATACTTATTTCATTAGGTTAATCATGTTTTTGCATGTTTCTTTACGCCAACGCAGTCGCTTGTTATTTTTATTACAGTTATTTCCCATTTTAATTTTACATCGTCCTGTTGCGTAATGTGTATTCTGATCGTAAGTGACACAGCTGCCCCATTCAAAAGTCAAAGCGAGACTAACCGGGCGGCAGGAAACAAGCTTCGAGATCAAGACGCCGATAGTTTAGGTAATTTCTTTTTACAGTGAAAATAATGGTAATTTATTTATAGTTAGTATGCAGTTTCATGATCTAATTTAAAGTATTTTATGACTAACAGCGGTTTATTGTTCAGTTTGGAGGTAAATTTTGATTTTTTTTTCTATCGAGAAAATTTTACGGAATCGTGTTTTTTTCTGACAGTACATAACATTAATCCTCAAATTTACCATATATTTATTTCAAAATTAATGCTGCAATATTTTCGACATAACGGAGGATCTTGCTAAGCCATTTGAGGTAGTATTTTTAATATTTCCCCTTAACGCACACATTTGAAAAAATGTAAAGTCTCACCGTCCTCGCGCTCGCTGTCGGAGGAGCAGGAGGAGTTGTGTGGCGGGAGGGGGCGCGCGCGGCGAGCGGGACGCGGGGTGCGCGGCGAGCGCGGCCCGGGCGCGGGCGATGCGGCGCCGCTGCCGATGCTGCCGCCGCACGAGCCCGCGCCGCTGCTGCTGCTGCTGCTGCTGCTCACGCACGCCTTCCTTGCCCTCTGCATATTACTTCGCTTTTTTAACATGCTTTTGTCAGCGTCGCGTATTGCTACTATCTATGTAACGGAATCTTTTAATATAATTTTCACCTACAAGTTGTAGACGGCCGATGGACTTGACAATTTGCACCCGTATCAAGGAATGTTGACAATGCAATAATTTATTAACTATATCCTCATAAGGGTCAACAAGAAAAAATATAAAATAATTTTATTTTTAGATGTGTTCTTTACTTTTTTAAAACTGTAATTTATTATGGGTTATGTTTCCTTTTTTTTATATAAAACTTTATTTTTTATAGAATAAGGGTTACAAGCGAGCATTCACCCTCCTGATGGTATAAATGCCCATAGACATCTACATCTGTCCTCCATTAAAAATCAAAATGCAAATGCGTTGTCACCCTAAGATAAAACGCCTCGTATCCAGTCAAAAGGGTATCTGGTTCTCTATACTCACCATGCGAAATACAGCAGCATTGAGCTTTTGTTTTACGTTGGTATCCCATGAGAGCGTGATCCTACCCCGGCGACCCATTCGTGCTACAACCATAATATAGTTTCATGGCTCTACCACGTATCTCTCACATACGTAAACTGATGTGACAGATAAAGCCATTCATCATCAGAACTTACAGTCCACCTGATGGTAACTGGCATATTATACAAAGAAGCCAGTACACGGGAAGCACGTCCAACTACACGATCGTAGTCGGTAGTCCTTAGACTATTTTTGTGGAAATGATATATTGAATTCAAAAGTATTTGTAAACTATCTATATGATGGTAAGTGATGATACAGCCGAAAAAAGTCGCGTGAAATTTTCCTTATTGAATTTATTGTTAATTCCAGACGTTTCGAGCGCAGTACTACTAGATCTACTTTCAGCTTTTAAAATTCTTTTCGTTTTGATCAGATCTTCGTAGATCGAACTTATAGTATCTTGAAGTCTTGCCGTAGTATTCTTGATTTAATTTTATTAATTATGGCATTCCAAGCAGAATCAGCCATCTTTTCTATTGAAATCGGGAAATTTTAAATTTTAATAGCTATGCGAATCATCCATGGTGTCAATCATCATCGGTGTTCTTTTGCGAGGATTTGTGGTCTTTTAAATGTAATGCAATACTAATGTAACGTATATGCAATAATATTAGCAGTGCGATCATAAACATTTTTACATACTGCACACTTCTAGTGGAATTCGAGTTAATGTCAAAAATAATTATGTGAATATACTATAATACCTTCAGCCTGGGGATCAAAAATAACGAACTCTGGGCGTATCTTGCTGGTCCGCCGGCCTTTAAGAAGCGGCACCAGACCGCCGAGGTGTTCCAGATACAAGGTGTAGGCGCCTGCTTCCTCGTCATCGTGCCTCAACATGGTGCAATGAAGGCGACCTCCAGCGGTGGGCGGTCGAGAAACAAAGCGTCGAAGTTCGTTCGTTTCAGGGACGTTACACTAGGGAATGACCGTGATAATTAAATTAGTATAATAGGTGCTTTGATAAGCGTCACAAAGTCAATAAATTTAAAAAATAGGTGTGTGACTGTATTTGTTCGGTTGATTTTTAAAATTTCAACTTTCAAGCATTTGACGCATTACAAGTTCCGAATGGAGATTGAGAGTGAAGACTTCCTTTTAATATTGGGTCCAATTAAATGCAAGGATCCATGAAAGTAGGTTAGAACAACGGAATACAAAAAAGAACCCTGTTTGTTAAGATGGAAAGAAGAAAACCCACCACCATCATAAGTTTATTGTCCTATTTAGGATCTCCCCCCCCCCCCCTGGGTAGTTACATAATATTATTTAGGTCATAAAAAGCAATAAGCTTTAGCTTTTTTTATTATCTTTCTTTGTTTAAAAACGCTTTTATCCCACAAGGATAGGTCAGTCTTATCGTACCATACTTTTTTTATAGGATAGGGTGACAAACGAGCACACAGTCCACCTGATGGTAAGTGGTTGCTGTGGCCCGTAGACATCTACATCTATCCTCGATTACGAATCAAAATGCAGATTCGTTGTCACCCGTGAGGACTAAGATGGAATGCCTCGTTTCCAGTAAAAAGGGTCTCCGGTTCTCCACACTCACCATACGAAACACAGCAGCATTAAGCTACTATTTGACGCTGGTATTCTGTGAGAGCGTGGTCCTTCCCCGGTCGAGCCGACCCATTCCTGCTACGACTATACCACTAATATAGCTGTAGTATGGTTCTACCACGTCAAAATACTTTGTTCCTGTTACAAATATAATCATGAGCATTTGGAAAGGGGGAGGTTGTGATATTTTTTTTATAATTAAGAGGTATTATTTTAATTTGATAGGTTTATAAGTTACAACTGATACCCGAATAGTGTGCGCGAAGAGGCTAGCAAGCGCGGGTTGTAGCCGAGGTGGCAGAGGCAGCTTGACTGCGAGGCGCGGCTCCCGCAGGGCCTGCGCGGCGCGTACCCGCGCCAGCAGTTGTAGGGGCGCCACCACCCGCCAGACACGTGCCGTGCACACCGCTCCGCCGACCCCCACGAACAAGCGCCGGGCCGCGTGACCCCACGTCAGAGCTGTCACGCGCGCCTGCAATGTGTCCATGTGTTATATGTATACATAAATATGTCGTCGTTTCATATAAATGCTCAATTGTTTTAATGTCCAAATACAGATAATAGAAAATGTTCTTTGGCTTTGCTAACTTACAGACTCTAGTAGTATTAGGTATAACTATAAAAAATGTGTTCAAATTCGTTTTACAGATACAACTTAAGTAGGTATTGATGAAAAATTCTATTTATTAAACTCAACTGACTCTGCCCGACGCAGTTTTTCATGAGAAATATTATGGATAACTCTATGGAAATAAACAATCAGCCGACGGCCGTTACAGCATATCAAAGGCATGTTCCTACAATAACATTAAAAATTATAATAATTATTAAAAATTATAGTTAATATAATAAGATAATAAAATTATTGGGGAAATTTTTTTGTCATGTTATTAAAATTAAACAATTAAATCAAGATAGACCTTCAATAATATTAGGAAATCAAAAATGAAAGGGGGTTGATCCTATTTTTATTAATATGGAGGAATTAATTAAAATAGAAATTAAATTATTAATTTCAAAATTTTTAATACAATTATTTTTAATAGAATTGAAAATAAAAAATTAATAGATGCACTGCTGAATATAGGCCTCCCTCCTTGCAACGCTCTGCAGTTTGGCAACCGCTGTTTTTTCAAGTTTGTTATCAGACTGTTGTCCGTCTCCTGTTTATCCCCCTCTGTCGCTTCTTAAGATACTCACAGTGGTAATTTACACACCGCCACTACACGATCATCGCAAAAAAGATGTTTGATTTTTATTAAAAAAAAAAAGATTGATTGCAGAAATGACGTTATTTGGCGGTATTTTCTTATTCTTCTGGCGTTGTATTGGCTTAGCAACAAGGAAATTAATGCTTTCAGTCAATACTGCTTCTTTGTGTAATATAATCTATGATGAGTGTGTATCGCGATGGCCCCTCGTGTAGAGGAGCCTTATAATTTCTCGTGTACACGCGTGCTTATGTGCGTAACAACAGGTACCGTTAGCCAACATATTGTTATTGAATAAAATATTACCTAAGTATGTTTAGCTGTGCAGTGAAACAAAATATTTTTTCGTTCATAAAAAAAGGTATTTATAAATACTGTTTTTATTAGAAATGTATATATATTATTATTAACCACAATTTGAATCGTGAAAACGTTATAACTAAGCGATCATTTGACAGATATAATATATGCAATGCGTAATTAGAAACACATAATTACAGTAATAGAATGAAACTAACGCTGGTCTGCTTAGCATAGAATACATTAAATATATTTTCTTACATCACTGGGAATAGCTTTTCTCCGATTTCTTTCCATTCTAACGGTACACGATTTTTAGCTGCATCTCTACACTCACTTAACTCGGAATTATTCAAAAACAGTTCTATGGAAATCCAAGTAAAGACATACTTGAATTGCGCTTAGTACTAATTAGAGTTTTGTACAGGGAAATAAAAAGGCAAAGTAGGCCAAGTGTGTGTTCCACGTGTAAGGGTTCCGCTGCAAAATAGCACTAGGTCTTTAGAGGATTGGTTAAAAATCCTAAGCGCTAAATACTCTGTTCGTTGTATTTTAATCGAAAGTATTCAATAAGAGCTATTATTAATTTTTACTGGCTAACTGTAATAAAATAAATACTTACTCTCTAACGAAAGCAGAATGTGTCTACGTACTGCAAATTTTATGTAGGGTTTTATTAGGTATATTCGTGATATACCTTAAAGAAAAGTAATAGATACTAGGTATTTTTATAGATACCTAAAACATAATTTTGAAATAGCTACCATCAAAAATTTACAGTTCCTTAGATGTAAACCGTTTTAAAAGGCTAAGTAGAAATTTTCATATAGGAATATATTTCGTCTTATTAGAAAAAGCGGTTTCATGATAAAGTTATTCAGATAAGTCAATCAGATAAAGTCTTTCGGCTGAACTATGGTTTAAGAAGAGAGTTGGAAGAGCTCTTCTATAATAACTTACATTGAAAATTTTAAAAACCCCTGAAACAAAAAAGCTTATGATTTTTAAACGGCTGAACCAATTTTGATAAAACATGTCTAAACGGCTAGAAAACCTGTTTTTAAATAAATAAAAAAACCTTACCCAAATGGATTCACCCGTTTGAGAGCTACCACGGTGCCCTTATTGTTACGATTTATGTGGTGGCAACAGACACACGTAGCGGTCAAACTTATATATTATAACACCGCACTTTTTCGTCGGGGGTTAAAAAGAAGAACCTAAGTCCACACATACACACACACACACGCACGCACGCACGCACGCACGCACGCACGCACGCACGCACGCACGCACGCACGCACGCACGCACGCACATACGCACGCACGCACGCACGCACGCACGCACATACGCACGCACGCACGCACGCACGCACGCACGCACGCACGCACGCACGCACGCACGCACGCACGCACGCACGCACGCAGCACGCACGCACGCACGCACGACGCACGCACGCACGCACGCACGCACGCACGCACGCACGCACGCACGCACGCAAGCACGCACGCACGCACCCACGCACGCACGCACGCACGCACGCAAGCTCGCACGCACGCACGCACGCATGCATGCACGCAAGTACGCACGCATGCACGCACTCACGCACGCACGCACGCACGCACGCACGCACGCACATACGCACGCACGCACGCACGCACGCACGCACGCACGCACGCACGCACGCACGCACACACTCACTCACACACACACGCACGCACGCACGCACGCACACGCACGCCAGCCCGCACGCACGCACGCAAGCACGCACGCACGCACGCACGCACGCACGCACGCACGCACGCTCGCACGCACGCACGCACGCATGCACGCACGCAAGTACGCACGCATGCACGCACGCACTCACGCACGCACGCACGCACGCACGCACGCACGCACATACGCGCACGCACGCACGCACGCACGCACGCACACACTCACGCACGCACGCACGCACGCACGCACGCACACACGCACGCCAGCCCGCACGCACGCAAGCAAACACGCACGCACGCACACACGCACGCACGCACTCACGCACGCGACGCACACACACACACACACGCACGCACGCAAGCACGCAAGCACTCACGCACGCACGCACGCACGCACGCACGCACGCACGCACGCACGCACGCACGCACGCACGCACGCACGCACGCCAATCCCCGTGAAATTTGGAATTTACTGTCTTGTGTGTACTTTAAATATTGATCCGCTTCACTTATTTCAACGGGTCTTCTTTCGCGAAAAAGATTATATGTTATACCTGAGACTAATAAGCTACCTTTTGCAATAAGGCCAAGTAAACACTTGGTTCTGAAAATAAAGTGTATTGAAATTAAATAAGAGCTGTGGTTCTTGTAGTTTGGGATACAAAATCGTTATGAGTTTTATTCAAGTGTGAACCTAAGAATAAATAGATAAAATATTCACCTGCGAGTAGGGGATGGGGACGGTGTAAATAAGTGCTCCGTTGTCCGAGTAGAATTTAACAAAATTTTTGAATGGAGGGGTGTCGTCCGACTCGTTGTTCTCTGGAAATAAGTATAAACATGTACATGACAAAACTAGGACTTAATTATTTCTTAAATTTACGCGAACAGTGCACATTGAATAAAACTAAATTTACGGATTCTATCGCGTTTATTTAACTGATTTTACTTATTTTTAATTCCCGACGTTTCGGGTGCTTTACAGCACCCATGGTTACGGGGGGACTGAGATGTTTGACGTCCCAATGTCATTGTTAGCCCGGCTACCTTCAGTTTTTGAATATTAATTTTTGGTCCGATTTACGCAAAACGAACTTACACTATCTTGAAGTCTTGCAGTGGTATGCTTGGGTTTGGGTTTAATTTCGTTAATTATAGGATCCCAAGCAGATGGCAGCATTCAAACATCTTCTCTATTGAAATTAGGATGTTTTTTTAATTTCAACAGCCTCGAACTTGATAGGAATCGGTGTTCTTTTGCCAGGGATTTGTGGTTTATCAAGTCTGATGTAATGGTGGGGACGATCTTGAACATGTTCACAGACTGCAGACTTCCCGGAGCGTCGGTGCTTCACGTCAGCTATATGTTCTTTCACGCGGGTTTTTATGGATCTTTTTGTTTGACCTATGTAAGAGAGACCACATTCATAATCTAACTTGTACACTCCTGCATCTTGTAGAGGGATATTACACTTGACGGATGGTAAAAATTGAATAATCTTCTTCGGCGGCTTGTAGTATGTTTTAATGGAAGCTCGCTTCAAGATGTAGCCAACATTGTCTGTGACTCCTCTGACATATGGTAGTACAGCAGGCATTTTTTATTAAAAATAAGTAAAATCAGTTAAATAAACGCGATAGAATCATTTATTCAAAACTAGGACTTATCATAAAAGACAATAAAATAGCCATCACTGTTATTGTTAGTTTGTTACTTAATCTATTTGTCTTTTTTTTTTTTAATTTTTATACAACATACGGAAATTATTATAAAGACTTGCTCATGCCAGTCACGTCTCTAAAATGTACGTTATCAATCGTCGCTCGTATCGGCTTAAGCTACTTAAAAATTCGACGTATATTTTGCCTAATACGAATAAGTACATTAAGAGAAGCAAACACGAATGTGTAAATGCAGTGCCTTAGAATTTTGCACAACGCGTCGTGTGGTAAGGAGAAAAAGTCCCAATTAATAAGACCAGCCATTTAGAACATCTTAATACATCCTGCTTTTGCCATTGGGTTGCTTAATTTGATTTTTGTCACCTTTGCTGAAATAAAATATTTACAATTTAGTAAATTTCGACATATTTTTACAAATCGAGGACTTGAACAGGTGTTGGACATACTCATGTTCATAAAGACTAGGGAATGCAAACCGGGTTACCCGAAAACCGTAAAAACGGTTTTTCGGTATATTTGAATTATTTAAAAAACCCGGTTATTTTGTCACATTTCCGGTTTTTCGGGTTTTTATTATTTACCTGAACTTAAATGTGCATTCATCTGACTTAAATAATAAGCATCACATTAGCTTGGGACTTGCACGATTGGAGGGATCCACCACGTCAAAAAGTGTGCTAATATTTTAGAGAAACGATTGCATGAGTTCGATTTGCCTTTCAAAGATGATATTGCAGGCGTTTCTACTGACGGGACTGCCGTAATGGTAAGGATGGGAAAACGTTTACCCATATATCACTAACTGAACTATAACTATGTTATGCGCATGGCATACAATTGTCAGTATTGAATGTACTCTACAAACATTAAGTAGAAAATGATAATCCATCCAACTCTGATAGTGATTACGAAGAAGACGGTGTATCAGTTAAGACAAAAAATAGACAAAGATCCAGTTCCAGTAATTCTTATCAATAATACAAAGACTTGATTCAAAAATTTTGACGGTTGTAAATTATTTTAGAAAATCTGCAACTAAAAATGATGACATGCTACAAAAGTATGTAAAATAGAAGTTTGGCCATGAAATATGTGTGGTTTTGGCGTAAAACGAGATTAAATTCGTTATAAGATATTGTTGACAGATTTTTAGTACTCTACAAACAGACGTATACAGAGTGTATACAGAAAGCGTCGCTGGACTTAAAATCGGATATTCATTTCACAGACGATGAAATTACCTCTGTAGATCGATAAAAAGAAGCACTCGATATAGTAAAAGGAGTTGTCGAAGTCTCGTGCTTAGAAGACGCAACTCTTCTTACAGCTGATACTGCGTTAAAATACATGTTCAGAAAACTGTGTGCATTTAAGGCAGTCTGAGTTTTGAACTGCGGATAGCTTTACGAAAGAGAGTAGATGAGAGATACCTTTTAATACAAGGTGTTCTGAAATATTTAGACGACACTTAAGTATTTTTCGATGACATTGACAGTGATTCTATGTTTCAAAAGCGGTTGGTTTTTGAAACATAGAATCACTGTCAATGTCATCAAATTTCAATCAAATCAGTCAGTCAAGAAAATTTTATAAAATCTGTCGTATCGAAAATGTTCACTGACGATGACGACAGTACTACTTTAGCAAAATATCAGAGGTTTAAACACTGCTTCTTCTGATCCTATTTTCAAAAGTTTCAAAGACGAGCTTTTGCATTCATTGAAACCAAAAAAAGGGCTGTACTAAACCATCTTTATCTGCGCTAAATTTTGAAAACCGAGAAAATCGTGTTATGTGATATAGTATTACACGAGAATGGCGGTGGACGCGGAAATTTTTTAGCAAAGGCATACAAAGCTCTCATCACGATCAAGCCCACAAGTGTCGAATCAGAACGTGCATTTTGCTTTGCTTACAGCTGATTATTTCTGCAGCAAAATACGGTCTTAATGATTCCCCTCTTCGGTCTTCATGCTTAACTTTTCTTAAGATTTCATTTAAATTTTTTTTTTACAAATTTTTTACAATTTTTTTTTTAAATTTCATTCTTACTAAAAACGTTTAAGGGCCGCAGATAAATGTAATGTGTTAGATCAGATTCAACTATGCAGATATATTGAGAAGACAAATCAATGTCTGTAATTGGTTTTCAATTTTCAAAGTACTAAAATTAAACGGAACAAAATAAGCGCGAGTTGAAACTTTTTTATACTAACCTAATTATAGCCTTTTATTTTGTTTTGTTTAAGTTTACGATACCGTTACCGATGAAAACAAACAACAGACATTGATGTTCATTCGTCTTGTCAATATATTTGCAAAGATTGAATTTGACCGGTTGTTGTGTCGTTTTTAAATGAGAGTAGAACTAATAATAATATTAAATATAGAAACCTTTCATTAAACTTTTTCTTTAATAAATTTCTGCACTTTCATTGAAGTTTTGAAATTGTATTTCCTTTTAATAGGTGTACGTATCTATGTAATAATTGAAAAGATAAATTTATAGAAAGAATAGAAAATCTTACTTTCAAACCGGTTTCACCGAAAACCGGGTTTTTTATAAGAAATCCGAAAAAAAAACCGGGTTTTAATTTGGGCCGGTTTTGCATTCCCTAATAAAGACCATGACCATGAATATGGGTTCTGTAAAGCTTCCGAAATTAGGAAATGAAAAATTTAAAATTAAACTCAATAAAATCTGTAAAAACAGTTTTTTTACCCTATCGAAGTCTCGAAGATAATCGGACTGACGACGACAGGAAAAAACATCTGAGATGCGATTCGTCTGCGTTTATGAATTTATCACGTTGTTCGAATCTAGAAAAATTTGCCTTACTATTTTTAAAATTTAATGTAATATAAATTGTCCGGAATTAACATGTCCACTTGTTGTTTGAAGTTAAAACTTCTTTAGCCGCGTTGAGCATTGAGTTACACAACACAATATAAATCAATGGCGTTGAGCGATTTTTGGTAGTGGAAAAACTTATGGATTCTCGTCACCGATGTCCTCAACATGCTCGTGACGTACACAACGGCCTGTGTAGTGTACTAGTATTGTCGAGACTGCCTTTTTTATTCAAAGTTATCTAAAGATATTTACGTTCTCGTTGAATGTTATGTGTATGAAATATACGATGTAGGTACACTTTAGCGTCACGATATTGGAGTTGACAACGCATTCGCTCCCAAAACATAAAACGTACTTTCATTGAATTTACGAGTCTACCAGCGATGCTCGTAAATTCTTCGGACAGATTGAAAAACCGACCTCGCCTTGGTCACCATGTTATTTACAGGTCTGTAGCGTGACTGAGTAAAAATATAGTTAGTTACACGATGTTTAAACTATAGAAAAAAGTGTATTTATAAATAGCTGAATAGTAGAACTGTCTTCTAAGGCACTAAAATTCTTAATAGATAAAAATATATAATAAAATTCATAAGATATTTACTTACATAATTAAATAAATAAAACATATTCGGTTCACCATTTCAGTTCCTTTAATTACTGAATTTATGTTAACTATTATGTTATAATATAAACTTTAGGCGTTAATTTATCAGATGCTTGATAAGGAGCGAAAACTCGTCAAAGTTGTACATAGCTCTCTATGACGCGCTATGGACGACTGACGGGTCTGTTCGGTTTGGTCGGCCCGCGCGCTATTTAATCGCACAATATTTATTCGATATTTCTTTTTAAAATAGCCTTTTATTGAAAAATAAATCCATAATTCACTCACGCATTTACTGGTGAACACATAGTCTGAATTTAATTAAATTAATTTCATTACATTCGAATGAAACTGCTTTTTCACTTAGTGGTAACGTACCTAAAATTGTAGATTTTGAGGAAACTACTATCTTTTTCTATCGAGCCCAAAATGTGTCAATTGTGTTTTGGCCACCATAACTCTCTAAGAAAAATCTTAAACTTTCGTAATGAATTTGAAAAAAAATGTGAATATGTAGTTTTTAATGACAAAAAATTGCTTTTTTGCGCACCTATAAAGCGTGAAAAATCTGCTTTGGCGCCCCCTTCACCTTAAATTAGTAGTAATAGTTGTGGCACGAATGGGTTGGCTAGGGCGGAAGGACCACGCTCTCACAGAATACCAGCGTAAAATAGTAGCTAAATGCTGCTGTGTTTCGTATAGTGAGTGTAGAGAACCAGAGATTCTTTTACTGGAAATGAGGCATTCCATATTAGTCCTCACGGGCGATAACGCATCTGTATTTTAATTCGTTAAAATGCAGATGCGTTGTCACCCGTGAGGAGGATAGATGTAGATGTCTATGGGCCACAACAACCACGTACCAGTACTGTGTGCTCATTTGTCACCCTATCCTATAAAAAAAAACAGAAAAATTCATACAAAAATCCATTAGTCCCCTTATTGTTAACACTGCATTGATTTTATTAGGTTGGTCACATAAATCATGTGGTTAGAAAAATATATTATGTACCTATTTCTATATAATGAAAATATCCTTTATTACATAAGTAAAAATTCTTATGCATAATAAATCTACTTCGCTATCGATTATTTGCTGGCAATGCTCTGATAGATTACGATACGATAACTTTTGAACTTTTGATTTTCCTTACTGACTTCGATAATCTTCTGCAATACCTACGGATCATGTATTCCCAATTATCAAAAGTATTTCCTTATAATAGTCTCTTAAATTTAATTTGTTGCGTAAAAAATACTGCCCCAGCCAAAGATGTGCAATACGAACTTTTCGATTCAAACCTTTCCCCTTATTTTAGACATACACCTAGGTACCCAAACATTTTATAAAGTAAAAGGCGTTGATGCCGTTGCGAGGGGTTTTAAATCCTCTATTTATGCGCCTCGCTAGACTATCTGAGGGAATATTAATACCAGAAAACATTAAAAGCCGTAGAGTATGAATACTAAGGATTAATTTCTTATAAAACGCTGATCTAGCTAAGATAAGGGTTCTAGAAGTTTAAATTTAAAAGCGGTGCTTTCAAGTTGCCGATGAAGCTTTGATAGAGCAAAACCTACCTGCGCATAAAAAGTTTACTAAAGCGAAATCGTTCGTAATTTTATTATTGTTTTGTAATCGTAGGTGAGCAGGTTGATATATGCTAATTAATAAACAATATGATGTATATCAAACAAGGCTTAAAAATAATAATGGTGCAAAACCACAACATGATTAAATGCTTCTCAACCGACTACAAAAAAGGAGGAGGTTCTCAATTCGACCGTATTTTTTATGTCCATTACCTCAGAACTTTTTTCTAGGTGAAACGATTTTGATTTCTTTATTTGAAAGATGGTTCTTCTCATGTGATGCCATATAAATTTAATAAAGATCTGGCCAGTAGTTTTTGAGTTATACTTAATAATGCGTATTTAATTGACTTCGACTACATTTATGATGTTCTCATTTTATTTATATTGAAATCGATTGCACAAAATTTTTAATTTTACTATTTGTTAATCCTTTTGTTTTACACTGCATGTTATAAAGCAACGTTAACACAAGCCTTGTCTGCCTTTGTTTTTTGAATACTAACACTTTAATATATTTTACAGCGTAGCTTCTCGCAGTATTCATAAATTGGGTAGGAGAACATTGTCACTGAATATAAATACAGATAATATATATATCTTACCTGCGGTTAACGTCCCCGCGACAGCTAACAGTTCGCGGGAATTCGCCCACTCCATAGCCAGCGTGTTTCCTCTCAGGCCAGTGCACACGCGTACAGGGCTCACATCATCGTGTCCATGCAAAAACACTATTTCCCCGTTACCCAGTGCCACAGCGAGAACATGACCGTTGGTGGTCTCATTCCCTTCTTCACCTTCTTCCATTTTGAACTTCTCGCAAGACCACGCCATCGCTGTTATACCTCCCTCAGCGACAAGCTGGACCTGGTAAAAGGTAATTTGTAGATTTTTGTCAGCTCAACGCATAAAGTAACGTACAATTCAGAACAGACTGAGCGGGTCGGAAGCATTTTACAATGCAATAAAGAAAGTGAATTTATTTGTTTAATTTTGAAAGTTTACATTTACACGTAACATAACATATACTGGATGACCTTTTTTACCATCTGGAAAAAGTAGGATGTAACATGTGAACGGAGTAGAAGGCAAAACACCTATCGGAATTCAAATCATATCCACCTATTATATATATATATATATATATATATATATATATATATATATATATATATATATATATATATATATATTTACACATAATAGTTTTTTTTTTCTATTAATCGAATTAATCACTCATGCAATCGATGCATCTTTGCCAACCCAATGGTAGTTTATTGATGCCCAGCTGGACGAGAGGCAAAAAAATCTTCAAAGGTGTGTACTACCTCTCGGGTGTTGAATTTTTTTCCCGTCAAAAAGGTATCCAAATTTTAGAAAAGTAGAAGTGTGTAGGCGCAAGGTCTGATGGCGGATAACGGAGAGCTTCCAACTCCAGCTCTTTTAACTTGGAGACTGTCTGTTGTGCAGTATGTGGTCACAGTACACATCTGCAGTAATGCTCATCCCGTTTGGTAAGAAGTTGTGATGAATCACACCGGCGCTAGACCACCAAACATTGACCATGACTTTTATAGGGGTAAGTAATCATTTAGGGCATTGTTTAGGTGCTGAACCAGGATCCAACCAACTTGATGAGCGCTTGCCATTGTCAAACAGAATCCATTTTTCATTGCAGGTAACAATGCGGTTCAATTTTTTTTGGTTTGTGTGCCCATTGATCAGTGCAAGGCACGTCTCGACGCGTACTCCGCGCGACTATCATTGGGTTCAGTGAGCATCCATTTGTCAAGCTTTTTTACATTGCCCATTTGACGCAAATAGACCAATATTGTTTTGATGCTTATATCAAAATTCTGCTGCTAATTCAGTCGTAGATTGAGTATCATCAGCTTCCACAATCCCCTTTAATTAGTCCTTGTCGATCTAAGTTTTCGGACGCCCATGGGGTTCATTTTTCGGGTCGATTATTTCCCGAACGGAAGCTGGCAAAATAAGGTAGTGCGTTCGTTTGTAGTATTCGCTCCGTAAACATCGTTGATGTTGTGTGATGCGTTGCTGCCACGACGGTACTCATATTCCCCAATTACTCGAATTTTTAACGCATCTATGATGACAAAAAAGATTCAAATGCAATTAAAATTGAAAACATAACGCTAATCAATAAACAAATGACTAATTTTGTGTGACTGAATTCTTAGCCATACAAAAATTATTTCGATTTGAAATGGCCAGTACAGCAGAACGACAATTTCATAGATAAAGACCTAATATTTCCAAAAATCCTAAAACACATATTTTTTAGTTTTAAATCAAAATCCTTAATACGTACAAGCTAGTATTGTTCCTATTTCATGCTTCTTTGCCTGTTTATGCAGTGCGTATTAATACAATATTTTTAATACAAAATTTGCTCCCTTGTTTTAAAAATTTAATAAGTAAATTATTGAAAAACATAGATAATTCATTATTTGAATTCAAGAATATTTACATCAGTTTTCAAATAAAAAAAAAACAATACAAATTTGAAGATTCTCTGGCTCTACCGTTCAAAATTGTTTTGAGAAATCGCTACATACGTTCTATTTATAGAGTACCTACGTTCAGTAAGTTTTGAGTCAATTGCTTCGTAAAATAAAATAAATTGTACAAACTGTTACAACCTATTTATGTTACCTCTTAGGGGTTGGATTTTCAAAAATATTTTTAGTGGATGCCCACGTTATAAAGGGTAGCTACTGTAACATTTCAAATTTCTACGTTTAGTGGTTTGGGCTGTGTGTTGATAGATGAATCGGTCACTCAAGGCATCCTCTTTTACTAGGTACTCATGGACAAATTTAGAGGAACACAAAAAAGGGTGCATAAAACAAAAAATATTATGGATATTTGTGACATTTAAGTTTATTGATTTGGATTTTGCTTATTATTCGTCAACTAATTATTGCAAACGTCAAAGAAACAAACGCTCAAATGACAAAAATTAACCAAATGAAGAAAATAAGAAAAATTTTAAAGGAAAGAAACATTTTTGTACTTAACTTTCTATTCATTTTTTCATAACTGCTTAAGAAAGGCTAGGTAAGTAAATGCTTAGAAATTACGTGGGCTGTAATTAGTACTAAGTGCTACCCCCTCTAGCTCTTCGAACTGCTCTCAGTCTCCTTGACATATTCCTAATCAAGTTATCAATAAAATCTTGAGAGATTGCGATCGAATCTTCCTGTAATGCGTTTCCGTTTCCGTCTAATTTTCATGAGTACGAGCAAAATTACTTGAGCTACTTGATGGCATGTAGCAAGGAAGGGGCCTTTGGCGGGAAAGTGTAAATTTATTCCGGCTGATTTCAATCTTTTTCTCACAGTTTCTGTGCTTTCTTCGATCTTTTGAAACTTCGTTCTCACCTCAGAAGAAGTTAATGTCCGGTTTCTAAGCACGCTGGTAACGATGAACCGGTCATACGTGGTCACAATTTTCCATTTTCGTCCCTGTCCTGCGGGTCTCGTATACTGTTCGGTCTGCCAATAGCTCTTGACAACTCGATAAAGGTACCTCGGATTTTGATACTCGTAATGTTTGGGCCACATGTTTGTAGGTATGCCCAGTTTCAATTAAAGTAGCAGCCCTAGTAAGTTGAGCGTCGTTTAGATCTGGTATTATCAGTTTATTTGCAGTAACAATTCGTACTTAACACGATGAACAAGGCACTTAATGCAGAAATGTAAACAAAACCAAAACTCAAATTCAAAAGTTATAAAACTCTTTTTACGAGTAAATAGCAGTACAGTACGCACGTAACAGGTGAAATTAAACCTTTTATTTTCATATAAGTATCCAGTATATGTGCATATTTATTCAGTTAAGCTCTGAATAAATATGCACATATACTGGATGACCTTTTCTACCGTCTAGAAAAAATAGGGTGTAACATGTGAATGGAGTAGAAGCCTATGGCCCTGATATTTTGAAAAAATAAAAACAAAAAATTGAATAAACAAATAAATAAATTAAAATTTATCGAAATTCAAATCACATCCACCCTAGCCTGTGACCCTGCGAAGTGACAAGGTCAAAGATACCTACTAATTTTTTTTTACTGCCGTTCGTAAAGTAGGGTGGATATGATTTGAATTTCGATAGGTTTTAATTGATTAATTAATTTAATTCAAAATTTTTGTTTTAATTTTTTATAAAATATCAGTGCAATAAGCTTCTAATCCGTTCACATTTTCTTTTTTTTCCCCCATTTTTTTCCAGTTAGTAAAAAGGTCATCCAGTATATGATAGGAAATGCCTCACAGCCTGTAAATATACTATGTCTTTGCCCTACAAAATTGATCTCAAAAATTTATTCACATAGTAGAGGGTACAAAGTGAGATCGACTCCTACTCAGAATAGAAGTCCTATCAACCAGAAAAACTTATTTTATCAAGTCATATGGCCTAGACTACGACGGCACTCACCTGTGAAACCATAGCACCATGCACGTCCATAACGACGAGCTGCGCGGATGCAGTGCCGAGGTATACTTGACTGTCATCTGGAGTCCAACAGCCGCAAGTTATTCGGGCATCTAGCGTCAGCATTGCGGACCAATACCGCTGGCCAGCCACAGAACCCACAAGCACGAAGCCGTCCTGTTAAATATACTTTACTTTACTTTTACTTTACAAAATACTAGCAATGCTATTGTCATTACTAATATTCCTTTCAACTTCTCCTGGTAAGCTTAAAATGCTTGTGTTAGATATTATTTTTTATGTGGTGTTAGGTGATAGCACGTGGTGGTTCACGATAGTAGTCGAATGGCGGATTCGAACCCACGACCTTTTTATTGCGAACTTGTGTTAGAACTTATATTATTTACATAAATTGTAATTGTAACCTAACACACTGTCAAGAATGTCCTAACATGCCCTAACTGCTAATAATTTAAAAATCTTTCTTCGTGAAATAAAAATCCACTAATAAAGCCATTGATATTTTCCTGGTTGTCAAAATTATATTTAGAGGGTGTGATATATTTTTTTATAGGATAGGGTGACAAACGAGCACACTGTCCACCTGATGGTAAGTGGTTGCTGCGGCCCATAGACATCTACATCTATCCTCTATTACAAATCAAAATGCAGATGCGTTGTCACCCGTGAGGACTAAGATGGAATGCCTCGTTACCAGTAAAAAGGGTCTCCGGGTCTCTACACTCACCATACGAAACGCTACTATTTTACGCTGGTATTCTGTGAGAGCGCGGTCCTTCCCCGGTCGAGCCGACCCATTCATGCTACAACTATACCTAATATAACTGCAGCATGGCTCTACCACGTAAAATATATATACTCAGAAAAATCCCAAAAAACATTTCTCTATTAATACTGCCTTAATATCACCGTTGGCTTCGTTAAAATCGATAGCGGATGTAGGAGATAATATTTTTTTAAAGTTTTATTATTTCAATCCTACTTATTCTTGTTCTATTTATTATTTTAGAATTAAGGTACGTGAGGGTAATGTAGTCATCTTAAGCCTTGCCGCCCTATAAAACCAAAACTAGGAAGGTGGACATATACAAAAACACTATATCTATTATATTAAGAAAAAAAATAGCAAAAAAGCTTTGATAATAATTAAGAACACTGAAAAATCAACAAAAAAAAACCAACCACACTACACAATACTATAATCGACTAAAATATTTACTATAATGTCAACTGCCAAAATGGCGTCGATAAAGCAGCGCCCTTCTGACCCTTTTTTTATTTGACTGACAGATTTTAAGAGCTATTGTATCACAGAGCCATCCATGCAAACTAGGCTGTAGTTTTTGAGTTATAAGAAATGATCATATTAACCGGATGATCGTATTATATATATACCCCCACGTTCTATGAATTATTTACTCTTGTGCTATTCTATTAATTATTTTTGTACAAGTATAAGACCAAAAAAAAATTCTAGTTTTTTTTTTAAACCTAAAGCGCTTAGTTTCATTTCTTTTGATGCGGTATCACCGATAAGTGGAACCTAACCTAATCTAAAGTGGAATGCCTCACAGCCTGTAAATACTCTATGCCCTTCGTACCGCAAGACAGCAGTACGTGCAATTTTTTTGGCGGTAGAAATAGGAAAGAGGGCCTATCCAAACGGACTAGTAGTCAGAAAAAGAGTCCTACCACCTATATAGTAGTACTACATTCTCTTAGATATTACATTCTTAGATTCTACATTATTAGTAAATACTACATTCTCTTAGATTTCAAGAAAGAACAACATATCTCAGTATCATCGAAATCTGGGGCGGACACCGAGGAATATTTTCTTGTCAATGAACTATGGAAAGGGCTAATCAACAAGTTCCTCCGCGTGATAAAATCCATAACTAGGAAATTCTCAGAAGGATAAGAGTAAATGACAGGCCAACGAATCGAATAGGCTGAAAACCCGCAAACCCGCGTCCTTCAGTGTCGCTGCTCAACCAACTCAGCGCTGTGTCACTGAACCACATGCCTCTCTAGTTGAGATTAGCAAAACTAGTTTAGTCTAGGAAAAACTAATTGGTCCTAAAATTGGGATTGGCCGGTAACAAACTGGTTTTGACTACAGGCTCTAGTCAAAACTACAAATTTATCCTAAAAAAAACTAGTTTTTTCTAAAATTGATTGGCAATAAACGTTTTGTAAAACATCTAACAATTTTTTTGGTAAAAACTTCTCGTCAAAAGTAATTTTACCATCAGTCTTGGTCAAAACTAGTTTATACTGATATTTTTCAGTTAGAACCTCTATTTCATGCAAAAGTACTTTTGGCCAAACGCTTTAGTCATAAAAACTTTTGGCTGTTTTCATCGGTCAGAAGTTTTGATCAGGAAAGCAAATACGAGTATATTTCATTTTAATAGTTACTTTTTAAATTATCTTAAGCCCGTTTAAGGCAGGTCGCGTTGCGTGAAAGCAATAAAGGTGAAAGGAACGGTGAAAACTAATTTAACTACAGGTAAAGTCACAAGTTAAGGCCACCTGTACCTACTTTATAATAAAGTATTGTACGTTATTGCGGGCAAACTTACTTTATACTTTATAAGAACAATAAGTTAAGTAAAAATACATACTTTATTTTACGTATTTTGATAATTTCAAAGTTATTTTATATAGTTATTAAAATAACGTGAGTAAAATAAACACAAGAAGGTAGGTATATAAGAATGAGTTAACTGCACAAGGAAATCATCTGACGAATTGTTACCAGGTAGCAATGCCCGACGCCTGCTTAACTTGGATAGACTTATTATAGTTACATTATAGTTACGACTATCAAAATGGTGGCCTTTGACCCTCATCTTTCCTACGGGAAAGATGAGGGTCAAAGGCCACGCGGCTGATCTTTTAGCCACTAGTCGGACCAGGTCAAATCACTTACTGGTCTTTCACTTACGACCGCAATGCGAAAGCCGAGGGCCGGACAGAATGAAGAAACACCAATCTCCAGACCTTCAGTCACGAAGAACACGTTTTATACGTGGTAGAGCCATAAAAGTAAAGTAAAGTTACAACCTATATACGTCCCACTGCTGGGTTCAGGCCTCCCCTCATTTCTGAGAGGGTTTAGGGCAAGGAAGTGTCCGCCGCGCTGCCCAAATGCGTGTTGACGAACTTCACATGTCTTCGAAATATTTTTTTTCTTATTCCTCAGACATGCAGGTTTCCTCACGATGTTTTCCTTCACCGCCGAGCACGTGGTAAATCAGCACTTAAAATTGCAATTAACAATTTCATTGGTGCCGGCGTGGATCGAACCCGGGTTACTCGCGTTCTGTTATATTTACAGCGAGCGTTAACCACTGAGCTACCACAGCTCTTACGTGGTAGAGCCATACTGCAATTATATTAGAAGTATAGTTGTAGCATGAATGGGTCAACTCGACCGGGGAAGGACCGCGTCTCACAGAATACCAGCGTGAAATAGTAGCTTAACGCTGCTGTGTTTCATATGGTGAGTGTAGAAACCGGAGACCCTTTTTACTGGAAACGAGGCATTCCATCTTAGTCCTCACGGGTGACAACGCATTTGCATTTTGATTCGTAATCGAGGATAGATGTAGATGTCTATGGGCCGCAGCAACTACTACTACTTACCTACCTACCTAATATAAAAAAACACGACCAAGAAGAAAAATCCAAGAAATAATGCGTTCAAATACAAGTTTTTAATCATTATTATTATTGTTATCATTATAACTCTTTAATTTTAATGATAATGTAATCCGAGAAATAGAGCGTTAAAATTCCAGTTTTTAAACATTATTATTATTGTTTGTTATTATAACTGTTCAATCCTAATGATAATGTAGGTAATCGTAGAAATAGTGCATTCAAATTCCAGTTTTTAATAATTATTATATTATTATAACTATTGAAACTTAATTCATAATAATGTAATCCAAGAAATGGAGTGTATAAATCACAGTTTTTAATCATTATTATTATTGTTTTTAAAAAGGCTTAGAAAATAAATTAAACGAATACTGGCAAACGCGGTTTTATTCAATGTAAATCGAAATTTCCCCTTACATCATTTAATTCGAATGAATATATCTTAGAAGATATCACAAGCATTGAGTTATAAAATGTACGTAGTACATTATAAATCAAGATCACAAGTTGAAAAATTACTTACAAGAAATATAACGGTAGCATTTAAACACCTCACGGCTGTCTGTAAGTGCCTGTAAATGGAAATGACGCGTCGCAAGCCTGTTGAAGCGAACGCATTTACAACGTAGTAATGTAAATAAAGTGCTTGGGTAAATACATTGAGCGTTATAATCACGTGTGAAGTACCTAGCAGTTGTAATTGCCGGACAACAACTTAATTAAAGATATACATAATAAATTGCTGGGATGTACAGATGTTATTGGTTATTACGGTTCACAAGTATCCTTTACAGCTATGTCGGTAAGAAGACGGATGCCACCCATGCCATCAATGTATTTCAAGATGATCCGATTGAGCACCGGTAAAATAAAACAACGTACAACGACAAGACATAAAGATTTTACCCCTTAATCAGGTATAATAATAATAATAATAATGTCCTCTGTCCTCGAGCTGTACAAGATTGACTGTACAGTTCGAGACTTCCTCGGGCAGTGTATGGGGCAGTGGAGTACGATCCTTTGTCATCTAGGTGAGCGGATGACGGCTGCGGAAAGCGGCATAATGATAAGAAGGGGTATCTTCCAGGGCGACTGTCTGAGTCCAATCTGGTTCTGCCTCTCTTTGAACCCTCTCAGTACTTTACTGGAGGGCTCCGGGAGGGGATTTCAGCTTCGGAAAGGAGGTACAAAAGTGACCCACCTTTTCTATATGGATGACCTCAAGTTATTCGCCTTCAGTCGCCCTCATCTTATGGAATTGCTGAACATCACTTGTGAATTTAGCAATTCTATTGGAATGGAGCTGGAGCGGATAAGTGTGCGGTCCTCCATGTTGAAAGGGGAAGGGTTGCTAACTCTGAGGGCATAGACTTATCTATGCCCTTCAACTTAAGGATCCTTTCCGAGGCTGAAACATACCGATACCTTGGTATGTCAGAGATCATCGGTATCGATGAGGCTGGTATAAAACAGTCAGTTGGCGACGTGTTTTATACACGCTTGACCAAAGTGCTTAACAGCCTTTTGTCCGGTGTGAATAAGTCACATGCATATAACGGCTGGGTCATGCCTGTCCTCATGTATACCTTTGGCATACTCAGGTGGACTCAGACTGAGCTTAACGCCCTGGATAGAAAATACCGCACTACCATGACGTCCCATAGGATGCATCATCCGAGATCGTCGGTAATGAGGCTGTACTTGCCGCGAAAGCATGGGGTTCGCTCACCATGCATAATCGCGAAGTGTGCAGTCTCCGTCAATACTTCCTGGCGAGATCGGATGATCCATTCTATAATGAGTTAGTCATAAGGGCTTACCCCTCTATCCTGAGCAATGGCAGGACCCAGCAGTGCTTAGCATTTCCGACCGGGAGACCGTATGGAAGGAGAAGGAGCTCCACGGGAGTTACTACAGGGCTCTATATGAGCCCTGCGTAGATACAGTCGCCTTCCCTCAACTGGCTACGTTTCGGTGACCTCTTCGGGGAAATCGAGGGTTTTGTCTGTGCAATACAGGATCAGGTTATAGACCAACAACTATCGGAGATACATCCTAAAGGATGGCACCGTCGACGTCTGTCGAGCTTGTCGCCATCCCGGGGAGTCACTTAGGCATGTCATCTCCGGTTGTTCGGCGCTTTCTAACTCTGAGTACTTGCACAGGCACAACCTAGTAGCCAGAATTCTATACCAGGAGCTCGCTCTGAAATACGGTCTCATAGATCGGAAATTGCCGTATTACAAGTACTTGCCGGAAGCCGTGCTCGAAAACGACCGCGCCAGGCTCTACTGGGACCGGGCCATCATCACAGACAGGTCTATTCTTGCGAATAAGCCTGATATTGTGCTGATGGATCGGACACAGTCAAGGATATTTTTGGTCGACATTACCATTCCGTATGACGAGAACCTCGTGAAAGCCGAAACAGATAAGCGAACTAAATATCTGGACCTGGCTCACGAGGTGACCGACATGTGGGGTGTCGTGTGTGTGGGTCGGCCGACCGAAATTATTCCTGTAGTCGTCTCTGCGAATGGGCTAATCCCAGTCATCTGAGGCGACTGGGACTCCGTGACGGACCGCTCCGAGCTCAAATGCAGAAGGCAGTGGTCCTCGATACCCCCCGCATCGTCCGTCGTTTTCTTTCCCATTCCTTCTAACCCTCGGCCGTTTGGTCTCCCCTGCCGAGGGCTTCCATCTGGTTGGATCTTTATTTATTTGTGTATTTTTTGTATGTATTTTATTTTATTGATATTTATATATATTTATCTTTTCATTTTAATTTATAATTATATATTTGTAGAAACCAACCAACAACTAAATTTGGTACGACCCGGGATTCAAACCCGGGACCTCATGATTAGCAATCGCATTAACTACCACAAGACCAACGAGGCAGTCAATCAGGTGTAGAACGTTAACAAACCGATATTTAGTCGATCTGTATGCAAAATTTTAATCAGAGCAATTAGCTTACATTTGTAACAAGGCAAGCTGTATTAAGAGCAGTAAATTACGTTTATTCGGATGCCTCACAATCAAAAGAGCATAGCAGCGCAGTTGGGTTATACTACCTTCATCGTTCATAGTAAGGCCCGATATTTACATGAAAAATCGCCAGACGAAATGACTTATGTCAAATATCAGAGCAACCCTGATATCTTTCTAACCTCCAGGTCGAACTTTTTAACTACACGAGATAAATACGATAGTAAAAAGAGTATTCCAAAATAAAAAATAGATTATTACAAAGTTAAATAATGACTCACAAACAAGTCGTGTATATTTCCCACGTTTCTGCGGTTTAATTTTATAAGTTCACTTGTTAATTACCGAACCTACTTCACCTTGGTATCGAAGAGCGTTAATTGTTTTTCACATGGATGGTTTTGTTGAATGAAAAAAATACTGCGGAATATGTTTTACTTTTGCAGCATTTGAACAGGATTTGTTTTGCGGCATATACACGAGCGAGATATTTTTATGAAAATGAATCCCATCTAGCCGAAACCTAGGCCGGATCACTGCGACCTATTTGTAATCGCTGCTAAGCCCTATGTTTAATGAATAGAAGGAGTTGCTTAGCCGTGAGCATTTTCACTTCTTCCGAGCGGAGTACATAGTTTCCCAGATGAGTGTTACGTTTGCGCATTTAAGGGTCCGCAATCAGTGAGGACGAGCAGAGGCGTTTCTTCCGTTATGAAGCAGAATCGACACATCCTTTAGTTGCTTCGGATCACTAGTATCTAGGTACGTATATAAAATGTAAATGTCCGTGTTTTCAAAATTTTAAATACCTGAAATTACTTCGCCAATGCTTTGAAATTTAGAAAACGAACTTACATTCTACGTGATAGTAAGTTTTTACTGCAATCCATGGACACCTGAAGCTAACTTCAAACGAAGAAGACTACAGATGTTCTGTCACTTCTAATAAGTCTTTTTTTATAGTATAAGGGTGACAAACGAGCACACAGTCCAGCTGATGGTGAGTGGATGCTGTGGGCTGTGGCCCATAGACATCTAAATTTATCCTCTATTAAGAATCAAAACGTAAATGCGTTGTCGCTCTTGAGGACTACGATGGAATGCCTCGTTTCCGGTAAAAAAGGTTCTTCGGATTTCTACACATTTTTTTACGTGGTAGAGCCATGCTGCAGTTATATTAGAGTATAGTTGTAGCACGAATGGGTCGGCTCGAGCCGACTCCATTCGTGCAACAACTATGATATAGCTGTGCGTAACGTGGCTCTACCACGTATATAAGACAAAATGCCTCAGAGCCTGTAAATACACTCTTTCTACCTCGGCGAGGACAACGAGGTACGGAGTCGTCACTACGAGCAACGGGTTTGTCTTGCAGAGACCCTGCAACAAGATCGTTGTGCTACCGACAGAATCGCAAGCTGCGACGGCAAGGGCAAAAACTTAGAAGTTATTTAATAAAAATAGGATAGTTACAAATTGTTAATAATGTTAAGCTTTTATTCCTTTGTTTACCTATTTATGTCTTATCATAGTGCGATAACCATGATACAGTTCAGAGACAGGACATGGATAAAGATATAATGTAATATTATAGGACGTAGATAAACATGCAATATAATATGTAAAAAAAATTCTCTCAGACCCTTCAGAGATGAACACAGCAGTGCAAACTGTTGTCGTCAAATACAGAAACAGAAAGCAGGAATAGGTAAGGGTGCTATTTACCCAGAGAGTAGTAAAGAATTCCTGCCACCTAGTACATCACACATGAAATGGAATTGAAATATTTCTTTTATTTCACACTCAATAGCATTAATCACTAGATTATTATTAATAAAAGCCGCTTTATTCGTTCACAACAACGATATATTATAAGCGAAAAACGACTTTTACTGCGTACCGCGGATTAGAATAGATTTGTTGCGAGCTATCAATCAACCGCTTTTAATAATAGATCATAAATCTCAAAGCTACTCCAATACCTTCGGAAGGTTTTTTTAATGTAATAAGTAGCCTATGATCTTTTATAAATGCTCACAAGTGGTAAAATTAAAATTTTTGTGTAACACAACACTTAAACACAACAATTAAAAATTTATATGACACCAGTTTACCTAGAAAAAAGTTCTGGTGGACACACAAAAAAATACAGTCGAATTGAGAAGCTCCTCCTTTTTTTGAAGTCGGTCAAAAATAGTAATGCAAAGTTTTAAGCGAGTCAAAATTGCGCGTTAGTTTCTTACAAAACTGATTATATCCATATACTGAATGAAAAGTGCTAGTTTTTTTTTTTCTTTTATAGAATGGGAGCCGACAAACGAGCACACAGTCCACCTGATGGTAAGTTGATGCTTTACATTTATCTTTGATTAAGAATCAAAATGCAGAATTGTCACCCCTGAGGACTACGATGGAATGCCTCGTTTAAAGTGAAAAGGGTATCCGGTTCTCTACATTCACCATACGAAACACGGCACATTAAGCTGCTATTTAAAGCTGGCATTCTGTGAGAGGGTGGTCCTTCCCTGGTCGAGCCGACCCATTCGTGCCACAACCGTGAAAAATCTACAGTGTGGCTCTACCACGTATAAAATAATCTATACAAAATAATTCATTGTAGATTTCCATTGTGAATGTAGAATAGACGTTTACGTAGAATTATACGAGTATATTCCTTGCTCATTAATTGTATTGTAGGTAGAGCACTAATTTTAATTCAATTTTGATACGTCTCTACCACAACTCTACTCTAAGTTTTAATAGATGCGCGTGTTTGCTATTTGAGAATAATAATCTATACATACCTATATAAATACAAATATCCGTCTGTAATAACGAAATACATGCCTTAAATTAAGCTAAGGTGACTATTCGCGTGTTAATGGCATGAATAACGTATTTTTTTACTTTTACGAGCACACAGACCACCTGATGGTAAGTGGATGCTGTGGCCCATATACATCTACATTTAACCTCAATTACGAATCAAAATGCAGATGCTTGTCGCCCCTGGGGACACAGATGGAATGTCTTCTTTCCAGTAAAAAAGGGTCTCCAGTTCTTTACACTCACCATACGAAACACAGTAGCATTAAGCTGCTATTTTACGCTGGTATTCTATGAGAGCGTGGTCCTTCCCCGGTCAAGCCGACCCATTCGTGCTATACCTATAACATAGCTGCAGCGTGGCTCTACCACGTATAAATCAGTCTGTCTTTCTGTCTTCTATCCGTCTGTCTGTCTTTACCGACTTCAGGATGGCCGAATCGTTGGTAATGAAACTTCACAAACAGGTAAAAATCAATATCAGGCTATATTTTACCAGAAAAACTTTTTTTTTTGAAAAAAAAAACGGTAAATTGGTAAATATTCTTTAATTATCTTAATTCTTCGATTCTTTTAATCGATCTCTCGATCTACCCAGACAAAGCCAAGGCGGGGTAGCTAGTTATAACTACAAATTTAGTTTCACAATATTTTTAATTATAATAATTATTATGTAACAACTTGAAATAGCCCTTCAGTTAAATTAAATTAAGCTTCATATTTTTATCTCATTTACATTTTAGTTCCTAATAATCATAGTTACTGACTGTTCTGCTTCTGTGATCCGTGTAATGAGTAACGACGTTATCTACCTGATTTAACTCTAGGCAATGTTGTATGCTTAGCATTTTTCTTTCGAATAATTTGCTTGTTGCTTTCCATTTAAAATATAAAGATTGTAAAAGAAACAGAAAAAAGAAACACGTCTGAATCAATCAATACACGTATCGTGTTCATAGATGAGTTATACATTATTTTATGAATGCATCGAATATAAGAATATACTAATATACGAGGTACGACACGCAAACATGTACAGTCACGCTATTTAATTTTCTATTTAACTTCCTACGTATCAATTACTATATTTTTCTTTTAGCCAAGATCCCAAAACTAAAAAAAAGTATTTATGAGTATAATAATATCATTTCGAAATAACGTTTAGTAAAAATAGAATAACACAAAAAAATCAAATACCACAGAAATCTTCGTAATTTTGTCTTATTTTGTATTACTATTTCTGTGACAAATACCTATAAAGTAGTAGTCGAAGTTGTTTGTTATAAGGGTTACCGCCCCAGACATGTCTCAACTTATCTCCGAAAGCAGTTTTGAGAGATGGTAATTATGAGAGATAGTTTTAATATAAAAGAAATTAAAATATGTATTGTTATCTAAATAGATTTTAACGTGGATAAGTTTGGTTATGAATGTATAAGAGAATTGTGAAAGCCTTCTCACTGTATATGTGGAATCTTGAGACGAAAACTTTCTTTCCTCATATGAAGATTCATATGTTAAAGATACAACATATGAAAGAGATAATAGGAGCATGATAGATTTCATAATTGTAGATGAAAGAATGAGGAGCGCAGTGGTAGATACAAAGGTTTACGGGGGATCCAAAGTAGGGACGGATGAATACCGTATCTCATAATCTATTCCAACTTTGGTGGCATCAGACATCTGTATGTTACAGCTTATAAGAATACAAAGTTTACAAGATAAAAGGGTGAAAGGGAATTAAACATGTAGACAGAGAGAAAATATTTGTGGTTTGAATAAATAGTGTGAAAGTTATGAAAGTTTAAACTTGGAAACTGTGTGAGATAATGTCATGACTTGGAAGGGCTTATGAAAGAATGGACACGGATATTTCTTGGCAAACACTGGAGTTGTTTTGGTTGAGTGTTAGGTTGATACAGGCATTAAAATATCATGTCAGGGTTGAGAAATTGAAAAAAGTGTGGTTTGCAAGATGATTTTGTGACCAGGATTGAAAAAGGAATGCTTCGCTAGTTTGGTCATTAGAAAGAATAAATGAGGAAAGGGAAATATAGCAGTTTAGACCATGTAAAATAAATAAAAAATATATATTTACGATAGATTTTCTATAAAGTAAACGAGAAATATTTATTTCTATTTATAAAATTGAATTATAATTTTTGTATTTCAATTTTAAGAATATTTTTTATCTGTGCATCAAATCTGCAAAACTCTGTCCGCCATATTACACAGTTTCGTGACGTCACTGATCCCGTCTAAAGACCGATTTACACTTCGACAAGTACAGTAGCGATTTAACTTGCGAACCCGGCGAGTTAAGTTTGAACCTCGTTCGAACGGCAATAAGCGAGTTAAGTAGCAAGTTAACGATTAAGTTGAACGGGATAGCCGACCGAGCTATTTTTCTGCGAAGTGCTGCCCTCCCGCGCGTCTGCTGCCACCTGCAACTAAACTCGCCGTTCGTGTAAACTAGCGAGTTAAGTTCAGTGCATAAGTTGACAGGACGCAACGTTTGCGCGCCAAAACGTACAATTGTACTTTTATAATTAAACTCGCCACAAAGTTTGTACGATACTGTTTATTGAATATTTATACGTTTTATATTGAGTTTTAATAATGAAATGGACGGAAGTTATCACGCATAGTATTAATATAACGAATGTTTATGTAATAGTAGAGGTTCAAATTGTAAAATTAAATCTGCTCGAGATGCTGCACTCATGAAAATTCTTAAAAACTTCTTTAAAAACAACCATTAATGCTTCTCTGACTGGATCATTTAATTCTTGAACGAAAACCAGAAAAATTCTTTAGCCTTGAAATGTCATACTCCGACGAACTCTACGAACTAATGTCCCTAACTAAACTCGCCACGAAGACATTGTTTGAACGCTACTTCCCACTTAACCGTTTACTGTCAACTGCCCTGTAACTAAACTCGCTACAGTACTTGTCGAAGTGTAAATTGGTCTTTAGGGTATTAGTGTTCTGTGTCACTGATTAAGAGAACTAGCTAATGTGCTGTGTTATTTCGAAATTTTTCAAGTTATCATTACTATTATTGAGTTTTGTTCCTGGTTTTATTGAAAAGGCATCATGGAAGAATTCGTAAAAGCAGAAAGTACTAATCTACCAAGAATAAATAAATTGATGGTGGCAAAATATTTTGCATGCAATCCCAATTTTTGTTCTGCTGAGTTGAGGAACGTTAAAACGTCAATGGATGTACCTATTACCAACTATTGTTTATACAAAAACACAATACCAGGTTAGAGTGTATTTTGATCTGAAGGCACGGCGGCAGTGCTCTCGCCAAGTTGAGCAAAAAAGCGAAAACCAAGTCACGCAACTCAGTTCTTCTACCGTAAAAACTTGCCAGATCTATCCATCATAAATAATTAGATCGACTTGACAATCGTGCTAAACAATCTAATTTAATATTAGACGGCCAAGTCAATTTATTTAATTAAAACATAAGATGTTTAATATTTATATGGTCACTTTAAGATGGTGTTAGGTTAGCTAATTACGTAATAACTTAAAACAGAAGGATCCTAGGGACTAAATAAATTAACCGACTTGGTATTTACATGTATCTCCCAACTTTTTACGGTAGAAGAACTGAGTTGCGAGACTTGGTTTCTTTTTACAAGTTATGTTTTGATGGCATAAAACATAGTTTAGTAGCTATCATAGTTTAGTTTATCTATAATTACAATCCTGAGCAATCATTAGATGGATGATAACTCATTATTAAACATTAAAAAATATCTTATTCCTTTGCAAAATCGGTGAAATTCTAGAACTATACGTTACGAGTTGAACAGCATGGCAGCTAGCGTTTTCACGCGAAAATTAAAACGATAGATTAAAAGTAATTTTTATGGCACTATTCGGTTTAAAGAAAACTTATATAAAAATTATAGCGGTTCATTATCACTCTAGGATTCATTTAAAACACTTTTTGAAAATGGGTGTAATACCCTATTGGCGATATATTGAAGATGGGCCTAATTTAGAGTAACCGCCGTGTGTACCTATATACGTAGGTATATGTATGAAAGTTACGAGAGAGGTGTGTCAGGATCGTGCCAAATGGAAGTTCGTAGTCTCTGCCTGTAAGTCTGGATGACAGGCGTGAGTGTTTATGTACGTATATGTATTTTAGAATCTAAATCGAAACATCTTGTTTAAAAAACACACACATATCGCGTTAGGAACATTCTCGCGCGATGATTATTTACGATTTAAAATGTCGCCTAAAACCGGAAGAATCGTTTGATTGACTTCGAATGGCATTTGTGTATAAATAACTATCTGTGTAACAATTTCAGTACGGTTGACCGACTTTCATAGATGAAGAAAAAAGTAATCTGCATTTGATAGCTGTTACGGGAGAAAATGTGCTAAAAGTGAAAAGTGTAGAAAATGGGTGAATTATGCAGTAGAGATTGAGCACAAATTACGGATGGGATTAAGAAGCATTCACGAGATTTTCGAGATTTTCGAGGACGATAGTTTCGCGTTTGGAGCCGATCAACCTCGCCATCAAAGCTCTGAAGCAGGCGCCCGCGCTATGTTTACTTGACAAGATTAGTATATTTAAACAAGTTCAAGTCGTAGATTTATTTAAGAATCGAATCATTAGTCGACGTTGAGGCTGTTTTATATGAACCAACGCCTATCAAAGTTAAATGTGCCAGAAGCGCAGGTAGGATTTTAATCGCAGGTTTTTTCACTTTGACGAGGTATCTGGTATCAACTCCATTAAGAAATTCAAGAAGAATTAACACTCAACGATTGTACTCGTATGAAGGGCTCCGAAGATCGCTACTTGACGATAACAACGCGTCCGCACACTCAGCGCTCAAAACGAATCACTTCCTGGACAGCACACCGGTTAAATTTTTGGGTTAACCTCCTTATAGCCCTAAGTTGTGAATTGAGTTAGCACCGTGTGACTTATTTTATTCCCTAAAATAAAATATCATCTGGAAAGGAATACAGTTTTCGTTGCCAAAAGATGTTCGAACAGGTCGTAGGCAGGTAGAGGTGGATTAGAAAAAGTGTTTTGATTTTTTTTGCAAAACTTTCTGAGTGACCCACTTAGGGCCACCTTCGAAAACTTTAATGCCATTTCTAGCTTAAGTTAGTTAGCATTAAATTTTAAGTAATAAAAAGGTTTTATATCATTAATAAAACAGAATAATTTGTATGCAAGGATATAAATTGGTACCCTTCAAGTCACATTCGCCTAAGCATGTATGTTTTACAGTTTTACATATAGGTACGTGTATATTTTAAAGATGTCAAAATGACGTCGACAGTTGGGTTCAGTCGTTTTATTCACAAGGTTGTGTGAATGAATTTTTAATATACTGGAAATTCTGTTATGCTCAGAATTAAATGTGTGTTTAAATACGTTTAAATACGTAAAAAATTTCTGAATACGGCAACTTCTTAACCAATGTAAACAAAGCGCATTCGAATCAGAACGTTGTCTACACTCTATATTGCTTAAAATTAAATAAATTTGGTAGAAATTTTCTGTTCAGATGCTTGCTTTGTTCAGACGCTTGCCATCAATATTTAAATTATATATTAGACTAGCAGGCGACGACCCTCTGTCATATAAAAAATCATTACATTCGTAAAAATATACATCGAGGGTCACTATATAAATGGCAAAAAACTATCCGATCTCTCATGTTGGACCGAACTTCATACAGTGTGCAAAATATTATTGAAATCAGTTCAGCAGTTTGGGAGTTTATCGCGGACAAACAACTTGACACGTAATTTTATATATATATATATATATATATATATATATATATATATATATATATATATATATATATAATTACAGCCCTTCAAAAGTCCACTGCAATCGTCGACTTTCTGCATCTACCGTCACTCCATCTAGTGGGGGGTCGCCCTACTCGACCGGTACGAGGCTGCCACTCGAGAACCTTTCTTCTCCATCGGTTATCGGTTCTTCGAGCTATATGGCCGGCCCATTGCCACTTCAGCTTACTAATCCGTTGGGCTATGTCGGTCACTCTGGTTTTACTGCGGATATCCTCATTTCTGAGTCTATCACGCAGAGAGACTCCGAGCATACCCCTATCCATAGATCGCTGAGCGACCTTGAGCGTCCTCATACGACCAGCAGTGAAGGACCACGTTTCAGAACCGTAAGTCATCACTGGCAACACGCACTGGTTATACACTTTAGTTTTCAGAGATTGAGGTATACCTGACGAGAAGATGTGTCGTAATTTCCCGAACACTGCCCAGCCGAGTTGAATCCGTCGATTGACCTCTGAGGTCATTGAGCATAGTGCGAAGGTGCTCCAGCGATTCTGCCATAAGGACTATATCGTCGGCAAATCGAAGGTGAGTGATGTACTCGCCATTGATGTTAATACCGTATCCTTTCCAATCCAGTAACTTGAAAACGTCTTCCAATGCAGCGGTGAAGAATTTCGGGGATATAACATCACCCTGTCTTACACCTCTCTGCAGTTGGATAGGTTTCGAACTCCGGTTCTGTACTCGGATAGCCATCGTAGCCCTACTGTACAAACACTTCAGCACTTCGATATACCGACAGTCAACTTGGCACCGCTGAAGGGACTGTAGCACTGCCCAAATTTCGACGGAATCAAAGGCTTTCTCATAGTACACATATGCCAGGCAAAGTGGCAGATCGTACTCTTCGGTTTTCTGTACAATCTGCCGCAGGGTATGTATATGGTCTATGGTACTGAAGCCTTTTCGGAAACCGGCTTGTTCGGGAGGCTGGAAGTCGTCGAGTCAGCGTGCGAGACGATTTGTAATGACTCTCGAAAACAGCACGTAGACGCGGCTCAGAAGGGAAATCGGTCTGTAGTTCTTCAAGAGAGCGTTGTCGCCTTTCTTAAAGAACAAGACCACCGCGCTTCTGCTCCACGCCTCCGGAGTAGTGCCACCATGGAGGACGGAATTGAAGAGCTTCTGAAGGACTTCAAGTACCGGTATTCCACCCGCTTTCAGAAGCTCCGCTGTAATTCCATCCTCGCCCGGGGCCCTGCCGTTTTTAAGATGGTGGAGAGCCATTCTAATCTCGCTCAGACTAACGTCCGGGATATCATCGGAATAGTGTCGGATAAGACTTGCTCTTGGATCGTTACTCACACTTGCGTGTGGCTCCAACGATGATGTGTACAGCTGCCCATAGAACCTCTCAATCTCACTCAGAATCTCAGGTGTCAGTATGCTGTCAAATCTATTGACGATTGCAGCCTCATCTCCCGTCTAGCAGCCATGAGATTAAGAGTGTGATCGGAGAGTTTTTGTGTTCTTCTGCGACGGGTCTTGCAGAACTTAGCTCCGACCGCATGGACAGTTTCCACGAGCTTGTCGTTCATATCGTCCACTGCATTGCAATCCTTTAGGCACTGAAACCGGTTTTGTAA